>CABFVZ010000510.1:269829-285804 GCA_902151445.1 Timema monikensis | reverse complement strand
CCACCGTGGTTCGGATTCCACGTTAAACTGTAGGTCCTCCATTTCATCTCACAATCACCCTACCATTACACATTAGCGTAAGTGCGTATAACCCGAACGGGTAGTAAGACGCGGTGCTAATAATAATAATAATAATAATATTTAGAGTGATCCTCACCTTATTTTATTACGATAATTAGATACCTCTAGAAGATAATATTTGAAGTGGTCCTTCACAGAAAAATTTTGAAAATTTAATTATTTCAGAAACTAGACTATTTGGGGTGGTCCTCACCTTAAAAATTCTTCAAAATAACATTCATCTAGAAGTTATTTGGAGTTGTCCTCCCTTATAAATTATTTGAAATTTGGACGACCCTGGAAGCTATTTAGAGCTTTCCTTTCCTGTCTAATAGTTATTTGAAGCGGTCTTCTATGACAAACTTTTGACAATATAAATGCATTTAGAAGTAATTTTGAGTTTGATTCAAGGCCATCTTTCAGCTTCATATTCGATAATATCAGAGGTTTTTAAATAGATATGGGGGTGGAGGACGGGAATTTATTCCAGGGAGGAAAACATAATTTCCAGGGGGGCAGAGTCCCCCACAGCTCCAACACTTCTGCTGTCCACACATTCTATATTTGGTATTCGTGGATGAACTGCTCTCAGGCGATTATTAGTCTTTTTTAATGTGTGGTAGTCTACCATCTTAATTAGGAACAATGTTTGTTACTCGCTATGTTATTTATTATTATTATTATTATTATTATTATTAGCACCACGTCTTACTACCCGTTCGGGTTATACGCACTTACGTTAATGTGTAATGGTAGGATGATTGTGAGATGAAATGGAGGAGCTACAGTTTAACGTGGAATCCGAACCACGGTGGAGGCCTGACATTCCCTACATTCACAAGTTGTGATTAATACACGTCTTGTCAGAGGTGAAGGAAGGGTTTGGTAATCAGATAAATCTGTGCCGAGACCGAAACCATTCAACCATTAAAGCGAGTTGTTATCAATATTGGCCACAAAAAAAAAGTATTTTCTAAAAGATCGTTTCTACCATGTTCTTACTATTGTCATGTTTAGAACCAAAAAAAAAAGAACCTTAATAAAATAGAGTCATTTCTGTTAGTGAGTGTTGTCCCACAAGCACTTGGTGCATTTCGGAGAGTTAACAATGGCGGTAGTAATGACCCCTCAACCGAGGGTTCAATCAACGAACGCTACGGGCGCCCGGGTTGTTTGGCATGCCCCGCGTTACCCACGGGTCGTTATAGTATTCACCTGGGAGCGGCCTTCACGCACCGGGCGCGTGTGTGTGTGTGAAGCCTCATCCCATCCACCCACGCACCCTTACTGTCACGCATCTTTCTTTACGCGTCGTGGACTAAACTGCCCTCCGCGGTTTCATTGATAGCACGCACAATCCATGATGCGTGCATGTGGTTAGAGTAGTTTCCATTAAAACACATAGCAACGCTCCCTAGCGACGGACTTTCTGGAATAAAACAAACCCATTTACCGGGTCTGATTGGCCGGGATATTAAATACAAGATAACGCTCGAACCAGAAAACTTAACTAAGTGCAGTTCACTCTCCATTCTCCAAATGACAACAACGAAATTGGGACAAGTAATGATAGTAATAATAGTAATAATAATAACAGCGGTGTTTCTGAGCTATATCAATCTGTAGCCCAGTGGGGGAAATATTAGCCAGTACTAATGTACCGATACCCAGGAGACGCCCGAATGTACTAATCGTGCATTATTTCCGTGGAGGCTCGTTCCATGTCCCGATGAGATGAGGGTGAAAGTGAGTTTGAGGGGGTGGAGCCAATGGAAACACTTAAACCTAACTTAAGCCTAATGAACAAAACCCTGCTGATTATTGAATTTATTCCCCTTTCGGGAAAAATACCCACAGTACTAGCCGGGAATCGAAATCCGGGACCTCCAGGTCAGCAACCAAGAGCTTTGATCCTTATAGCAAGAGGCCCGTGGAGTAGATAGCTAACGCGCTAGTTTCGTGTTGAGCTAGACTGTCGAGGACGGGTAGATCGAGGTTCGAATCTCGCTCGGGTGAACTGGGAATGTTTTTTTTTCTAAATGGTTTTCCACTCTCCGTCCATGCAAATTCGGTTTAACTCTCTCTAATTCAACCTTCTCAATTCTTAACCCATTAACGTAATTAGTGCTTAAGAGTATAACCCGAACGGATAGTAAGACGAGGGGATGATTATTATTTTGCCCGTCTCCGTGGCTAAATGGTTCAAGTGATCGATCTTGGGAACCCTGGTTCTATTCGGTATGCCTTCGATTGAAGATATGGGCCTTATTGACCGATGGCCCCTTGTTGAGATGTGATCTGCCACAAGAATAATTAAGTTTGTATCCAAAATGGCGGTGCCCATCTCTTTGGAATCGTTGCCATGCAGACGACTCCAGCTGCTTGCTTGATAATACACAGTGTAAGTTATTTATATGAAAGAGCGAGCAATGTGGGGAAATTGTTTTCGTGTTTTGAGATGAAATGTTTACCCCTCCTACCCCCCACACATACAGACCCCCCGTGACGTCATTGTCTGATACAAAAATGTTTACAGGATATAGGGATGACAAAAGAAAGGAAAACGGTTTATTTTTACGATGAAAAATATTTACCGAATACAGTTTAAAAGAAGGGGGAGATTAATCAATATCGAACCAACTGAAACATGTCTACTTAAGGGGGGGAGTGTAAGAAACACAAGTTAAGGGCAGTATTTATCCAGATTTTGTATCAAACTTTTTTTTTTAGTCAAAAGAAATCAAATAACTTCTCCAGTAAAAATAAGAGTTATATTTTTTCGACAAGGTTTATTTTATTTATTTGAGTTATTTTTAACGTGCACATTTTGAAACGACTGATTTTATCACAGGAGAATTTCAATGAGCGATAGTGAAAGGATCTACCAATTTTGCCGGGAAAGGTAATTTCACATACCTTCCAGGTTTCTTTTACATGTCTCAATCGACATAGGACCGGATGGCTTTAATTTCTCTCCGAAGAAAGTTGTGCTACTGATTTTTACCACCCAAGAAAAAAATCCGTCGGCCCCGGTTGGGTTTGAGTCTACAAGCATCGGGTCTCAAGAGTTATTGAATATCTGTCGAGGGTGTACTGGAATTTAATGACAATTTTTCCTCTTAATAAAAATAAAAAGTATCATCTAATGCTGGTATGCTCATGACAAATATTCAAGAACTTTTGATATCACCATGGGAAGAAAATTATACTCCATGTTCCTACTGGAGCAATATTTTATTTATTTTGGCAAAAAAAAAGTTATGCTACAAAAGCCGCATTTAAATCGTGTTCCTTACACTCCCGCCTTGAGGGGAGATCTAACCAAATAGTTTACACATAATTCTATTCTATTAAATTAGGTATATTGCAAAAAAAAAAAATCACCTTTAAATAGAAATAAATCTTTTCGACGTTTAACGACATTGTATTCAATTATTTAGGCATTTGTGTCTTATACCACTGTAATAGGTGGTGAAGTTGCTGAGAATAGCCTACTATAAATATATTAACATATACAACATCGTTTATTATTATTATTATTATTATTATTATTATTATTATTATCATCACCGCGTCTTACTACCCGTTCGGGTTATACGCACTTACACTAATGTGTAATGGTAGGATGATTGTGAGATGAAATGGAGAACTTACAGTTTAACGTGGGATCCGAACCACGGTGGAGGCCTGGCATTCCACACATTCACAAGTTGTGATTAATACATGACTTGTCAGAGGTGAAGAAAGGGTTTGGCAATCAAATTGAACCCCAGACCCACAGCACAGAAGTCCGATACCTTATCCCTGGACCGCCAGTTCAACAACATTGTTAATAAATGCCAATATGAAATCAAGTATGTTCTTTTATGCATTTTCTTCACAATACACAATACAACACACTTTTAACAAAATTTATAGATAATTTACGTTAGCCGGTAAATATATGGACGGGTTTTCCTATGTAATAAAAAAAAGAGTTGTTGAGGGCTATAAAAACATAGCGGTATTAAGTTATAGATTTGCACAAATATAACAAAAATTCTGAACTTACGCTGGCCTTTACTATAGTAGGATTTTGGTTGGAAGAAAGTTTAAGAAAATACATTTTTTTTTTTTGCTACCAATATTGATAACATTTTACAATATTATTAGTAGTGTTATTTTTAATGATAATGTAACTATCTAACGGACCGCTGTAGATCACATGACTTTTAAGTATTAAAACAAAAAGAGATCTAGTAATTTTTCTGTCTTCCCATGAATAATCCTGTGACTTGTACAGGTAATAAAGTTTCACCTGAATACGACTTGTACATTTGAGAAGTAGGTTGCAACAGTATATGGTAAGCTAACCCTTAAACACAACCCTTGTCCTTCCTGCCTTCGATTATGTCTGCCGCCAACAGAAGTATTGGGGAAACGGGAGTTGTGTTCAGAGCACCTGCGTGAGTCAACATGTGTTCCATAGAGAGGGGGGCAGCCCTTTGCCCACGCACGTTACATGCCCTACCGGGTGAAGGGGCCCATTACCTCGTAAAATATGTACGGTGTATTTGTACTGGCAGCATAGGGTCGGTGAGTCATTCTAAGGTCGAAATTCATTTTTCGCTACGACCATAAAAATATATTATTATTATTATTAGCACCGCGTCTTACTACCCGTTCGGGTTATACGCACTTACGCTGACGTGTAATGGTAGGATGATTGTAAGGTGAAATGGAGTACCTACAGTTTAACGTGGAATCCGAATCACGGTGGAGGCCTGGCATTCCCCACATTCACAAGTTGTCTTGTCAGAGGTGAAGGAAGGGTTTGGCAATCAGATATATCTGTGCCGGGACCGAGGATTGAGCCCCGGACCCCCAGCAACAGAAATCTGACACCTTATCCCTAGACTACCAGGTCACCTAATATATTGTTATTTTCAACATTGTTCCATAAGTGTCGAATGATAAAGAGAATAGAATAGTTAGTGTTCACAACATACTCCGAGCGAGGTTTAACTAAAGTTTTGTTTGCGTTGATGTTTTCAAGGTTAGATCTAAAAGCAACATTATTTTGTTTATTTTGTTGCCGTCACCCAATGAAATGGACCATATCAGTCAATGGTGTCGGAATACTCCCCTCTCACTGGTGTAATGAGAGAACTTGAGAGCCAAGGTAAGTTTATTTCTACCTGATGATGGTATGGTAATTATAGGAACATTTTCAACATTAGCTCATATCCGGGTATTGTTCGTCTCATCTGTCTTCTCTCGTGGCCTTCATAGGGTTGGGAGGGGAGAAAAAATGCTGAAGTAGACAATATAATCATTGTTAGACTAGTGGTTAGCATACAAGATTCCAAATAAGGACCAAATGGCTGCAAAGCAATAGCTCTATCCATAATGTAGGTTCCCCAACCCCTCTTCCGTCAAATGCTTGTGCAGTTGTGGTAATTAAAATAAACTCATCTTACGCAGTTTCTGTATGTTAAATTTTATTTATGGAATATAATTTTTTAAAGATAAGTGGGCCTGGCAACCACTCTTACAGTACCCCCCGCACACCCACCCCCCACGTAAATACGAGATTTAGAGGGCCGGGATTCAAACCAAATTACAGTAGAATATTTTTGGTAGGCCTAAGAACTTTTATAAAATACAAACATAATTTTTTTGCGATCATAACTTATACTATTTCACCAAATCATTTGATTTATTTTATAATATCTTTCAAAAGTGACAGCTTGCATATACGAGTACATCACCGCGTCTTACTACCTGTTCAGGTTGCACGTATATTTGATAATTACTCTAACGGGGTAGGGACGAAGAAGAAATAATTTTCGTGGAAGGAAGACTGGGAAACTGTTTAGGAAAAATCACTCTTTGTAGAATCGACCAAGGTTCGAACCCCGAACTCGCCATCATCATCATCATTTTAATCTAACACGAGAGTGAAACCTTATCAAAAGTGACAGCTGCGAGATCACGTGAATTAACGTATGAATACGTGAAAATAGGATCTAGTAGTTTTTCTAGCTCTTCATATACAAATTGAACACTACTAATATGTGGTCGGATATAGTCTGGGACACAATGGCGCAACAATAAAGGAAATGATTTATAATTTAAGACTTAGATATAGTGCTCAAAAATATATAGAAAGAGTTGATTGATAAAATTTGTAAAGTTAGTTGATGTAATAAAATAATATTGCAGATCAAAATGAATAATTAGGTTAACTTATGGTAATAACATATTGTCAAATAATGAACATTACACATTTAATAAATAATTCTGCAAAATAAATAGTTCTGTTAAATAAATAATACTGCTAAATTGATGAAGAATTATTTATTAAATATGTAATGTTCATTATTTGACAATATGTTATTACCATAAGTTAACCTAATTATACATTTTGATCTGCAATTTTATTTTATTACGGCAATTAACTTGACAAATTTTATCAATCAACTCTTTTTATATATCTTTGAGCAATATATCTTAGTCTTAAATTATAGATCAAATCCACTCCTTACTTTCAACTTGTTTAGAATGTTTTCTAAAATGGAATAAAGGAAATAGTTGGAGAGGTCGGATGAGTGAAGTCTCTGGACGCTGATAGTTTTAATGAAAACACTACATGTAAATAATAGTGATGGCATGAGGACACATTTTTCTCCATCAATTTGCTTTCATTAACTGTTAAAAACTTAGTTGGCGCTATTATTTATCTGGAATCTAACCAAAATCTGACAGCTTACAGTAGTTCAATTAGGTAGCAGGACTGTCGGCTAAGCGAAAGCACCCAGGTTAGAATCCCAGGTTGCCAAAAATGCTTCTTTTTTTCAAAGTGATGAATCGATAGCCTGGAAACTGATTGTTGTGTTTGTTATAGTGTTAATTATTGTTCTGATAAGTTAAAAAACCCAGAATACAAAATTAGAAAGCGATTCAATTGATATTAATATTTTACGAGAATATGCGAATTTAAAACAAACTTTATTTTATATAGGCTATACAAATACCATTTCAATGGACCTAGTACCGTATTCTTTTCTTTTGTTTTTGTTTATTGAGGTATTAAACGTGTACTTTCCGAGCCGATTGATTATATCAGCACACAAGAATTTCTATAAATGAGAGCAAAGGGGCTTTCAAATTTTGCCGGTTAAGGTATTTCAACACACCTTCCAGGTTTATTTTACTTATCACTATCAACATGGAACCGACGGCTTTACTTCCCCTCCGGTGACCTGGCGGTCTAGGGGTAAGGTGTCGGAATTCTGTGCTCGTGTCCGGGGTTCAATCCTCGGTCCCGGCACAGATTTATCTGATTTCCAAACACTTCCTTCGCCTCTGACAAGACGTGTATTAATCACAACTTGTGAATGTGTGGAATGCCAGGCCTCCACCGTGGTTCGGATCCCACGTAGGAAGTAGTGCTACAAATTTTCATCACTCAATGGCTAACGCACTTGTCGTGTTGAGCTCGACTGCTGAGGACGGGGAGATCGAGGTTCGAATCTCAATCGGGTGAACTGGGAGTGGTTTTTCCTAAATGGATTTCCACTCTCCCTCCACGCAAATGCGGGTTCACTTCCTCTAATTCAACCTTCCCAATTCCTAAATCCATTAACGTAATTAGTACTTAAAGCGTATAACCCGAACGGGTAGTAAGACGCGGTGCTAAATATTATTATTATTCATCACTCAAGAAATATCCGTCGACCCCGGCTGGGTTCGAACCCACGACCATCGGGTCCAGAGGCGAGTACTTCACCCCAAGACCAATGAGGTCGACAACCATATTCTCAAATTTGCATATAAATTGGTTTATTATGTTTAATATAATGGTATCGTAGCTTTATTGTTAAGTATTTTTAAAATTTATTTAAAAAATATATAATTTCTAGTACAGTAAGAATTAAAATATTCTTAAATTAGAACTATAAAAAAATGCATAATTTATTTTCAATTTGTTCAAAATGTTCTCTTGAATGATGCGGGTGTACCCTGCGTCTCCCAGACACATAATATTCTATACAAGGTCCATGAAGACCTAGAACAACAGGCGAGGTGGGCGGGCAGGTTTTTACCGGCGAGCAAACAAGACTTGTGCAACCAGGAGGAGGTGATTGGGTCAATGTGCCAGATTGACAAAAATCAGAGAAAAAACTGTTTTGAAGTTACAAACACAATAACTATGAAGACGTCAGCTCCATAACAGATTTCAATTCAACTTATCTATCTAAAGTTACGTGGTTTCTTATTTTTTTTTACTAAATAATATTTATTTAAATATATTCAAGATGGAATTAATAATATTTTTTACGTTTCTATTGGTTTTTTTTGTTTCCTTAGCATCGTGTCTTGCTAACCGTTTAGGTTATGCGCTTATATTCTAATTACGCTAATGATTTTTGGGATTAGGAAGGTTATATTTAAGAAAGTGTACCTGCATTTTCGTGGAGGGAAAGTGGAAAACCATTTTGGGAAAAACACCCTCAGTACATCCAACCGAGATTTGAACCTCGATCTCCCCGTCATCGGCAGTCTAGTCTACTACAAGAGTAGCACGTTGGACCACGCGGCCACCGCAGCGGGTTTTTACGTTCTCCATCTGTTACTATCCATCCAGGTATATTATTTGCACCCGTACGTATATTATTTATAATGAAGGTCAAGGGATGAGAAAGTTAAAATTTAGGAGAAGTGTTAATGCATTTTCGTGAACAACGGTTGGAAAACTATGTAGGAAATAACATCCTAGTACAACTGACCGGGATTCGAAACTCCGACCTTATAGTCACCGGCATTACATATAATAATAGGTAAACGCCTTTGTCCACGTGAACGCAATAACGTGTCTTCTTAAATAATTAATATGGTATTTTAATAACAACAATATTTTCTTACGAATTTAAATAAATAAAAACAAGTTAACGTGAAGATTATTTCTAGGCAATAAGTTTGATATTTTATTTTATTCACACGAATTCAAAAGTAATGGTTTGATGCAGAAGTCGGTTAAACTCCACATTTACTGAAAATCTGTTCTACACATATTCTATTTTTATAGAGAGAAACTTGGCAAGTATTTTAGTGAACAATCTTTTGCGTGTCTCCGCCAGGACAGAGCATATTTAAGAAACCCTTTTGACCGCCCAATGTATTTGGATCACAAACCAGAGACTCGTTTTTTTTCTTCAAATTTTAGTTCGGTAATATCACTTTGTTGGGACAAAACATTGAGTGAGTTTGAGATAATATTATAGACCTACTACTTCTTTGCATGGTATGGCCAAATATCCCTTTTGTACAATTTTATTATTTTTATTTTGATGTTCTGGCCCCAATAAACCCTTATAATATCATTCTTAGTATAACATTATCAACGTAACAATAATTAATATATATTTTTTACCAACAATATTTGATTATTTCCTTTTCTTAAAAACTGTAAATGAGGAATTAAATACAAAATTGGAATTTGGTACCTACTGCGCTTTGATATGATTTGAGCGAATACCTTATTAACTAACGACTTTTTCCAAGGGGTAGAAATTGAGGGCGTCACTTTTGAGAAAATACAACCGCAATAATGTGGAGAAGGGGTTTTTAAAACCAAAATGATAAATCACATGAGGAAAAGCCCCTCCAATGAACTCAGTAAAGATTCAAACTTCAATCTCTCCGTCACCAGTAATCCAGTATATTGTGAGACTGACACCTTAACCCATGTGACAACAGGTGGAGGTATTAAAACAGATAGCCCCATAACTTTAGATTTAACACACCGTACACGCAGTATCGAGACATTTTCTTTTTAGTTGGATATTTTTAATAAACATTTACATTGGTGTTAGAACTAGATAATATTCACCCCCATTGGTGGGCACGCAGACTAAATGTTAGTCTTATTTATTCTAGCATGCAAGTGATGGAGATGTCTGGGTTTTAATCCCAGCGTGGGTGTATTGAAAGTGATATTTTCCTAACAGTTTTCCACTTTCTCTCCATGCAAATTCGGGTCCATTTCCTCTAAATTAAGCCTTCCTAATACCTAACCCATCAGTGTAATTTAGTACATAGGCGTATAACCCGAATGGGTAGTAATACGCTGTGCTAAAAATAAAACAGCTAGTATTATGACCCGCCTCAGTGGAGTAGTTAGCTAACGCGCTAGTCGTGTTGAGCTCGACTGCTGAGGACGGGGAGATCGAGGTTCGAATCTCGGTCGGGTGAACTGGGGTGGTTTTTCCTAAATGGTTTTCCACTCTCCCTCCACGCAAATGCAGGTTCACTTCCTCTAATTCAAACTTCCCAATCCCTTAGCGTAATTAGTACTTAAAGCGTATAACCCGAACGGGTAGTAAGACGCGGTGCTAAAAATAAAAATATAATATTATGGGTATACCCCGGATAGGCACTAAGACGCGAAGTAGATAAGAGAGATCTAGGGGAGAATAATGAGGGTACATTTTTTTTTAAGGAACTGCACCAGTATCCACCTGGAGAGAGGATGGGAACCAAAATAGGTGAGGAGTTGGGAACACGCAGTATAGTCGGTGAGGATCGAAACTAGACCTCGCAAGTCATAGTGAGGAAGCACTGGCAGAGGTTGTAACCGTACTGTGGTGTACACGCCTGCTGAGCGGTATCCTCGGTCAGGCCGGGAGTAACGGCCCCCTCTCCTTTTCTCCCATGGCAGTAGCCGGTACAACCAACTCGTGTTGGTCACTGGGTGACGTTTCCTGTCCGCTTGTGAACCGTTACTGGACCACAGCATCCGACAGAGAACAACCTCATCTAACAGTTACAAGTGTTAAAACTATCATACAAGCATCGGCGGGTCCGCACACCAAGGCGTCAAACTAGTCTAGTTTTGACGGGGATGTAAGGGTGTTCGAATCCAGACCGGGGTGTAATGAAGGGGTTTTCTCCTTAATTGTTACCTACTCTCCCTTCACGAAAATGCAGTTACATTTCCTCACAATTCAACCGTCCTAATCCCTATGCCGATAATGCAATCAGCCTAAGTGCGGGTAGTTCGGAAACCCACTTTGGTTGCCGCATGGTTTAAGGCGTCACTCTCACAATAGACAAGCCTGTCAATGACGAGAAGATCGGGGTTCGAATCCCGGTCGGATGTACCAAGGGTGGTTTTTATTAAATTGTTTAACTAGCTTTCCTTCCATGCAAATGCGGGTACACTTGCTTTGAATTCAACCTTTCTCTCTTTAAAACATTATCGTACCTAAGCGTACAACCCAAACTGGTAGTATGACACGGTACTAAAAAAATATCCTGGAAAGATTGTCCAAGGTTAAATTAGTTTGTATTTACTGTACTATTATGACCTTGAGCTTAAAAAGTTGACTTTAAATATCTTCGTAGTATCATTATTAAGTTTGATTTTCAAAAAAGGAGGATTCGTAAATGGTTCCATATTAACGAACTACGACAAATTCTACACAAACAACAAAAAGCCACGTGATTGACAATATATATATAAACAACTTCCTGCTCGAGGATGCACGATGGATGGACAAACAAACATCCCTGACCTCTCCGGTCTTCGAACCCATTCTCTCTACTCTTGTAATAAGATATCCGAGTGTAGTTAACATGACGAAAGTACCGACTGGTGCAACAACAAGTGAGCATCATCGTCTCACGGGACACCAGGATATTTTTTTTTCCTCCACGGATCATCCAAGCGGCACAGTAACACTATTGACAGAGCAGAGTGGAACCCGATGACACCGGCTACGGTACCAACACGGTACACAGTTACTCCACGCTTTACACCAGATCATCTTTCACTACCGCATTCTGGACCCCTTCTCAACATTACAGGGTTACCACTATTTTCTTAATACAAAATTACTTGCGTTTTTCAGGTTTTCAAGAATGAGTTTTTTTTTACATACATATTAGAATAAAGTATAGAGGAATCAAATTAGATTTAAAAAAAAATAAAATTGGCACGTCTGTAATCATATCATTGGTGTTCATCACTAGAAAATTTGTCCTTGATAAGAAAAGGTGGGGTACTAGTGAGCGTGAGTTTAGTGCATTAATTTTTCAGTTTTTATAACATAAATATTTTTTTTGCCAAAATAAATCAAATATTTTTTCTATATAAACATAGAGTTTAGTTTTCTGCACATGCTAATCTCAACATTTGTTGAATATCTGTCATGAGCAAAGCAGCATTTTGTGACAAACTTTTTAAATAAAGAGAAAAAATTGTCATTAAATTCAAGGACACCTTTGGCAGATATTTAAGAACTGTTGAGATTAGCGTGTGTAGAAAACTAAACTCTATGTTTCTATAGAATAAATATTTTATTTATTTGGCAAAAAAATGTTTATGCTATAAGAAATTCAAAAATACTGTCCTAAACTCACGCTCATCTTAATGAAGAGAAAAATACATTCCTATAGTTGTTACACAATTCAATATTTTAGTGACCTGCTTCGGTGGTCGCATGGTCTAAGGCTTGACTCTTGCAGGACTAGACTGCCGAGGATGGGGAGATTCAGATTTGAATCCAGATCTGGTGTATTGACGGGGGGTTTTCCTAAACTTTTTTTTCACTCTACGTCCACGCAAATGCGGGTACACTTCCTCTAAGTTCAGCCTTCCTTGTCCCCAACTAGGGTTGGAAAAACCCCACCCGGTTGGGTTAAATTAGGTTTAATTTTTTTGTTGTGGTTTAATTAAAGATATTATAGTAAAGGAGTAATGAGAGACATAATAAAGGAAAACAATAATGCAACAATGTAATTCTTCACAACAATACTGTATAAGCTAGCAGGTAGAAAATAAAAGCCTGTTTGTGTAGAAGGAATAGAAAGAGGTGGGAGGGGAGACCATGTATCAAATTACTGGCAAGCCAGCTGAAGAATTGATTGGTTGCTTTCTTTAGTTAAAGATAAAAGGTAAGAACTTTTGTTATCTCATTTTTTTTTGACAAAGTATTATTTCTAGGGCCTAACATTAATACAGTGTAGGTAGCTCAAAATGATATTATCCCAAGTGAGTTGCTAGTTGAACATATTATTTTGTTCAACCAATAAAAACATATTTTATAGCTTAGTATATTGTATAAAATATGTAATTTCAAAACTTGTGTGTAACACCAAATACAAATCAATGTACTATTATTATTATTGGGTTTGAACCAAAATGTTTCCAACAGAATGACTAACCATTTTCAAAATTAATTACAAGATCGATTCCTTTGTATGAAAAATATAATGAGTGGATTTTTTGGGGTTTGTTTGAATGTTTTTTAAAAATAAAACCCAAGATTTTTTGGGGGCTAGGTATAACTATAACAACCCTGTCCCCGACACATTGATATAGTTAGTACATAGAAGTATAACCCAAACGGGGTGCTTAAAAATTGGTTTAAAAATGTAAAGAAACCTTGATCTATTTTTAATGTACACTTAATTTACCTTGAAAGATAACAGGTCTGACCTTGACGGACTACACTATGACTCTATCTTATAAACTACACCATGGAATAATTAGTCAAGGCAAGTCAAGGTAGTCAAAGTAAACGGAGTGTACATTGTTGAAATATTATGTTAATAAAAAATTAATAAAGCACCCAAATTAAATCAAATAGTTATATGTGAAAGGGTTTATCCCCAGAATTTCATTTACCCAGGTATCTTGAATCTCATGGGAGGCCCTGCTTTCAATAGTTTACTCTATCACACCCGGTGAACACGCTGAATAAACGACAAGATCATTTATTCTGTTTCATCAGCGACGATGATATCGGTATTCGAGATCCAGTCGGGAGGGTTTTTACGTACTGGTTTCCCACTCTCCCTTCAAGCAAATGTGGATATATTTTCTCAATTTTATCTTCAACAACCACATTAAGTGTAATTAAATGCAGATAAATCAGATGCTTAATAAGATTCGGTGCAGAAAATAAGATAATAATTAAGCATTTATTTTTCCAACATATCTGTGTGGTTTGTCAGGTGTTTAAAAAATATTATTTGTATGATAGTCATTTTGGTTCGTAAGTCTATCTTCGCAGTTTTTATATTAACTTTCAACATTAATCGAAATATGTTCGTTAAATGTGCAACAAATACTTTACTAACTAAACATATCAAGATAATCAATCTATACTAATTATTTAATTAATTTGTTATGTGACTTGCTGATAAAAGTTCTAAAATATTAGCTTTTCAAAATGCAAAGGTTGCTGATTCAAGAGTTTTCCTATTCATACTATTTTCAAAACATATTAGTAATGAAACAATGAGTCCTTGCATTTTGAAACCTGAGGATTATAACCTTTATACTATTTATGAACGGGCTTTATATGGGAAATAATAATAATAATAATAATAATAATAATAATAATAATAATAATAATAATAACAGACTGCTCAACACCATAATATGTCAACATTCAATAAATAATGGAAGCATAACAGTATATCATATCTGATAATAATCGTCATATGGCGTCCACGACACTAGACCATTTCAAGGCCAAACATAAAAACAAAGTTATTATCATCCCAATTCTGTAAAAGAATATTACGTGACTTTGTAATATCGCAACTAAATCGAAGAGGAGTTTTTTTTTAAATCAAGGTTTTTCTTTCAAATACGACTCATGTCACGAATATTTAATATATTAAACTTTCCCTTCATTTTTTGTTGGTTAATTTGGCAAGAACTGTGAGCTAACCGTAATTACTGGCATTTATAGAAGCTGGCAAAATCCATTTTTTCACAGATTTTAAAATACAAAAGGGTTGATGATTTTAAAAACGAGACAAATTAAAGCCAACTTGTACCTGAATGTTTAGGCGAATAAAACAATAGTGAAAACAAAATGACCTACCCCAACTAATCAAAGCCAACTGCTTGTAATTTTACTTTAATTTGATTCGTTTTTTTTTCCTCTCTGTCCACTTCTTATTCAAGGCACTAGTCTTCCGAGAGCGACGCATTCAAATTTCACTACTTGAGTAAGGATGAAGAGGATATAATATATAAGAAATGTACCCACATGAGTGTACAGAGAGTGGAAAAAGATATAAGAAAAACTGTCTTAGAAGAATCAAATAGCTAAAGCTATTATTTATGCTTTTTTTTATAGTTAGGATTACTCCATCTAGATATCATATTTGAAGTGAAGAATGACCCTGGACACGGGACGATTCCTGGATAGCTCAGTGGTTAGAATATTGGCGTACTTATCAAAAGGTCCCAGTTTGATTCTCGTGTCCAGGTGTCATTTTTCAATTTTCAAAATACTCAAGAGAAAAAAAAAATCCGTAGACGCCGGCTGGGTTTTATTTAACCCATGAACATTGGCTCCTAAGGCACGAAATTTACACCAACACCCATCGAGGTCGACTATATGAACTAGATTCGAATTTTGAGCTAAGCCCATAGAATTCGAATGTTCCAAAAATTAAGACTGAAAATTTCGAAAGTTCGCACCACCATAAAAAAAAACATAACGAAACAAAAAAATCACACGTGTAAAAATCGATCACCCGGCCAGAATTCTAGCCTCAACCACCCCTATGATCGGAGATTCAGTCTATTGCGGTTGGACACCTTATGCTGTGTAACCACCGGTACGAATGTAAACCAAAACCTGCGAGTGAGGGATCCCCGCTGCTTCGCTCCAGGAGAAAGAGATCTAATGTTTCTATTATACGTACATTACGAGATGACATGCACAGTTTTCAAACAAAGATCGCTATATGAACAACGTGGTCATGTCGACGGGACAAGACGGGGGACGTAAGTAATGAACATATCACAAAGCAGGACGAGAGCATTGTACTGTAGTCGTGTGTGACGATTAACATCAGCTGGGTCACAACGTGCACGTTAAATGCACCTTTTTTGAAAAAAAAAAA
>CABFVZ010000510.1:232968-268805 GCA_902151445.1 Timema monikensis | reverse complement strand
CCCCTCCCCCACCAATTGGTTCCACTTAAATGCATAGGTTTATTTATTCTAAATTCTACTCTTTTTCTTTTCATCCCTACCCCCTTAGTGTAGTTAAAAACGTACAGCCCGGACGGATATTAAGATAGAGAGAGAGAGAGAGAGAGAGAGAGAAAAGGACGGATAATTTATATCGTATCTGAACTAAAAGTCCACCACTTTGTAAGGAGACATATAATACAATCAAGTGTTTAATCACTGTGTGGGAAAATTCTTGGCAATCCCAAAGTCTACGTCATCCTACCACAATTTTAGACTGGTATTAGAATTAAACAGAACAAGACAAAATAAAACTGTCATTCAGTCATTGTAACCTATTATATATTTTTATACTTCCGTTCTTGAAACGGTTGAGGCAGACGGTGACAGACAGGTGGAATGGTTCGTCTGACGCACGAACATATCATAATCGCAATGGCTGGCGTTTTAACAACAGGTGATATGAGGTAATCTACTCCCTGACATAGTTACATGTACAGTCTAATTCTAATAGGAAGGGCCTTATGTGACAGCTAGAAAATTTAGTAGATATGCTTTCATGAATTCATACGTCAAATCATATTATCCGCAGCTACCACTTTTAATATATAGTATTGATACCTACAAGTGGTGACCTGGTGGTCTAGGGATAAGATGTCAGACTTTTGTGCTGGGGGTCCGGGGTTCAATCCTCGGTCCCGGCACAAAATTATCTGATTACCGAACCCTTCCTTCACCTCTGACAAGACGTGTATTAATCACAACTTGTGAATGTGAGGAATGCCAGGCCTACCACCGTGGTTCGGATCCCACGTTAAGCTGTAGGTCCTCCATTTCATCTCACAATCACCCTACCATCACACATTAGCGTAAGTGTGTATAAACCAAACGGGTAGTAAGACGCGGTGCTAATAATATTAGTAATAATAATAATACCTATAAAATAGCATTAGTATTTTCTTGACGGTTCTTCCGATGTAAATTGGACTATATACACACACCATGTTGCTTCAGAAATGCAAAGCTGTTTAGCAATGTTGTGGTCCGTCTAACAAGATAAAAGGTTAATTGAATCCAACACATTAGCGAAACTTTCTAAGTCGTAGTTTTAGTGGCTTTTGTGTGTGTGTGTGTGTGTGTGTGTGTGTGTCTACAAAATAGTGCCCTAAATTTCTAGCGGATGCATAAAATAGTGACCACTTTAAATGTGAGAAGCCAAAATTTGTAGTGAAGATTTTTTTTATAGAAGGGATGTAGTGTGTTAATCAAAAAGGTATGTAACCCAAAAATATGTGTTCAAATACAAATGAATCAATATATATTTGAACCAAATCGAGTGTTAAAAGCGATGATAGTCTTGGTCATAAGTCTAATAATACAGGGACGTGAATATGATAGTAACAAACTGATCACAAAAATACTAATAGTTTCAGTCATGCTAAATTGTCCTTAGATTTTATTATTATTATTATTATTATTATTATTGTTATTATTAGCACCACGTCTTACTAACCATTCGGGTTATACGCACTTACGCTAATGTGTAATGGTAGGGTGATTGTGATATGAAATGGAGGACCTACAGTTTAACGTGGAATCCGAACCACGGTGGAGGCATGGCATTCCTCACATTCACAAGTTGTGAGTAATACACGTCTTGTCATAGGTGAAGGAAGGGTTTGACAATCAGATAAATCTGTGCCGGGGCCGAGGATTGAACCCCGGACCCCCAACACAGAAGTCCGACACCTTACCTCTAGATCACCAGGTCACCCTTAGATTTAATAAAATTGTTTTATGATAGAAACTTTTTTAAAACAATTATCGCTTCTAATTTCATTTTAACTAGCAACAATTATTTCGTTAAAAAAAACTATATCATTTTAAACTAAGTGAATAGTTATTTTTAATGTGATATTTATGTACACTTATTGCAGCCTCCATTCACCAATATTTCAATCGACCTGTTACATTCATGCTTGACAAGTAAGAGTCACCGAGTTTGATTCCTAATTGAGGTATACTTTTTGACGTAGTAGCTAAAAAATCCAAATAATAAATTAAGAAAACTAAATATAAATACTTTAGAAAGTAACGCTTAACCAACCTAAATTGAGTAAACTCTAGTCGACCATAATTTTGATATGAAGCAAAATAATTTTATAATAAGCTACAGAATTACTAAATTTAATTAAAATTTAAATTATACCTTTTCTTCTTATATTAAATTCCATAGTAACTATGATATAAGATTTGAAATATTATGTTACTTAATCGAAATTATTAAATTATATCATTAAGCTACTATACTGACAGGCATAGCTTCAAATTTCACTTGAACGTATTAACGTCTATAAATAACACACCACTTGAATATAATAACGGTTATAAAAAATACACATTGTTAAAATCACTTACGCTAATGTGTAATGGTAGGGTGATTGTGATATGAAATGGAGGACCTACAGTTTAACGTGGAATCCGAACCACGGTGGAGGCATGGCATTCCTCACATTCACAAGTTGTGAGTAATACACGTCTTGTCATAGGTGAAGGAAGGGTTTGACAATCAGATAAATCTGTGCCGGGGCCGAGGATTGAACCCCGGACCCCCAACACAGAAGTCCGACACCTTACCTCTAGATCACCAGGTCACCCTTAGATTTAATAAAATTGTTTTATGATAGAAACTTTTTTAAAACAATTATCGCTTCTAATTTCATTTTAACTAGCAACAATTATTTCGTTAAAAAAAACTATATCATTTTAAACTAAGTGAATAGTTATTTTTAATGTGATATTTATGTACACTTATTGCAGCCTCCATTCACCAATATTTCAATCGACCTGTTACATTCATGCTTGACAAGTAAGAGTCACCGAGTTTGATTCCTAATTGAGGTATACTTTTTGACGTAGTAGCTAAAAAATCCAAATAATAAATTAAGAAAACTAAATATAAATACTTTAGAAAGTAACGCTTAACCAACCTAAATTGAGTAAACTCTAGTCGACCATAATTTTGATATGAAGCAAAATAATTTTATAATAAGCTACAGAATTACTAAATTTAATTAAAATTTAAATTATACCTTTTCTTCTTATATTAAATTCCATAGTAACTATGATATAAGATTTGAAATATTATGTTACTTAATCGAAATTATTAAATTATATCATTAAGCTACTATACTGACAGGCATAGCTTCAAATTTCACTTGAACGTATTAACGTCTATAAATAACACACCACTTGAATATAATAACGGTTATAAAAAATACACATTGTTAAAATGTCCACCTTGAACATAAATCCACATATTTGTGGGTGACATGTTTAAATGCTAAAAACCACAGTGACCACAAACACGAAACGACGCGACAAGCTAGCTGAAGTTACCGCTGCGAGCCACGGGCGACACTACCGCGTTCTGTGGACGGCAGCGTGCAACTAACTGGGCTGGCACTGGCAGTCTAACCTAAACTGAACGATCCTCAGCTGTTCTCTCTGTTTTTCCCGCCACGCGCCATTGACTACGATGATTACAGGAGAACGCCAAGGCCTACAGAATGATTAGGGTTGAGCAAGAAAGATATATCCGTTAAGACAGGAGCTTGATTGTTTATATTTCCGTTCACAGATTGTTTGGGATAGAGACAATGTTGTTTTCTAGGGTGCAAGGGGCGTACGCACCACCCCCACCTTGTTCTTGCAGTTAGTTAGTGTAGGCTACTTACCAGGATCACGATCAACTTAACGTAACGTTCACTTAAAGTTAACTTAACTTATGTGTGATCACGATTCACGTAGCTTAACGTAACAACTCGAACCAAACATCTGCATTCTCGATTATTATCTGTGATTTGTACTATTTGTAAAGTGATGATCTGTGTGAATGTTTACAGTTTTCAATCATTATAATAAATATCTATCACTAAACTTTTTTGAGAAATTTAGCTTTCCTGTTTTAGGAATCAGATAGCCAAAGCTATTATTTATGCTTTTTTAGTGAGGAATTCTCTTCTTCAATGTCCGATCACTAGAACTTAAGCTAAAGAGTTGACCTTGGTCTTAAAACAGACAAATGAATTACTAAATAACCCGGTTGACGTCACTCGCATAATGATTGGCTGGCTAGATCACGTGATACCCTTCAAGTAACGTTCACTTAAAGTAAAAGACCCCCCAGGACATCTCTTACGTTAAGTTGACAGTATCGTGATCGCTTCCATTTAAACACACGAGGATATCCTTTATGTTAAGTTACGTTAAGTTATCTTTAAGTTAACGTTAAGTGGATTGTGATCCCAGCATAATAGAATACAGAGAAGGGCCAAGGCCTACTAACATCCTTAAATTTAGCAGTTAAATAGGTATGCTAAGATTAGAGAATTCGAAATAAATCACTTTGAAAAATACGTGTATGCTTTCACAAGGCTTATGCTGATAGCATTTCTTGAATCTCACCTTCCTAATCCTGCTTCAAAAAGTATACTGAGTGATGGAAGGATGGAAGGGAGACGAGCTGGAAGTCCTTATTATCCTTCATCCAAGATCGCAAATAATTTTAATAAAACATGTGAATTAAAACTGTAATAATAATAATTATAAAAGTCTTAACATGTTTCAAATGTATCTTAGGACTAAAATTTAAGAAAAGGTTTGCAATTTTATATTCAAAAGGTAAATCATTACGCTTATCAATTGAAAACAAAAAAAAAATACAGTGATAATTCCCGACATAGCCAAATATTAATCACTTGTGAAATGTGGGTTTTCCCTTTCACAGTGATGAATTAACGGCCGGGGGCTGGATGTTGTGTCTGTTCTAGATTTAAGTTAGTTTATAAGTTACGTGCTGATGTAATAGTTCGGTTCAGAAAGTGCACGTTAAACATCTCAAATAAAAAATACAATAGTAGTAGCTTAGTTAGGCCTATATTATAAAATTATAACCTTGCCCTTAAAATAAATTTTTGGGCGCACCGTTGTCTGTTTCCTTAAATTAAATAGGGTAGTTGTGTTTGCGTACACCACGTTTTAGTGCCCGTTAGGGCCCTGCGCATGTTTACACTAATTGGATACGAACTAGGAGTGCAAAGTTCAGATGAAATGTACCTGCAATTGCATGTAAAAAAAGTGTGAAATTATTTGTTTTTAAACAAATAAGTATATCCAGCCGGGATTTGAGCTACGACCTTCTCATCGTCAGAAAACAAGAGTATACTGACACCTTTGTCCGTGTGCTCAATAGTGCGGATTTTTAAATAATTAGATTCAATATTAGCACTAAAATACAAACAAAAGAGTCATGAGCTGTTTTATAAAAGGTTCGCGATCTGTACAATTAATTATAATTATGGTTATAGGCTACATACACTCATTAATCAATGATCAACGCAAAGTGGATTGCTTTTAAGGAGACGGGAGGAAAAACCACAGTAAGGATTTTTGTTTGTTTTTGTTTTGAACGGCATTACTGACCGGCAGGGACATAACTTCACGTACGGTCGCCTGTATGTAGACAACTCGCTTTGCTCGTTGGGGGATCCACCCGCCAAACCGCCAGTGGGTTTTCTTTGCAAGAGGATCCAAACTAATGTTAATTCCAGCGTTGTTTTGAACGTAACAACTTAAAGTTACCGGTTTTGTCTCGTATATACCACACCGACTTTAAAGTTGCTCCGCCATTATGATTTTTTTTTTCGGGGGTTAAAATTTTTTTTTTTTTAACTTTTCGGCATTTTTCCGTCGGTTACAGGTTAGAAGCTATAATTTTGCCAAATTTAAAGTTTCTAGCTCATCTGGAAGTGGGTAAACATTAATGTCAGTGAGTGAGTCAGCCATGTGGCTTTATAGTGGTATAATTAGCCTCTCTGGTGGCACCCAGGGGACACCACAGGGGGTTGTCTGCACTTCGTACCAGCAATCAGATGATGGGATGATAGTGAATATGGAGGTGGGGGCCAGTGAAAGTCTTAAACCTAACGTAAGCCTAATTTACCAACCCCTGACGACCGTTGGGGTGATTCCCCTTAAGAGATACTCAAAGGTACCAGTCGGAAATCGTACCCAGGACACCTAGGTTAATAGCCGGGTGCACTGACCACTACGCCACGGGGCCGGATATAATGTTGATAAAATTACCCCTCATACAACCGGTTTGGCATCATACAATGTATGAGCTCCTCTGTTGTCACTTTGTGGTTATTCCTGAGGTGATATGTTGGTCATTTGTTGGTGTTGTCAATATGATTTCTTTGATTAAGACTCCAGAGGCGCTTCCTTGTCGTTGGGGGGGTAAGTATAATTCAATTTTAATAAGTAGGGCCCTAAGATATATATATGCGGACAAAATTGGTTACATCTTACTATTTTATTAGTGTTATTTTATAGATAAGTTAGTGATAATTATTATCTATCAAAAGGCATACGGGAAAGTAGATCTAGTGTTTTTTTTCAAGCCGTAAGATAAGATTGTTCCTATAAAAATTAGACTGTAGCCATTCATAGTTAAGTAATACAAGTAACGTGGTTCGATACCAGACGGTGCTTAAAATAAATTAATAACTTAGTAGTGTTTGGGTAATTCCCCAAAATGGCTTGCAGGCGCGGGCCAAGTAGGGGAGACATCACAGAACAGGGCAGGACAGGTTTTTGTAATTAGTGTTTATGGAGTGCACACTACGAAGCAAGGTAGAGCAAGCAATGCAGGACAGGCAAGCGTTGAGCTGTGTTTGAAGCATAGTTCGCTTACAACTGCTTTCCACTGCTTTATTTACTGTGTGTGACACAACCTCCAAATGCGCATCGATCACCTATTGGCCTAAACATTGAAACCGAAAGCCATTTGGCCTTGGCACAAGTTTAACTAGTGTAAAACCTGCTTCGGTGGCCGCATGGTTAAAGGCGCTATTCTCACAACAAACTGGTTGCCAACGAAGCGGCGCTAAGAAAGAAAAAAAAAACAAAAAATCCAACAAATGTACCATTTATAAGCTATAAATAGTGATTCAAATATTTCAAATCATTACGATTCACGATCTCTAAGGGAGTTAAACCAAACTGGCTATTTTATTTTTTTATGTACCATTTGTAAGATAAATTAGTGTATGGGGTTGAAATTTAATATTTAAAAAAAATCATAAAATAACTAGTTTTACACCTTATAGCTCGTTAACGGTAATTATTAGAAATCAATTCATCACTATTTATTGCTTATAATTAATTATACATTATTATTATTATTATTATTATTATTTAGCACCGCGTCTTACTGCCCGTTCGGGTTATACGCTTTAAGTACTAATTATGCTAATGGAATGGGAATTGGGAAGGTTGAATTAGAGGAAGTGAACCCGCATTTGCGTGGAGGGAGAGTGAAAAACCATTTAGGAAAAACCACCCCCAGTTCACCCGAGCGAGATTCGAACCTCGATCTCCCCGTTCTCAGCAGTCGAGCTCAACACGACTAGCGCGTTAGCCAACTACGCCACCGAGGCGGGTATTAATTATACACCTGTTAAAATTGCGCAATAACATTTTGATGGGTAGAATTACCTTAAGTGACGTATGCCCTAAGCACCACCACTGTGATGTTTTGCCTGCTATTGCGTTTTACTCTACCCCGAGTATCACTGCGCAAGTTCAACGGTATTGTTCACTTGGTAGAATGGGTCCATTGGGCAGATTTAATCCAAAGTTCCCAAACTCCTAAGGTCCTCCCCTCCCCCCTACCCCCCACTCTTCAACTAGTTGAACCTTGAGTGTTACTTAATTTCACCATAAAAGCCTGGTAATTAGTATTTCACTCTACATACACCTACCCTCTTTAACTTCTACATACACATACACAATATCATAGCACTGTTTGTCGCTGTACAGAATTGATACATATCGTGTAAAAGGTATTCTGTATTATTTAAGATAAACACATATTTATACAGTCCTTTGATGTTTTCATAAAATTCTATACAAGCAACTTTCACCCACAATTTAAAAAAAAGGCAGAGTTGTGGACCAATTAAAAAAAAAATTGCGTATACAGAAAAATAAACTTCTGTAGATTAAAAATTGATATTGTGTTATATCATACTGAAATTTTCTTTTATTATATCTAAATTTGTGATTTTTGTGTCTTTGTGCTTGCAAAAATAAAAATAAATCACTGAGAGCAAAGCGACAGCCCTGTCCTGACTTAACCCTACGTTATCAGTAGCCAAACAAAGTTTAGATACGTCACCAAAAAGTTCATATCAAACCGTCGAAATAAAATAAATAAAGATGAGCCTTTAAAATACCCTGAATTAAAAAAAAAACATGCTTGTTAGTATTACCCCGTTCCCCAATTTGATATAAGTAGGTGACCTGGTGGTCTAGGGGTAAGGTGTCAGACTTCTATGCTGGCGGCCGGGGTTCGATCCTCGGTCCCGGCACAGATTTATCTGATTTCCAAACCCTTCCTTCACCTCTGACAAGTTATCTTGTGAATGTGTGGAATGCCAGGTCGCCACCGTGGTTCGGATTCCACGTTAAACTGTAGGTCCTTCATTTCATCTCACAATCACCCTACCATTACACATTAGCTTAAGTGCGTATAACCCGAACGGGTAGTAAGACGCGGTGCTAATAATAATAATAATAATAAGATAGGCCTATAAGTATTTGAGAGATTTTAAGTTCTAAAAGTATCAAAATAAAAGTGACGAAAAAAAATTACTGTAAGCCTTTTAAGTCAGAGGTTTCCTATGGGTTAGGTGTTATTTTTTAGCTCCGGGTCTTACTATCAGTTCGGACTATCCGCAGGCTTGGAGTGAAGAAGGTAAAATTTAGAATAAGTTTTCCCGCATTTACACAAAAAGAAAATTGGTAGCCATTTATTTTTAAAAAAAACTCGCTATAAACCAGATTCCCAAACTCCGTATCCCTGACGTGTCCACCAGTGCGGGTAATTGCAGTTTGATAAGTAGCAACAGAAGTCGTGTTACGTCACATCGCGTTGTGTCATATAATATTTTCAACGAGGCAGCCTCGCCTTCGGTCCCTGTCACCTGGTCTACCTGCAGAGGCCAGGAAACGTACTGGGCCTAAGAGGAAATGACTACGGACAGTTTAGATGAAGCAAACAAACGAGATTATAGCTGCTAGAAAAACACGAAACAAGAAAACGGGACAGCAAATAGGTTTATAAATGGCGGATAAAGCCGTATAGTTTTTTACTAGGCCATCCCTTACGTCAGCGCGCCCACGGTCTAAATGTTTAGCACATTTAGTCGGTTTTTTTTTAGCACCGCGTCTTACTAACCGTTCGGGTTACACGCTTATGTACTAATTACGCTAGTGTTTTAAGGATTAGGAAGATTTTATTTATAGGAGTAGTATCCGCATTTGCATGGATGGAGAGTAAAACCATTTTGGAAAAAAACACCCTCAGTACACCCAACCGAGATTAGAACCTCGATCTCCCCATCATCGGCAGTCTAGCACAACACGAGAGTAGCGCGTTAGACTACGCACCCACCAAAGCCGGTTGTCTGGTTTTCCAATGACGAGGAGGCCAGCGTTTGAATCCCGATCAGGAGTACTAAAGTTGTTTTATCCCTAAAATGTTTTCCACTTTGCAAGCAAATGTAGGAACATTTCTTGTAAAACTTTATCTTTCTCATCCCTATCATATTAGCGTAACTATATTATGCGAGTAGCCTAAACGGGTAGTGAGGCACGGTGAAATAAAAAGTCTACCTAAAGTACAGTTCTATTCATAAAAATATTACCGAAGTCCCCTTCAGCCCCCTCCCCTACACGTTTGACCACCCGTCAGGGCTACACATATTTTATTACGTCAGTCAGTGGCCGAATGTTCTATGGCATAATTCTCGTGTTCAAGTGGCCTGCTGATGACGGGGATATCATGGGTTCAATTTTCGGTCAGATTTACTGAGGGTGGTTTTCTTAAATAGTTTCCCACTCTCCCTACCAGGCAAATACTAGTAGATTACCACTCAAATGCTTCCTTCCTCATCCACAATTAGCGTAATGATCATAGAATTATGTGTATAACCCGAACAAGCTAAAAAAAAAACCTTGTTTGGTTTAGTTTCACAGTGACGGGGGGTTGGGGTTTGAATCTCAAGTCAGATGTAAAGAGTTTTTTTTTTTCGCTAAATGGTATTTCACTCTCACTCTACGCCAATTCTTTAAGCCACCAAACTGTATCGAAAGTCACTAAAATTTGGCATTATATAGATAATCATTATTATTATTATTATTATTATTATTATTATTATTAGCACCGCGTCTTACTACCCGTTCGGATTGTATGCACTTACGTTAATGTGTAATGGTAGGATGATTGTGAGATGAAATGGAGGTACCTATAGTTTAACGTGGGATCCGAACCACGGTGGAGGCCTGGCATTCCCCACATTCACAAGATGTCTTGTCAGAGGTGAAGGAAGGGGTTAGAAATCAGATAAATCTGTGCCGGGACCGAGGATTGAACCCTGGCCGCCAGCACAGAAAACTGACACCTAACCCCTAGACCACCAGGTCACCCTGAAAATTGTAAAACGACACTTGGACACGGGGATCGAACCCGGGACGTTTGGCTCAGTACGCCAATACTCTAACCACTGAGCTATCCAAGAATGACCCTGGGCACGGGACGATTCCTGGATAGCAGTGGTTAGAGCATTGGCGTACTGAGCCAAACGTCCCGGGTTCGATTCCCATGTCCAGGTGTCATTTTTCAAATTTTCGGAATATGACATATTTAATAAAATAAAGTTCACTGATACAATTGGGTTAAGTAGTTTTTTTACCTCGTTTTTAAACTCTTAGTTTCCATTCCCGTGCTCCACGTCTTACTACCCGTCCGGTCTATCTGAATATTCATACGTGGGGATAGTGAGAACTAATTTGGGAAAGCTACCCCAGTACACAAAGCCGCGATTCAAATATTTTACCTCCCCGTCAGCCGCAAACCAAACAATACACAAGTGACATCTTTGTCCGGATGCGGGGTGGACATGTAATTGCGCACGTGAAATCAAGTAGGCAGTTTGGATGATCCTACCGTAAATTATTTTTTCCGCATCGTGTTGAAGTTCAAGGAAGCCGTGACTACTGTTCGTGAAACGTCATTGCGCACGCGCCATCAAGTCCGCGGCTTGGATGCTCCTACTGTAAAAGTATTTTTTTCCGCATCGTGTTGAAGTTTAAGGAAGCCGTGACTACTGTTCGTGACTCTTGTCATGCTCCTCCTGGCCAGATAGATAGATAGATAGATGATCGCGGCGGCACTGCCCTGTAGATGTTTACCCACCGCACCCGATGATACCCGATAGTTGGCGGCGATAGTGGATAATCGACAGTGCCCCCGAACACCGAGGGGAGGAGGACTACACCTCCTCTTCTAGAGACTTGAACCTATCGATGGTGTGTTGCGATTAAAGAAAACACTTTGGTAAACTTGTGGTGACGTAAAGCAAATAAGATGTTGATCGGTGATAGTCACGAGGTGGAACCAAACCTGACCTCGAACTTGGAAGGAGAGAAATAAATTTAATAAAAGACACTAAATGACGTTCCAGCATTAATTTACATTTTAAAAATAATTGTATACTACTGAACAACCAGTGCAACTTTAACGAGCCTGAATCAGTGTTATTATTATTATTATTATTATTATTATTATTATTATTATTAGCACCGCGTCTTACTACCCGTTCGGGTTATACGCGCTTACGCTAATGTGTAATGGTAGGGTGATTGTGAGATGAAATGGAGGACCTGCAGTTTAACGTGGGATCCGAACCACGGTGGAGGCCTGGCATTCCACACATTCACAAGTTGTGTTTAATACACGTCTTGTCAGAGGTGAAGGAAGGGTTTGGTAATCAGACAAATCTTTGCCGGGACCGAGGATTGAACCCCGGACCCCTATATAGAAGTCCGACACCTTACCCCTAGACCGCCAGGTCACCTGAGAAAAACAGCTCAGTGTATATGAACAGGGCTACAGACTTGGCATTCCAGGTCCATCTGGCACGATATCCGTGCAGCTATCCTCGCCGGCTTGATTACTACTCAAGGTGAACACACCGCAGACGTGAAAAGCCGCGCACATACTAGTAATAATAAACAATTGAAGCGTGTAGTGCGAAGTCATCCCCTCCGACCCACGCCGCCCCGGTTGAGAAGTGACAGGTGATGTGGACCGGCTGATATAAAGGGAACATGAGTTGGCGAGCAAGTCATTAATAACACCCACCCGTGAGTTGTTACCCGTGACAGCCATGATATCATCATTACAGACCTTGTGAGTGGTCCAGATCACTAAAAAACTTGGGGGCCCCCTAGATCCCTTCTAGCGATATCAGTTGGAATAGGCCGAGATAAAAATGGATACAGTGTTTTAGCTAAAATATTTCACAATAATATTTAGGCTACATTTATTATCCTCCCGACCTCCACAAGAAAGGAATATAAGTAAAAACTATAAGATATAATCCTTTTCGCTTCTTTTTTTTTATCTATAGTGACTATATTTAGTTCAAGACGAAACGGTTTGGGTGCGCCGAAATCCTTCAGTTTGCCCCTCTAAGGGTGTGTTCATACTTGCGACAAGGGCATCAGGACGTAAAACCTTGCTATGAAAGCGGCCTTTTTACACAACTATTGCCTATTAACAACGGCCAAGTGAGCGACTTTGAGCCACAAAGATAAATACTGTGGCTTGGCGTTGGGACATTTTGCCAAGAAGAGTCAGTCCCGAATATGACAATCATGTCCTTATTGAATTTCCACACTACTCGAAAATAAATATAGCTTGTATGTTTGTAAAAACTAGTGGGATAGGGGTAAGGAAGGTATTTAAAGGGAACTCAACCACATTTGCTTGGGAGGAGGGGGTGAGAGGAGTAAGACACAATATAAAGGGGGGGAGGGGAAAACCCTCAGTACACGCCAAACAATATTCAAACCTCGATCTCAAAATCTTCGGCAATCAAGAGAGAGTAGCGCGTTAGACTACGTGGCCATATTTTAGAACGTTGAATATTTTGTTGTTGTTTATGTAGAATATTTATCGATATTGTAAATTCATGAATACTCAAACATATTTATTTTTTATTTACTATACAGATTGTTGTTGAACTGAAAATATTATGTAAGCTTCAAATGAGCTTTCTACACTCTTTACTTTTGTGATAGGAAAATCCACATCACTGGTGAACCATCTCAACCGAGATGGAAATAATTCTGAATCTCAGGCCGCCACCGTGGTTCGGATTCCACGTTAAACTGTAGGTCCTTCATTTCATTTCACAATCACCCTACCATTACACATTAGCGTAGGTGCGTATAACCCGAACGGGTAGTAAGACGCGGTGCTAATAATAATAATAATAATAATAATAATTTTGAATCTGTTATTTATAAATCGATGCTCATGCTTAGCGAAATGTTAGATTTTATGTGCTAAAATATTTGTATCGCATTCAAATGTACTTTTAATGCTATTTGTAAAGGACCTGTTTATTTTATTTAAATGAATTCTTTACGAGCTTTCTTTAGATTTTGTTGTTGTTGTAAATTTTAATTTTTTTTTTTTAATTTTTAATAATATCATGTTGTGTTTTTATTTTCTCTCGACCCCTCTGTAAGATAAATAATGAGATCTAAAAAAAAAAAATCGAACTAGAAATTTTGAAAAATAAATTCGAAGAAGTAGTTTTTATCGATGCCGTTTGTCTGTCTGCCTGTTTGTATCTCGGCCTAGATTTGAAACCATTTTATCGATCGGTATAAGACTTGACTTTCATGAGGTTATCTCGAGGAGTTATTGAAATTAAATAACCCTAAAATTAAGGGTAGTTTACCGAAGTGCAAAAAGATAGAAAATAGATTTTTCTCAAAATAAGCTCTAACGATTTCGATTAAATGTTGTATCTAGGAATTACCTAACCATACAATTCCATGAAAATGACTTTGAGGGTACTTTATGAAAGCATACATTTCCAATTTCGACCATATCTAAGCAATTAATTTAGATAGAAAATAACTTATCTTTGGTAAACAGAGATGTTCAATTTTTCTCAATGTTTATGCATTACTGTATCTTATTTAATTTCACAAATCTTACAAGTTTTTTTTAAAATGTCTCTCGTCTAAGATAAAAGATAACCTCCTTGAGGTGAATCATACTATTTATTTAAAAATTTTTAGATCATCAAAATCTTGGCCGTGCTGATTATACTATGACCTTATTTGATAAGCTAAGCCATATTGGAACCAAACAAGGTACAGTAATTGTTACCTTTCAGGGAATAAACGGAGGATAAGACTGACGCAACGATACACAAGAAAGCCTCCAATATCGGGTCACTCGTCGCCACAGCTATTATCAAATAAAACCTCTGACGCACGCCAACATTCCTGGTTAATGATAACACGGCCCTCGATAAATACAACTCGGGGATTTGAGACAACATTGACCTACCTCAATAGGCTTTTAGTAGGAGCGTTGTTGACCTTGTCTAGAAGCAGAAAGGTCACTCCCCCCTCGTCTTTGTGGTATTTATATGGGGTCTATATTTATTTAAACCTCATTATAACCTCATAAAACGACACTTTATCTCAGTGGTAGTGTGTCTGCCTACTGAGCTAAGGATCCTGGGTTCGACTCCCGGCATGTTCCTTAAATATATGACTTGAAAAAGAGGCCACTGGCTGGAAACAGTAATGGATATAGAAAAAAAATAATGACCTAATAAAAATTACAAGGACATCATTCTTCAGCTTTTGGTAAGATCATTTAAGCGTCAGTCCTTGAATCACTGTCCTAACAACCTATTATAGCTTTGTTGTTTCATGTCCCGATGAGGTAAACATTTCTTAAAAAGGTATATTTTTTTTATTAAAACATTTTAGTTTTTAATTTAGGTTCACTTCGGTGGGCACGTTTAAATGTAAAGCTTATTTAATCTGATTCACCGATGCCAGTTAAACTTAGAATGCCAGATACACTATCCCCATGGCTTCTTTGGTGCTGACTGACAGCTCACAGCTGACTTCTGACAGTCAACATTTAGGTATAGTGACAGCTGCTAAACACACGTTTTTGCAGATCATAAGGTAGGGCGTAGGGATACATAATTTAGTGTGGTAACTTTTCAAAGCCGTCAGCTGTCTGCTGTTAGCTGTCACTCAGCACCAAAGAAGCCTTGGGGCTACTGTAGGTGTACTAAGAGTGATTTTATCTAAATGACTTCCCATTCTCATTCCAAGTAAATGCGGATCCATTTCCTCGAAATTTTACCTTCCTTACCCACCTACCTATCTACCTAAATCATCATCATCATCATCATCATTAAATGTGGAAAGCCCGAAAGGGAAGTATAATTTGTTCAAAAAATAAATAATAAGTATAATGCGATATCACTCTATTCAACATATTGGTACAAAGTGAACGGGCAGTGAATATACGGTGATTTTTTAATATACATTTTAGAGCATTAACGTATCTAGAATACAAGCAGGGTTTTCTGGTTCCCGAAGGATTCAGGAGCACTAATCACCACATATTATTGATTGTATAAACATACATAATTGGTGGCGTATTGGTTTAAGGATTAACTCTCTCAATGCACTTGGTTGCCGATAACGATGAGGTTAGGGTTCAAATCCCGGTCGGGTGTACTTGGGAGAATAACTTTCCACAAGTGAGCTCCCTAGGGTTTTTTCATACTGTGCCTATGTTAATGTGAGTGCATTTCCTATAAGATACTTTATTAATTTAATCTCTAACTATTAGGATAAGTAGTGAGATCGGGGTTCAATACCGGTCGGGTATACTGAGGGTGGTTTTTTCCCCCGAATGGTTTTCCACTTTTATTATTATTAGCACCGCGTCTTACTACCCGTTCGGGTTATACGCACTTACGCTAATGTGTATATGGTAGGGTGTTTGTGAGATGAAATGAAGGACCTACAGTTTAACGTGGAATCCGAACCACGGTGGAGGCCTGGCATTCCCCACATTCTTTTTCCACTTTTCCACTTTTCCTCTACGCAAATTGGGGTGTACTTCCTCTCAATTAAGACTTCCTAATCCCTAACCCATTAATTAGTGTGATTAGTACATAGGCGCATAACCCGTATGGGTATTAAGACGCGGTGCTAGAAAAACAAAGCCACGTAGCACTGTTGAGAGGAGGTTTGGGGCCGCACTAATGTATAAATGTTGTTACATCGGAGGAAGGGGGAGTGTTACGTAACATAGATGTTATACTTAGGTTCTAATGTTGAAATAAAAAATTGTTCATGTTTTCAACTTGATAAGTATACTTAGAGGTAGCTTACTATTATGAGTAGTATTAAATCTAGAGGTGACCTGGCGGTCTAGGAGTAAGGTGTCAGACTTCTGTGTTAGAGGTCCAGGGTTCAATCCTCGGTCCCAGCACAGATTTATCTGATTGCCAAACCCTTCCTTCCCCTCTGACAAGACTTGTATTAATCCCAACTTGTGAATGTGAGGACTGCCAGGCCTCCACCGTGGTTCGGATCCCACGTTAAACTGTAGGTCCTCCATTTCATCTCACAATCACCCTACCATTACACATTAGCGTAAGTGCGTACAACCCGAACGGGTAGTAAGACGCAGGGATAATAATAATAATAATAATAGTAATAATAATAATACTACATCTAAGTCCCTCCTCCAGTGGTCACAAAAGCTTCCTGATAAAATAATGGCATTCATTCTTGTTGCACAAAATGTTACGTAACACCGGTTGATAAGGGGAGAGGGGTCAGGCTAAATATCTACGTGGTGTCACATAAGAGAGGGGGTAGGAGGGGTGAAATAAAGTAAGGAAATGGCGTTACGTGGTTTATGTGATGACCCCTTACGTTTCGATGCCACCACGCACCGTTGAGTGCAGCCTGAGGGTTTAGCAGTAAAACGCCTGCTAAATATCTGATAGGCAATGCGCTAAACTTAGGTGTGAGATAAGTTGCAAACGCTTCAAGTTTTACGCGTGGTAGAGATCCACAAATTAAAAGGTGATCGTTATGTATATTGTATATTTTATAGGTGACTTGTCAATATTATTATTATTATTTTTATTATTATTATTATTACTACTACTATTAGCACCGCGTCTTACTACGCGTTCGGGTTGTACGCACTTACGCTAATGTGTAGTGGTAGGGCGATTGTGAGATGAAATGGAGGATCTATAGCTTAACGTGGGATCCGAACCACGGTGGAGGCCTGGCATTCCACACATTCACAAGTTGTTATTAATACACTTCTTGTCAGTGGTGAATGAAGGGTTTGGCAATCAGACAAATCTGTGCCGGGTCCAAGGATTGAACCTCGGACCCCCAGCACAGAAATCCGACACCTTACCCCTAGACCGCCAAGTCACCGATTGTTCAATTAAATACATTTTATTTAGTTTATTTAATGAAATTATATAATTTCTTGATTAAATTTAAAAGTAGCAAAAACCAAATTCTAAATCAATCATAGTAGGAAACATTAAAAAGAAGCAAACAAATTTAATGTACATTTTATTTTTAAATGCGAGAAATGTGTAATTTACTCATTTCAAACATATTTTGGTTTATTTATTTAAATAATTCCTCTTACCATTTGTTTTTACTTTGAATATATAACTGAGGAAGTGTGGTATATGTGAAACATAACTTTAATTTGTAGATTATAAGTCATCAAGAACATTAAGTGTATAGAAAACATAATTTTCAAATAATCACATTCAAACACCTATTATTATTATTATTATTATTATTATTATTATTATTATTATTATTATTTCTAGCACCGCGTCTTACTACCCATTCGGGTTATACGCACTTACGCTAATGTGTAATGGTAGGGTGATTGTGAGTTGAAATGAAGGACCTACAGTTTAACTTGGAATTCGAACCACGGTGGCGGCCTGGCAATCCCCACATCAAACACCTATTAATTTGGGTATTCTATAGTGTTGGATCAGTACCAAAATTTCACCGGTTCTTGCATGGATGCTATTACTTCAGTTTTTGGTTCTATCAAGGCTGTATTCAGAGGGGGGTTTTGGGGGTTCAAACCCGCCCTGAAATTTTATGAACAAGAGATATATGGCTTTATTTATGATTCAAAAAATATCAAAATTAAGGTACAAGTACAAATTAGGGGGCTGTGTTACCATAAAAAGAACTTTAGAGATCTTCTAAAGGTGTTTAATATTTAGAATTTTTCCTAGCCCCCGGCAGTTATGTTGCCATGAAAAGTGTAGATAGCCTTTAGAACTATTTATTATTTAGAATTTTTTTCTACCCTTCCGCAATTGGGGATGTGCCCACCAAACCCCCCGCCCCCTGAAATTATTGGCTGGATACGGCCTTGGGTTCTATATTGCACATAATCCTACAAATTGATATTAAAACACCATTATTTCACACCAAAACATGGAATCACCAACTAATGAATAGTAATAATATATTCTAAAAAACAAATCAATCATTTTAAAACTAAATAAAATACGTGTATATGTGAAAGTTCGATAAATAAGAAATTATTTTTGTTCCACGATTAAATAAATAACAGAGAATCTAGATTTTCAAGACAAAATTTGTTTTAATGAAAATAACCGATATACAAATACCAGTTGGTACTTGGACAAAGGCGTCAATCTCGTCTAATCCGATGGAGAGGTCGGGGTTAGAATCCCGGCTGTGTGTAATGAGGTGGTATCGCCTAAATGTTTGTCTCCTTTTCCTACATGAAAATGCGGGTACATCCTCTAAATCAGTAGCTCTCAAACTTTGTTTGGATTGTAGCCCCCTTGGTCACTAATAAAAGTCTAATTTACCCCCACGATTTTTCTTCTTCTTAAATTACGAGTCAGATGTTAAGTAATAAAAGGATAACATTTCTCTGAGTGGGCTCAAAAATCTCCGTCACGTTTAGTTCTCGTGTCATTTTGCCCATTTTGCCTTGAGAGCTGCTCGCGTACCCCTGTTTGAGAACCATTGCTCTAAATTATACCTTCCCCGCCCTTATTGCTATAGTGTCGGATAGTGAGAGGCGTAGTGGGGGGGGGGACATTAAGAAGAATTGTACTGACACTCGTATTCTGGTTGAATCATATTTAATAAAATTACATTCTCACCAATACTAACGTAAGCTTTGTCGATCAGTCTCAACACCTCTTATAACAACATCCACAAATGATGTTTTATTAATATTATTAACTGGAAGCTGAGGGATGTTCAACCCGGATGTGAACAAATCTAGCCACTCAAGCATTTCGGTGGCAAAAACTGTTTGGAATCACAAATTGAAAATGAAGTATGCAATCTGTAAGAATATTTAATCTAGCAGAACAAAATACACCCGACAGTAGAAAATTAACTTTCCTTCATCTAATTGATTATCTTCCATTGGCGGTCTTATTAACATGTAGGTTAAACAATCCTATTGCCGGTCCGCCATAAGAAAAAAAAACTTATTTAATCATCCGACACCTTAGTTCAGTCAATAACGTATCTATCTTCAAAGCTAAGGGTCTCTGGTTCAATTCCTTGCATGGCAGAAAAATTTTCCATTGGTGAAATGTGGTTTTCCCCTTTTCAAAGTGATGTGTTAACAGCTGTGTACTGGATGTTGTGCCTGTTCTAGATATAAGTTGGTTAATAAGTCGTGTGCTTATATAATCAGCCAGTTCAGAGAGTGCACGTTAAATACCTCAAATTTTTTTTTTAATTAATCACAGGCTTTAAATAACTCTCAACTTTTAAAGAAGAAAATATGATTAATAACCTTAAACATTTAAGATAAGTGAGTGATTTCATAATAAAAATAATTTATTATATGTTAAAATTGTTTTACGCGACAAAAGCCTCACGTGTGGTGAACTCCGAATCTCTCATAGTCTAGCCGGTATCACTACGGCTATCCCAAATATTTACACCAATGAAGTAAAGAGAAGAGGGGTAGAAATATAATAGTAGTGCCCAAATTTTCTTTAATAGAGTGTAGGAAAATCATTTAGAAAAAAAAATCATCTCAGTATATCCAACCAGGATTAAAACCCATACCTCACCACTACCAGCACACCAGATAAGAAAAAAACTGTCGTATTTGCCTCCGTATCCAGCAGTGCGTGTCACACCATTGGACTACTATTGACAAGCATCGACTGAAGACCAATTCTCCAACCAGCGTGTCCACGATCGATGATTTATTCTTATCAAAAGTTGTTTGGGGCTATTGTGAACTCGCCATTGTGACGTGTCACGCAGATTCGATCTCAGGACCCTTGTTTTCTCTTCCAGGACCGGGTCCAAGGTTCACTGCCCGTACCGGCCACCGTCAATGCCACCGCCACACAGGGTTGTTTGTGGTTGAAACTGTGGTGCAATTAGACTATATCGTGTCACCGTGGTTTAGCGGCTCGTTAGTTAACTGGTTGCGGATCAATTTAACAGTGGTTTGCCAGCCTACGCGTCTAATTACCATTTACGAGGTCAATTTTTGATCATTCACTCCCGTTTTTTAGTTCTCGATAACCTTAGCAAAAACTATATAATGCGGCGAATTCAGATTTCTTACACCTGAATCTAGAAAAAATAAACCCGCCTCGGTTTCGAGTTGAGCTAGACTGCCGATGGAGGTTCGAATCTCGCTCGGGTTTTCCCCTCTTACATCCACGAAAATGCTGGTTCACTTTCTCTATATTCAACCTTCCCAATTCCTAACCCATTGATCTAATTAGTACTTAAGTGTATAAACCGAAAGGGTAGTAAACGCGGTTATTATTATTTTTATTATTATTAAAACAATTTAAACAATACAACTGATCACAACATTAATTTGAAGGGGGAAAAAAAATTCTCCGCATCTTACTACCCATCTAGATTAACCGCTTTTAATTACTATACTGGTGGGATGGAGATGAGTCGGTAGAATTTAGAGTAAATTCAACCCTTGTTTGAGTGAAGGGAGATTAGGAAACCACTAAGGGGACTTTCTCAATGGATTAGAATGCCAATGATGGGGAGTTCAAAGTTCGAATCTTGGTCGAGTGTACTGAGTGAGATTTTTCTAAAATAGTTCCCCAAAAAAATGCGGGTACATTTGCTCTAATTCTGAATTCCTCATCCATATCCCAATATTAAATGCATAGGCCTACACCCCAGAAGGGTAGTAAGACGCGGTATTTTTAAAAAAAACTTGTCGGTATAACACAATAGACACATCACGTGATGCTGTTAAAACACTAAAAACAGTCTAAAAAAAAAGTACCCCAGGAAATGACCCATCAAACCTTCCCACACGAGACTAGGCGGTTACCCATAATACTCAGTTATGCGCCGGTTAAAATAAAACAAAAAAGGTAAAATAAACTAGACATGGCCGGGTTCACAACGAAAGTAAGATTTCTCACGGATGTTTATTAATAATGATTACATTTATTAAGGAAAATGAACTTTTAAACACCTTGATGAACCTGTGCTATAAAATCGTGTTCAGTTTATGGTGGCTTTTTCTTAACTCTCCTGTTCGGTCATTTCCGTGCACTTTTGAGGCGTTCAACTCGCTCTAAATGCCCCCCCCCCCCTCTCCCTCTCTCTCTATTTATCTAACTGGACAGTTCATGATGGTGAAGAATAGCTTGAGGCGTCATCATTTGAATAAGTCAGTAGCAGAAAAGGAATATTTATTTATTTTTAAACCATAATTTGCCTTTCCACTAAATGCATGAACAACCAAAATATTGAAGCAAACACAACTTTTCAAATTACATCGTTTTTTTTATAACGCATCTTACTACTCGTTCAGGCTACAAGTAATTTTATTTAATTACGGTAATTAGGTAGGGATATAAAAGCAAGAATTATTATGAATAATTATATCCACATTTGTTCTTGTGAAATGATTTAGGACCCACTTCAATGGCCGCATGGTCTAACACAATTTTCTCGCGGTAGACTAGACTGCCGTTGACGTGGAGATTTGAGGTTCGAATCTCGGTCGGGTGTACTGACGATGGTTTTTCCCCCTAAAATGAGTTTCCACTTTCCTTCCGCACAAATGCGGGTACACTTTCTCTAAATTCAACCTTCCTAATCCCTAAAAATATTAGCGTAATTAGTACATACACGTTCATCCCGAACGGATAGTAAGACGCTGTACTAAAAAATATATATAAAGAGGAAAAAATACCCTCAGTAGACCCAACAAGTATTCAAACCCCGACCGGCAAACAAGACTAGACGAGCCTAATATTTAGTCCACGTCCCAACCGATACGGGTAACTAACAACCGTGTGATTCATCACCGTGATTACCCTGTCCCCATCTCCACGCCAATGCGATTACATTTCCTCTAAATACCCTACTCATCTTTACCTCACATATTAAGCCATTTGAACTAAAAAAAAAATGGTTCCGTTTGTGGTTTCATTGTCCGGCCATGTTACTGTGAGAGGACAAAGTTAACGTGCACCGCCTGTATCGTAGATGAGGGTAAGAAAGAAGCGATTTAAGTGCAGCAGTTGAAGAAGAGAAAGATGGAAGAGGAATGTATCGCTGGAGGCGTCTAACTGGAAGGTAAGAGTTCTTTTTTATTTACTCCAAATGGCTTGAACAAGGCAGCAGCTGATTTCTCCCATCAACTATCTGGTCGGATTATAACAACACTTCACTCCCTAACCTCCCCTCTATTCCCCAACCCAAAAGGACTACGTGGCTTGGCGTAACGGTACTATCTGATCAATGTGCGCAAGCGCGATACTAACAAATAACACCTTAAAAGCCAGATCTGTTCCATGGTAATTCAGAGGCATCATTATTTATTTTATTTGCTCCTCGTCTTGTTACATGTTTAGGCTACAGTCATTGAGTAGGAACGAGTAAGGCAGAATTTAGATTATATATAACCGCATTTGCGTGGAGGGAGAGTGTAAATCTAACTTATGAAACATCCCGGTCGGGATTCTAAGCTTGGATCTTCCTGTCATCACCAGACCAGACAAAATGGACTTGATGTTTAGTCCGCGTGCCTCCCTTCTGTCGCAAGTGCACAAAGAGTACTTGTTTATTTTATTTGTAAACCAAAATGTTTTTTGCTAATATTAAAAAAAAAAATCTTAAAATCATACCAAGTAAATTATTAAAGACACCAACTGGAGTCAAACCAAAGTATCTCCCAAATAATCACTCCTATAAAACAATGTGATAGAAGAAAATTTGTAAAGAGAGTATTTAAAGAGTAGGCCAATACAATACAATAAAAGAGTTAACGTTTAATTATATCTTATATATCAACATGAATAAAAAACTGATTCGGTGGTCGCATGCTCTAAGGCGTCAGTCTTGTGTTGGATTAGACTGCCAATGACGGGGAGATCGGGGCTCGAATCTAGGTCGGGTGTACTAAGGGTGGTTTTTCCCATATTGTTTTCCACTCTCCCTCCAGATAAATGCGGGCACACGTCCTCTAAATTCAACCTTACTCATCCCTAACTAGCTAACGTAATTGATACATTGCGTATAATCTGAATAGGTAGTAAGACGCGGTTCTAAAATAATATTAAAAGAGAAAAACAATTTATGCTTAGCTCTAAAATAATTATCTAAAATAGCAGTCCTCAAATAAATTATGTATTATCAAAATATTATATATATATAAGGAATACTAAGCTATATGAAAAATATTACTAGTGCCCAAAAGTGTCATAAAGCAAGCATCCTCTTTACAAAATTAGTATAATTTTACGAAAGTATCTCCACCATAAAAATAAAAGTTCATAATTAAAATACAATCTAGGTCAAATAACAAATTGAACAACATTTTTTTAAAGCTACATATTTCATCTTGGAATTACTTTTATTTTTGTTTGGTAACAAATGCAAAGCGGAACATCTATACATGCAAATATAGTTAAGTAGTAATTATTATTATTTTCTGTGCACCCCGTTTTACAGCCAGTTGGGACTGTACATATATTTACACCAAAGGGGTATGACCGAGGAAAAAATAATGTAGTTAAAATATACCCGCATTTGCGTGGAGCTAAAGAAAGGGTGGGTAAATATTTAAGGGAAAAAAACTCAATAGGACCAACCAGAAGTCAAACTCCGACCTTTCCATCACCAGAAAACCCGAGACTGACATGATTACATGCGTGCCTACCAGAGCGAGAACTAAATAAATAAAACAACTAATTGTCAGTAAATTGTATTTTTCTCGTCATTAAGTTTTTTTTGCTATTAAGAGTTTTTTTTAGGCCAGCTTATTTTTTTTTTGCACCGCGTCTTACTCGTTCGGCTTACACTAATGATGTAAGGCTTATGAAGGCTCAATTGAGAGGAAATGCACCCGAATTTGCGTGGAATGCGAGTGGAAAAACATTTAGGAGAAACCCGCCTCAGTGCACCCAACCGGGATCGAACCCCGATATCCCCGTCTTCAGCAGTCTAGTCCAACACGAGAGAAGCGAGTTAGAGCACGCGGTCACCGAGGCGAGTATCCACGTCTTACTACCCGTTCGGATTATACGCTCATGTATTAATTATACTAATGGATTTAGGGATAAGATTATATTAAAGAAAGTGTACACATGTTTGCGTGGAGGAAGATTGTAAAATCATTTTGGGGGGAGAAAACCTCAGTACACTCGATCGGTATTCGAACCTCAATCTCTCCGTCATTGGCAGTCTAGACTACTGCGAAAGTAGCGCCTTAGACCATGCGGCCACTGAAGCGGGTTATTAGGTCTCTTATTAAATTCTCATTTTCCCGTAAAATTAGGTAAACCATTTCTTGTAGAGCGTAGCGCACATTAGTATACTTGAGGTGTTCTTTGTCATAAATCTGTTCGGTCGTCCCCAGTTTTTATATTACTTGTATTCTGTGTTTGAGAACTAATTTGGTTGTTTCTTTTTTTTTTTTTCTAAGGAAAAAGGAAGTGACAGTATCGTCGTTTCTGCGTCATTCTGTGTCCGTGCGAGTTTATCTTCCCACATGACGAGAGGGACAAACCAGTGAAGTCATACATAATTAATTAAACTTAATTCAATTAATTTAGCACCGCGTCTTACTATCCGTTCGGGTTATACGCTTGAGTACTAATTAAACGAATGGGTTAGGAATTGGGAAGTTTGAATTTAGAGGAAGTGAACCCGCATTTGCGTGGAGGGAGAGTGAAAAACCATATAGAAAAAAAACACCCTTAGTTCACCCGACAGAGATTCCAACCTCAATTTCTCCGTCCTTGGCAGTCTAGCTCAACACGAAACTAACGCGTTTGCAAACTACGCCACCAAGGCGGATAAAAATGAGTAATAATTCTTCTTCTTATTTCAGGCATTTGATTTAATATTTAATTACCCGCATCAGTGGGCACGTGGACAAAGCCATCAGTCTCGTCTTGACTGGTTTGGATATGACAGGAAGGTCGTGGTTCGAGCCTCAGTCGGGTGTACTTAATATTTCCTTAAAACACAATAAATAGAATGAAACTATGACAAAAGCATTGTAAATCTAATAAATCTATACTTCGTCTAGTTAGATTAAAGGGTACATATTTAACATAATTTTTATTATTATCGGTAATATTAGTATTAATAGAAGAAGAAAAAGTAATATTGTTTTTGAATCAAGTGTTTAATATTGCAAATATCCTTGTCTATCAAATTAGGTTATTTGTTAAAATTAAAAAAGGGTATTTTTTTAATCCCCTAGTGGTGAATGACCTTTGAGGTGAGGTTTGGGTTCATTCTATTCGAGAATCTTGTGCCCAGTAATTTTTAAATCAAACCGCCTGATTTATGATTCAAACAAAAATATTATAATAAAAAGCAATTGAACATTTCAAGTTTCTCCTTCCAAGCTATACTTTCTCCGGTGTTGGAGCCTGTATTTTTAGTACACACCAAAACATAGTTATTTTATGCGTGAGTATATAGACTGCAAATCGACGAGGAAGTGATTGCGAAAATCCCACAAGTAGTCAAGTTAGCTGTAAACACTCACACGGTCATTACTTTCGACGTCAAGGTAATTGTAATGATGTGAACAGGAGGCATTGGCCGTAGGTAGAGAGAGATTCTATTTTCCGCCGACAGGTGACTCTGAAACTCGGAGAGACTCACTGACTAATGTGGATCACATGATCTGGCGTATGAATATGTGACAGTAGATCTAGTAACGTTCCAGCAATCATATAAGGGATATACTATGAAATCTGAGCTGTATAATGTAATATTATTTAATACAGTGCCGTTAGATACATATCAATATTTATTGGACCACACATCAAGTACCAGTTACAAGGGAAATTCTGTACTCATGCGCATTGAGGTGAGGGTTTATAGGAATGCGAGAAAAAGTCGGTGATTTTTCAGGTTTTTATAGCAAAACTATTTTTTTTGACCAATACAAATCAAATATTGCTTCAGTACAGACAGAAAGTTTAATTTTCTACACCTGGTGATATTGTTGAATATCTGTCATGAGCATAGCAGCAGTAGATGATAAACTTTTTTAAATGAAGAGAAAAAGTTGTATTTAAATTCTAGGTCACCCTTGACAGACAACTGTTGAGGTCACCATGTGAAAAAAATTAAATTCTATGTTTCTAGTGGAGAAATGTTTTATCTATTTTGGTTAAAAAATATATATTTTTTGCTATAAAAATTGCACAAACATTTCTCTTTTTTGAGTGCCCTATACTCACACATTAATTAAGCGGTGCTCAAAGTCATTGACGGCTCGTGTATAGGCACTGCCGAACTGCAGCACCCCCTATTTCCACTTGATATTATCGATAACATTTAATATAATGAGTACATTTTTCTTTAATTCTTTCTTTATTTTTGTAGTACAATATATATTCCTTAAGCTTAATGTCAGTACCTCAGTAGCCATCCCCCAGTTTATGAAAAAGATACAAAAATCTTTATATGGAACTGTGCGCTTCACAGTGCCAGTGACGTGGTGTTTGACTGTTGTGCGCATGCGCACATAGGAGAGGGTTGGGAGGAAGGCAGGACTACCAGGTAGAGAGAGAGAGCACTGTTGCTCTCGCAGTGCCGGCTCTGGCGTGATGGCGGAAGGAAGTTTTTTTAACTCAACGTGTGTTGTGCTTAAAAACCGTGTACTATAATCTTGAATGTGATAAAGTGTAGAAGAGTGTAGAATTTATTATTATTCTGCTTCCCGCTATTATAATTGATTCATTCTTTTTTTCGGTTCTTTTATTTAACAGAAAGACCAAATGCGCGTGCAGTACTTTCGATGGAGAAAAATTTCCTCAATTGTCATCCAGAGATTAAGGAGAAAATTATTCAACTTTTTACGCAAATTAAAACAAGAAGAATGGATTTCATTTTTTAAATTAATAGATCAAGCTTGAACTGTAACAATTTAAGTTAAAGCAAGTAAAAAATCATTTTTTTTGTTAAGATTTTATCAAGTTCCTGAATAAATTTTCTTTTTATACATGTTTTTTTCCTTTTACACAATTTTAAAACAAAGGCTAAACATTTTCTGGAGCAGCACCCTCACTAATTTTAGCTACGAGCCGCCACTGATCAAAGGGCAAGATTCCCGATATATTAAGTTAGACCTAACTGCTAATAAAATATACCTTACACTAGAAACGGGCATAAGTGTTCAATGTCGGGAATATGACGTCGGCTGCTCGGTGAGTTTGAAGCTATTTTGCAAAGCGTGTTGAATCTTAACAACACTCACTAAGCACTCTAAAAGCACGGACTTTCTAATCTAGACTCTGGCAGGGAAATTCTTACTGACCATTTGCGATAGTAAAATAAATGGCCTAATTTGTAGATACGTTAAAAACAACTTTTTTTAAAAATAAAAATTATGTGACATTTTAAAAAACATTCTAAATACATCTTCAGTCAGGAATGAATAAATCGAAGTTAAGACATGGATATTGTTATTTAAAGAATTCAAAAAACATGAATTCAACTTTAAAATTCTATAAATGTGAATACTAATGAAAAATTATATGCATTTGAAAGACCCTGGACAAGTTATTTACAATCTTGGAATATCAATTATAAAAAAATTTCATAGCAGTTAATATATTTCATTGACTCAATAATTAGCACATTTAAAAGAGTCAAATGGTCAAACTATCATTAATAACACATTACAAATTACAATACAAGTGTAGTTTTTATATAAGGATGAAAAATACAAAACTTATTAAACAACAAGTTAAAATAAAGTTAACATCTTCAGTCAAAAGTTTCGAATATAGTATAAATAAATTGAAAGTTAATTTAAGTTTAATGAAAAGGTTTAGTTAAGTCTAAGTCTTAGCTGAAATCTCTTTTTTGGTAGTCTAGATCAGATGGAGAATTCTGGAAGATTATTAAAGCAACGTTCAGCCTCATTCTTTCTTTCTAAGGGATTTTATTTTTTTGACTCTAACTAATGGAGTTAACTCGTTTTTCCATACAGATACAATGCTAGATCCGACCCACTGCCCAGGATTGGCGCTCCTAAGCCTACTTTAATGCTGTTAATGGTAATAAGATTAAAACTACAGTGGAAACTTAGGGCTTAGTTAAGTCTGTTACATAAAGAACACCTTCAAGTGCACGCGTGCAAACAGATACCAGAGAATGATAAGCCGTTCACTGCCTTGGCACCCACTATTTAAAGAATCCGTACTTCAATATTGTATTCAATCCATGGTCCACTCTCTGATAGTCAGCTTGTGAAATAAAAAAACATTCAAAACAAGCAAAAACGAGATAACTTCTGAGATATGGAAATCAAAAGATCAATAATCTAAAATGATAAAAGTATTACGATTTCCGGAATCTTGCGGTTAAGATCCGATACATTTGATTAAAATTATTAAAAGCTAGAGTCCTTATCTATGACACCTTTCTGAAACATTACAGATGCACCTCGTGAGAGGCGCTATTTACTACACCTCCTTGATACATTGCAGGTGCACATCGCTTTAGGCGCTATCTAAATAAGTCCTCTTATTTGCCAGAAGACTTATTCCGCTTCTCTCGAGTGAGAGTCTTGGGTTGACCGGGTCAATAGCCAGACGATACTTTCAATTAAAGTGGATCAAACAACCTTCACCGATAAACAGCAATTGGGTTGACTCCCGCCCTGTATTCTCCGAGCCACGGTGAGCGAGCGACAAATAAGGAGGATAATGGATTGTTCCAGTAATTCTCAGAGATGCTCCCATTGATATTATTACTGGCCTGGTATCACATGCTGAGAGATAATGCCGCCTCTTTCAAGGCTTATAACGTTTTGCCTATAAATGAAGGTGTCATTTAATAACAAGAAGATTGTTTTATAACTAGTTTTGTTTAGATAGTTTGGATCGCCGTACTTGCGCGAGAGCCTAAGCTTGCTGGACTACTACTTTTATTTTAACACTGCATCTTACTACCCGTTCGGGTTATATATTTATGTACTAATTACACTAATAGTTTTAGGGATTATAAAGGTAATATTTAGAGGAATTTTACCCGCAATTACGTGGAGGAAGAGTGGAAAACCTCCTCAGTAAACCCAACTGGGATTCGAGCCCCAATCTACCCGTCATTGACAGTCCAGTCTACTGCAAGAGTGACGCCTTGAGCCATGTGACCATTGAAGCGGGTTAGATTATTACTAGTATTTATTATTATTATTATTATTATTATTATTATTACCGCGTCTTACTACCCGTTCGGGCTATACGCACTTACGCTAATGTGCAATGGTAGTGTGATTGTGAGATGAAATGAAGGACTTACAGTTTAACGTGGGATCCGAACCACGGTCACCTAGTATTAATCACTTCCAACATTATGTCTTGAATTATTCACAAAATTGCATCTAGAAGAATCACATCTCCAATATTGCCAAACATAAAATAAATATAAATTGAAAATAAAATATTTGAAGGTTTGAATTCACACTTTTCAGCTAATACAATATTCGAACCAAAATATTTCAGAAGTAGTTGTTCAGCCTCAACGCTCTCAGCCATATCTGAGGCTTTAACATTTGTAAGTTTCGAAATATGGTAAAATTCAAGGTATTGGCGCACAACATTTCTTAAATGACAAGGAGAGTTGATAAACCAAAATAATAAATGTACTGCACATTCCTTAGAGTAAATATGGGCAATTATTCTTAACATTTCAGTAAAAAAAAAAAATTCTTGCATTAATTTTTTAAATGTTAATAAACTGCTGTAATATTAATAATTTAACTTTTGCTTTATCTTATTTTTTATCCTGTAGATGTACAGTTTTGTTTCGCGAAAAAATGTTTAATATTATAACGCAATTGTGTATTCTGTGAACATTCTCTTTAACTTCAAGGTTTTTGAGAATTAACTTAAGAAAATAAGAAGATACAGAGTGAGGAAACCAACCAAGTCGACAAACGTAGTTAAAAATTATATTGCATAAGCGTTAAATACTGATCAAGCGATTAAAAGTCGGACATTATCTTCAAGTTACTGATTCTCTAACTAGACGAAATAAGAAAAATTTACCACAAGACTCAAACTAGAAGACGGGGCAAGATATAGTCCAATTTTAATAGGAAGAACCTTATCTGACAGTTAGAAAACGTACTAGGTTTATTTTAATGTATTAATACGTCAGGTCATGTTAACTGCACCAATCACTTTTGATAGATAGTATTATTTTAAAGGTATTGATACTAAAAATATAGTAAAAATTTTATCAATGTCGATTGCAATATATATATTCTAAACGCGTCTTATTACTAATATCCTGCCAGCCAATATGGCACCAGTACAAAAAACATAGGCCTACACATTTAATTGTTTATTTTAGTTTAGGGTTTAATTGTGTTATTTCTTTTAAAAAAACAAGATTACTTTAGCACAGCACAGCATAACGGAATTCTATGACAATTTTTTTTAAATTAAAAGATAAAGTTGTCATTAAATTCAAGGACACCTTTGGGGGCCGTTCTTAAATAACGCAACGCTTTTTTTTCATGATTTTAGACCCCTTCCTCTTCCCATGCAAGAGAACGTAAGCTTTTCCGTCACCCAACAGACCTTCACTGTCTTACGTAATTTTCTACGATTTGGTAGATTAGAGTATTTTAATCGTTTGGTTATTTTTAGATCTAAGGATTGGTAATGAAATTTTACGATACTTTAATTGCAGTAAGTAAATTAAATATAAGTAAAATTTTATGGTTAATATATTTATTTGTTGACACTTTTGTTTTTAGATTTTGTCCAACCATAAACATTGATTAAAAACCTTACGTAAGATGGATTCTGATCCTCCCTTCCCCCTCGTAAGAAAATACTTAGCCCCGTTCCCCCAAAAACCCTTACTTAACTTAAGGACGATCTCTTGATATATATTTCAAGACTTGATGATATCACCATGTGAAGAAAATTAAACGTTTTGTTTCTACTTGAGCGATAGTTAAAAACTGCAAAAACACTGCCCTTAACTCGGGTTCCTTCATCTTAAGATCCTTTCCCTTATCACCGGTAAGACGAACTAATAACCAAATAGTAAGTACTTAAGGTCACAGCTTGAAATGGAACCAAGGTCCTTCCACTTGGAAGCCGTCTTTCTAAGTCACCGGGCCAATGAGGTAATAAGTAGAGATATCTAAAATGTATTAACTATGTAGGATTTTGGTAGGAAGGAACTTTTAGAAAATACAAACTTATATTTTTGGTCAACATTATTATTATTATTATTATTATTATTATTATTATTTCAATATAACAGTGGGAGAGACCGGCGCTGGTTGGCTACAAGGGTAGATTGCCACGAGTTTAATAACTCTATTCAATAATTATTGACTGAGTACAGCACCGAATTTACATTTGTTTAAGATCATTTGACAATATTCTCGTTTCGAGTTACCACGGTCGGTGTACTATAAATATATTTATAAACTGTGTTTTTATAAAATATCAATTCGACCCAAGAGCTAGGTAAAGCATTATTATATAATCAATGAATAAAGGTAACATTCTATTTATTTAATAAATATAAATAACCTGAGATATAAAAAAAATGAAATGTGAAAACTGTAGTCAGTCATCCAGATCTACCCTATAATTTTACAAAATGAATTTATATTAAACATAAAAGTGACAGTTTTGAGACCATATAACTTTACCTAAACATATATAATAATTGCTTTATTAAAGTTTGTAACTGTCAAAAAAAAAATTCCTCCCTATCTAAATCGGACTGTACTCACCCCAAGTGTTATGATATCCGGTAACACCAACATAATCAATTTTTTTTTTAAAGAAAAAAAGGGTCCACTCATTCAAAACTAAGTAGTAAACTTCCACCAAATTGTAAACATATCAGAGATGCGATGCATAACGTTATATATATATATATATAAATAAATAGTGTTGTTAAATGTGACCTTTCTGGCGCGAAGGGTCAAGCCGGACCGAATATACCGCTACCAAACAAACACAAGACACGACTAAAGTACTCAACGACTCCACCTGCCGGGTAAGACTGAATGAAGAACAACCTTCTCATTTTCACCCGAGCCATCTCCACGACATTCTCACGCATTCGGCCGGGATGAGTATGTTATAGTGCGTTCACGGCAAGTTCGTTTGTTTTGTTTTCAATCATTGAACTTGATCGCTAGAAACCACACCACTGGTTGCAACAACAACAAAAAAAGCTCGTATCCTGCCTAAAAAAAAACTCCATATATATCCACAGATGGGACTAAAACCATATATAATATCACACGCGTCCGATTGTCACACGTTCTAAGATGTCAGAATGGATTGCCGGTAATGGGGAGGTCGTGGTTCAAATTTCGGCCGGGCCCAATTGGGGGTACGGGTGGAGGGGTAGGACAACAACTTTCAGATTAAATTTATCAATGTAGTTTTATCATTACCTCCTTACACTAATGTTGGCGCACTTTCTCACAACAACCTTTCTTTTATTCTTATTTAAGCCGGGCGCAATTTAGGCGGCGGAGGGGCGACGGGGGGGGCGAGGGGGTAGGAAGGGACGGAAGTTAGGACGACAACTTTCAGATTAAATTTATCAATGTGTTTTCTCATTCCATTCTTACACAAATGTTGGTGCGATTTCCCCTAAAACCTCACTTTTATTCCTATTCTTTAGATTAAACGTTTAGTAAACTAACGGATTTAAAAGGCCTACGTAATATTTTTTAAACGTAACAGTCAGCACGATATCAAAGTCATCAGCCTTATCTTGACTTGTTTGCAGGTGACAAGAAAATCAGGGTTAAAATAGGTTTTTTTTTCTTTTACCCTCACAAACTACTTGTCTACTCTACCTTCATGAAAATGAAGTTACATTGTTCTTAAATTCTATCCTGCTCTCACTATTCAAGTAGTGTATAGGCCTATATGAGGACAGGATATATCAGACGGATAGTCAGAATCGGATGCCAAATAATATTACAGTACATCAACTGGAGAACTTCACAGCTATTAGGTCAGCGTCTGAAACCGACGCCTTATTGTTTCTTGCCCCTACAGGACAAATGTATGTCATTCATTTAGAAGTGAGATAACCATATTTCTGACTTCTCCTTCGAAACATAATATCATGTTGTATTTTCAACAAAGGTTACGATTATTCGCTAAACGATTTCTACATATAATATAGAAAATATGAGGAACTCTTGACAGCAATGAAGTTCAAAGATCACTTTTTTGTGTTTGCAAGCGTTTACCCTTTCAGCTATCAACTATCAACTCTCTTGACTCTAGTGCAGAGGGTCGGAGTTCGATCAGGTTTGCCTGCATTGAGTGGTATTTATCCATCATAAAAGAAATACTTTTTCTATCCTTCCTACCTTGAAACACACTTTTCTCAACTTTTTACACATACGTTGGATATCAATGATAGGTAGTCCCGGAATAATAGCGCAATATTTAAAGAAGAAATAAAAGTTTAAATGTCAAAAATGTCTAACTCATAGTGAACGCACTGTACACAAGACGCACGCGAGCGTGTCCGTGTGTGCGCGCGTGTAGAGAACAATGGGACTATGAATGTTAGATCAGAAGAAAAAAAAACATACTCGTTAATTAATATAAAGGAACTTGAAGGAAAAGTTTTAAGGAAGTTGTCCGAACGTTCACCTTTAGTTTTTTTTTATTAAGGTGTGTGTGTGTGTGTGTGTAAGAGTTTGTTGATGACGGGATTCAATCAACATCTTACCCCTCTTGAGGTCAACGGTTCGATTCTAGGGTAGTCATATAGACAAGTATTTAAATATTTCTGATAATTAAATCTTAGACTTTAATTTATGAGCAGTTATATCCCGGTAGGATGGACAGTATTCGACAGCTACAAAAGTTATTAAAATTACTAACATATATTCATACGTCAAGTCAAGTGATCTGGAGTTAATAGTTCAGATAGATTTTTTATCACTTCTTACTACCTGTTCAGGTTATACGCATATATGATAATTACTCTAATGAGATAGGGATGAAGGACGCATTTTAGTGGTGATCTACCCGCATTTGCGAGGAAGGAGAATGGGAATCTATTTAGGTGGGGAAACTCAGTAAATCTGACAGGGATTCGAACCCCGACTTCCCCGTTCATCAGCAGACCAGTCTAACACAAGAGTGAAGTCTTACACCGTTTGGCCACTAAAACAGGTAAGTGAAATGTTATTGATATCTACCACAAACAAATATGTTTGTATTTTATAAACTGTTCTTTCCACCAAAATCCTACCGTAGCTCAGGTGCATTTCATGCCTCATAAGACGCAGTTATTAAAACTAGACCCAAGCTAAAAGGAACACGTGTTTTGTTATTCGATTGTCATCATTATTAATATAGTTATATATCGATCATTTAGGGGAAACAAATAGTCAAATCGGTGCACAGCTTACAAATTAGCTCAATTATTATAAAAACAAACTAGACCGAAGTTAAATTAATCATTTATATATGTGGAGCTTCAATTTCACCAATTATATTTTGTCGACCATGCCAGGAATCAAACTCTGGCCCCTTTAAAGGACGCTTTACTGACTAAGCTAAGATGTCGAATATTATCTTTAGTTTTTTAGATACACAAATATGTAAATTTTTGGACAATTTCATAGAATAATAATTAATGTAAATGTTTAAATGGAAAAAGCGTATTGTTATTATCATTATTATTATTATCACCGCGTCTTAATACCCGTTCGGGTTATACGCACTTACGCTAATGTGTAATGGTAGGATGATTGTGAGATGAAATGGAGGACCTACAGTTTAACGTTTAACGTGGAATTCGAACCACGGTGGAGACCTGGTATTCCACAATTGTGATAAATACACGTCTTGTCAGAGGTGAAGGAAGGGTTTGGCAATCAGATAAATCCGTGCCGGGACCGAGAATTGAACCCCGGACCCCCAGCACAGAAGTCTGACACCTTGCACCTAGACCATCAGGTCACCCCGGAAAAACAGTATTTTGTTCAATCAGAAACACCAATTGGTCGTTATTTGATTCTTGGGGGCCATGACCCTGAACTGAGTTGTCTCGAAACAATGACATAGATGGCCTTCCCCCCTTAAAGCACAGTCACGGTGTGGGGAACCCCTGAGAAATGACGTGTAGTGCATCCTGCTTGGTACACCTCCGTCATAAACACTTCACGTGGACGAGCGCTATTGCAGTCATTACTTGTTGACCTTGATATTAATTGTATAGCCTGTGACGGTTTTAACGCGCAAGGGGTTATTAAAATCAGACCCCCCCCCCCC
>CABFVZ010000510.1:222944-232944 GCA_902151445.1 Timema monikensis | reverse complement strand
CCCCCAAGAGGTATTTTGTTAAGCGCACTATACCCCAACACTGTTTATTTTTTCACCACGTCTCACTACCCATTCGGGTTGTACTCAATATATATATATATATATATTAATTTCACGACTGCCTTAAAAATGAAGAAGCAACAATTCTGAGATTATGTAAACATATTTACGTGAAGGGAGAGTGGAAATAATTTGGGAAAAATATCCTTAGTATATCCAGCCGAGATTTGAGCTCCGACCTCTTCGTTCACCGGTAAACCAAACAAGATCAGCTAGACATTTAGATCTTGTGCCCACCGGGGGAAAAAAAGCACTCACTTTACCCGCAAAGGGGGTCGAGGGTTCTAAAAGACTCGCATTACATTTGCTCGGCTTCGATGACAAGGTCAGGGGTCCAATAATAGTCGGGTGCATTGAGGATAGTTTTTCACATGTATTTCCTCACGTGTCATAAAAAAGGGGTCGAATTCTCTAAATAAAAGGGTATTGAATTGAAGATTTACACAAAATTTAAAAAACGCCTGAACTGTCATTGGGATTTTTTTTTTTACAAACCCTCTGATTTGAACTGGCAAAAGAAGTTGACTCAAGGTCTAGGTACGACCTTAATGATTGAACCTCGGACCCCAGCACAGAAGTCCGACACTTTACCACTAGACCACCAGGTCACCCAAGGGTTAGTTAGTTAAATTAATCGCCAGTTCTTGTGCCCAGCTAGTACAGTTCTTGTATGTTCCAATTTTCATAGGAAGAACCTTACCTGTCAGCTAAAAAAAACGTTACTAGATGTAATTTTATGTATTAATACGTCAAGTGATGTAATAGGTAGGCCACCACTCTTGATAAATATTATCAATAGGATAACTATAAAATAATACTAATAATAAAAGTGCACTCTCCCTCCACGTGAATGGAGGTTCACTTCTTCTATATTCAACCTTCCCAATTCCTAGCTCATTAGCGTAGTTAATACTTAGGTGTATAACCCGAACGGGTAGTAAGACGCGGTGCTAAATAATAATACTAATAATAATAATAATAACAACAATAAGGCATAAAAGTTTCTTCTAACTCGAACCCTACTACAGCTAGTGTTTGGTGTTAGTTTTTTGTGTGTGGTGTCCTAGGTTAAGTTTGAAATACACTAACTATTATTATTAGCACCGCGTCTTACTACCCATTCGGGTTATACGCACCTACGCTAATGTATAATGGTAGGGTGATTGTGAGATGAAATGAAGGACCTACAGTTTAACGTGGAATCCGAACCACGGTGGAGGCCTGGCATTCCCCACATTCACAAGATGTCTTGTCAGAGGTGAAGGAAGGGTTTGGTAATCAGATAAATCTTTGCCGGGACCGAGGATTGAACCCCGGCCGCCAGCATAGAAGTCTGACACCTTAGTAAGACACAAAATCTATCTTGTATCTGTCAAATTTGGAACTTGGAATTTGGAACCCAGCTGTTTTTAAACTAAGTTATTTTGTCAGTGACCCCTCAGATCAAAATCCAAAATTAATTCACAACCCCACACAATTAAAACATACCAACCTTAAGATAGTTTTTTTTTACTGACGATATAATAGCATACTTAAGAAACATCATTTTTATTAGATGTTTCTGAATACAAAGATTTTTAAAACAAGGTTTCAGATTCAAAACTACCAGCATCAGTGGGCACGCCAACTAGACGTAAAGCTTGTCTCGTCCGGTTTGCTGATGACGGGGAGGTTGGAGTTCGAATCTTGTGACTTGATGACCGTTAAGGTAACCCCGATTTCACACTGATGTGACGTGGCGAATGGTTGATTCATCTCTATTACTTTCTTGCTGAGTAATGAACATTTTTCCTTAACGCTCACCATAGGTATGTCAGCGATTTCAAATCAAACATCACATGTAAGTATACATTTTGAATTTCATGATCTAAACCTAGCCATTTTTTTTAACTATGTAGGCCTATTAGATACATTTTCGGTCTTATAACTCAAATGTTCCGGAACTTTTTAGAGTTAAGAAGCCCTTTCACCAGAAAATAAATGCTAGAGCCCACATGAAAATGTGTATACTAATATTATGAACATTAAATAGCGTCAGTTAAATTGTAAAAGTATAAAACCAATGAAAAAATGGCAATCCTAATTACTGATGATATTTCATAGAATGTTATAGAATATTTTAAAATTGCCTCACAAAACCTGAGATAACTATGGCGTAGCCATATTTGAAATACGATGTTCTAAATAATTGTCTTACTATATTTTAAGCTAATATTTGAAGTATTTGAGGGGGGTTGGAAAAGGGATGATTCCCCTACTATCCCCCCTCTCTTAGGTGCACCAATCTGAATCCAAATTTGAGCTATATAAGGCCTGAAAATAAAGGGCACCATCAGGGCAGACATTTTTTGACTCCAACTCTAAAAGTTTATGTACACTCTGATTTTAATAAGAAGGGACATTTTTGACAGTTTTAAAAGCTACTAAAATAATGTGTATATAGTAACGTAAGGCTATGTTAGCTGCCACTATCATTTTTCATAGATGATAATATCAATAGGCACTATCAATATAATACTATTACTAATAAGTAATAAAGTTAAATATTATCAATATTGACCGCAAAAAAAAAACCTGTTCAAACGTTTCTTTCGACTAAAACCTTAGATAAAAGTCACCAACATAAAAAAACAACAACTTAAAACTCGTTTATTTTGGCCTTCCTTGTAAGGTGTAGGTTAGGACTTGTTGTAAAAGCAGGCGACTACCTCAAACTACCATTTCCTAGCTGCTCCCACACTGGAGTAAGACGTTGCCCAAGAATATTTGTAACAATGGCTGGTTGACAGTTTAGCTCTGACCTTGCCATCTGGAGTTGAAAGCTCGACCGGTGACGCCCATATGTCCTCTAGGTCGTGTAGTCCACTACACTCTTTTACCTCCTGTTCGGGAGGAGAAACAAAACACCCAAAAAGTGTTGGTTCGGAAGAATATGGACACTCTTATAGGACTAGCTGATCTCGTCAACTAGTTTGGGTAGGGGTGAAAAAAAACCCAACCCAGTTAGGTTATAATGGGTTCAAACCAATAGTTCAAATATATTAATTATTCGGGATCCAGAGAAACATATTTTAATTTTAATATAGTAAGGCAAGGAGTAATAAGAGACATAATAAAGGAAAACAATAATGCAACAATGTAATTCTTCACAACAATACTGTATAAGCTAGCAGGTAGAAAGAAAAAAGACTGTTTGTGTAGAAGGAATAGAAAGAGGTGGGAGGGGAGACCATGTATCAAATTACTGGCAAGCCAGCTGCAGAATTGATTGGTTGCTTTCTTTAGTTAAAGATAAAAGGTAAGAACTTTTGGTATCTCATTTGCTTTTTTGACAAAGTATTATTTCTAGGGCCTAGCATTAATACAGTGTGGGTAGCTCAAAATGATATTATCCCAAGTGAGTTTCTAGTTGAACATATTATTTTGTTCAACCAAATAAAACATATTCTATAGCTTAGTATATTGTATAAAATATGTAATTTCAAAACTTGTGTGTAACACCAAATACAAATCAATGTATTTTTATTATTATTATTATTATTATTATTGGGTTTGAATCAAAAGTTTTTCAACAGAATGACTAACCATTTTCAAAAATTAGACGATTGATTTGTATCCAAAATATACTAAGTGGGTTTTATTTTTTAATAAAACCCAGGTGGTTTTTTGGGGGCTGGGTTAAATTAGCAGCTTGTAATAACAGCACAGAGGAATGCGCATGCGTGGACATGAAGACCATAGAAAAGGAAGTACTAAATCTATGTAAAATTCGCAATTACTGTTTTCGTTTATTTTAAAGATGGAGTTTAACCATATGTTCTAGATTTTACATTTAATAACGTGGTATACTTATAAAAGAATGGATTAGTTACATTTGATTGAATTTGATTAATTAACATTCCGCAAAAGAAAATGCGTTTTGTTACAAGTGTAACTTCCCGCTTCGAATCTTTTAGTTCGTGGCACTAACACCGCGAGCGCTAGCGAACCTGTACTTCTCTTAATTTACCAATACAATTTTTTTTTCCAGCGTGTCTTAGTACCTGTTCAACCCGCTTCAGTGGCCGCGTGGTCTAACGCGCTACTCTCGCAGTAAGCTAGACTGCCGTTGACGATAATATCGAGGTTCGAATCTCGGTCGGGTGTAGTGATGGTTGTTTTTTACAAAATAGTTTACCGTTCTTCCTCCACGCAAATGCGGGTACACTTTCTATAAATATAACCTTCCTAATCCCTGAAACATTTAGCGTAATTAGTACATAAGCGTGTAACACGAACAGGTAGTAAGACGCAGTGATAAAAAATATAGTGTCCGTTAGGAGTTACACGCATACATTAATTACGCTAATGAGATAGGGATGAGGAAGGTAGAATATCAGAGGATATATACTACCCATATTTGCGTAGAGAGAGATTGGAAAAACCATAAAACTTGACTGTGGCCCAAATTACGAACTCCCGCATCATCGCCAATATAGTCTAACGATAGTGACGCGTTAGACCATGCAACTATTAATGACATTTTATATTGTTGTTTCTTATGACATTTAAATTTCACTTTTCCTCGAGGCAAATTCTTCTTCAAATATAAAACGACAAATAGTTGTTTTTTTTTAAAAAAGAGAGAAGACAATCTCTAGCCTTCATAATATATGACATATTTTTAACGAGTTAAAAAAAAATCTGGTGTTATTTCATAACCAAGTTTTCAAAGGAAAATATTAATTATACTACTATCGTAATGCATCAACTTATTTAATTGATTGTCATGTAAGCAATAAAAGTGTCCTTTAGAATAATAATAATAATAATCATCATCATCATCAACTGTTTCCAGCCTGTAGCCAGGTCAGTTTAGTAAAATGCCTCCATCTTCCTTTATCCTTCCACCATTCTTCCTCCTTTAATTGCTTTCATTCTTCTCCTCTCATTTGCACACTTTCTGCTATATGCTCCTCCCATCTCTTTCTTAGCCTCCCTTGCGGTCTTCATTTTCACTATTTTCTTTAGAATGATTTCCAAAAAGCTTTGATTCTTTTTATATTGTTCAAGGAAATAAAATGTTTTCTTAGATTTTAAAATAATTGGCGAATAATTCACCACAAATATATGTATTTGAGTATTGCGTTGTACTTCTCTCTCTCACACACACATATATATATATATAATGTATGGAAGTTTGGTACTGGGACATATGAGAATTCCTGATGGTTATTGTATAAATGCAAGAGAAGGAATGAGTGAGGTCAATTAAAATTTTATATCAAAGACTTTGTTTGTTAAATTTGTTTCGTGTAACTCAAGAAACGTTCATATAAGTAAATATTCAACTATGAGAACAAATAAAATAAATATTAATAAGAGTAATACACAGAATGTCTTTAATTTTTGTAAGCCTAAAACACTTTTGCAATTATCAAAAAGTTGATTATTTCACCAAGGAATCGAATCGATTGCCTCAAAATTGAGAGTTGGTATCAATACTTAAGAGTGGGTGTGATAAATTATGACATTAAACTGTAATATTACTTAATAAGTAATCTTAGATTCGTTCTAAAGTTTCAATGCTAGGCCTTAAGGTTGAAAATAAATCCACGCAATTATGATTATATCATAAGCTAAAAGCGAAAGTCATAGAATTTGAAAAGTAAGAAAATATAATCTTTTTTTTTAATTATTATTAATTACTTTGAAGCAGGCCATTTATTTTTACCTTGCCAAGGTCATGCAAATGGTTGGTGACACTGATAAAAACAGGATTTCCAGCTGACGAACTTCAGGTAGTTTAATGACGGGAATGAATTTTTCACAACAGGCTACTAGTAGAAATGTCAATACAAACATTAAAAACAAGTGACATTATTAGTCAAGAGATTTGTAGCTAACGACCAAGAGTCATGACCGAAAAACATACATTTAAAACGTGTTTCAAAACTTATTTTTGATAAACTATGTAGTGTATAAAATTCATACTTTCTGTCGTGTTTATAAGTACAGGTTTTTTTCCAAACCTGTGAACCATGTGTTTTTTCAAACTTTAGGATAGCACAAACATTAAATCTTTTTGCTGTTTACCAGCGTCTATATAATCGTTTGGATTATAATCAAAAATTGATGTTATCAGTATAGCATTTTTTTTTGTGGAGCACCTCTTAGCACCCCTTCGGTAAATCCACATATTTACAATTTACAGTACAAAGTATTGGGTAAGACCTGGTGGCCCTTTTTTTGTTCGTAGGCTAAGGAACCGTTGGGGTGAGACCCCAGGTATTTTTTTATGTTCTTTTTTAGGTTCAAAGTTAGAGTCCAGCCTGTATTTAAAATTTAATAACAGGCAAAATGTAACAGATATGATACCTATTTATCAAAAAGTACAAAATTATTTAAAAAAAACACCTCATAATAGCAATTAAACACTTTATTTAGTTTGTACACCAAGCTTTACTAACCATTTGGCTTTCCCGCGTCTAGAAAGAAAGAAAGAAACACCGTTTCCAAAACTAACTTAGTAGGCCTACACTCCGCATAGCGTTCAAACAAGACCAGATGATACTTACACCCTAGCCCATGTGTCCACCAGTGCGAGTCACTTTACGTTACGTACCTGTGTTGTCATGATAAGGTAGGAGTGTTTTGTTTGCTCAACTGCCTCTCAACGACGTTTCAATAGAAAGTAGGAGTAAAGAAGTGGAATTCGTTCTATTTATGTCACTCATAACTTAAAGAGATAATTTCTCCTAAAAACTGGGATGTATTTATTAAACTACTCTTTATATTTCTATTAAATATTAGTATTTTAGATTTGATTTATATAAATAATTTTTGTGGCAGACAAATTATGGTATGTAACTTTTATTTTGAAGACTATTAGTGCAGGAAGTTGACGTTTTGATTTGAGTTGTGCTTGAGATATCTATTGATCTCTAAAATTGAGTCAACTGTTGTTTAGAGCTATGTTTTTTAGCATCTATATAAATACCATTTAAATTTGTTAGTGTATTTTTAAGTCGAAACATTTTTATACATTTTTGATTATTTTTGTTTCAAACCTTATACATTGATAATCCCATTTCCGTTAATTGATTTTGACAAATAAACACCGATTTAACAGTTAGGGACCCAGAATGTCGGAAAAAATAATAGCTTAAAATTAAAACCCAAATTTCCTAGCGAATTTTCCATATTTTACTTCTGTGTGCCCAGTGGCTCATCTGTACAGTCATTAATTGCTTACATCTCCATGGAAACCCTAATTTGTGAATAGCGTAGGAATTGTTATCTGAAAGGCCTTTTTCCCTATCAGAAATCTATTATATAGTAGGGTATTGGTAGCAAAAAAGACCTTTCAGAGAATAATTCCTACAGTGAATGGAGTGAGTATAATATCGGTAAATAAAATATTTCTCTTTGGTTAAAAATAATAACTTCGTACGTACTCGAGTGGTTTGGTGCTACGAGTAGATAAGAGAGCGGGGAGTGGGGTCGTCTTAAAGTTTTCGTCATGTCGTGAAGGGGGAAAATATACGTTTTGATTAAAATTAAACACCGAAATTTAAAAATATATGTAAAGTTGATGGACTTTGACAAGTAAACTTTTAGCTATAAAGTCGAGTGAGGGCTTATTATAAAGATATTTCCCCAATAAAAAGTTTAGAATACATTTTAGTGCAATAATCGGCAGCCATCGGTGTAGCGATCCACTAGGTATATATATATATATATATATATATAATAGTTATAATATAAAACCCTATAATAGTTTCAAACCCCCATAACTATTTAATTAGTGGAAATACATTTTAATCTAACCTTGATAAATACAATTTATCTATGAGCGAGTATGATTGATAAGTTTTAGAATATTTGTAATTTTATATTCTTTGAATTATAATCAAAAAAATTATATTTTTGTATGGGTATAAGCCTATTGCTAATATAAATAATATATAATCTCCAACAATCAATTTAAAAATGGATCTAAATTATAACATTTTATGTTATCGTTTATATATAAAAAAAGGCACATCACATTTATGGTAAAATATGACAAAGCTTTGAAAAAGATTAATTTATATAAAGAGCTCTAAACAATAAGGTGATTTGCCACAACCACTGTAAATGTTATTGTTAAACAACAAGGTTTGTGATGATTTCTGAAAGCTAAAAGTTTTTATCAAATTAGAGCAAATTATAAATTATTTGGGCTGATGATTTTTTTTATCTTAAATATTAATATTCCAAAGTTATAATTCACCGTGTCTTACTACCCGTTCAAACTACACTCGTACGTATTAATTACGCTAATGGGTTAGGAATGAGAAAGTTTAAATTTTGAGGAAGTGTTCCCGCATTTTCGTGAAAGGAGAGTGGACAACCATTCAGGAAAAAATCCTCAGTACCACCAACCGAAATTCGAACACCCCATCTGCCCATCATCAAGTCTGTTGCGAGAGTGACGTTTTAGACCATTCGACCACTGAAGCAGGTATAATCTTATCGAGCAGTAAATATCAAGCCCTGACAGACAGCTTAATTACATTATCTGAGGTCACACACACACACATACAACTCATAACAAGTAGACCCGCAAACAAATTGCACAATTAGGATCTAAAACAAGACCTTTTTAATCAGTAGATGGGGTCGAACTAATTAAGGCAATGTCGAAATTTCAGAGCTACCTATGTTTGAAGAGCCATAGGAACAACCTTAATTGACAGTTGAAAAATCTTCTTTCATATATCCACACACTAAGCCATGCAGCATGCAACTGTCGATTTTGACAAATAGTGTAAATTTTGAAAGCTACTTTGTCGATGTTGGCTATTCTACATGTAATTTTTTATGTGTTCTAAGAGTTTCTCTCATTGTACATCATATTTGCACAATTGTGTTAGGGATAAATGAGGCAGGTTCTTTATCAGCACGTCTTACTACCCGTTCAGGTTATATTCCTATGTACTAATTACACTAATAGGTTATGAATGAGGAAGGTTGAATTTAGAGGAAGTATACCCGCATTCGTGCGAAGAAAGAGTGGGAAACCATTTAAGAAAAACTATTCTCAGTACATATTACCGGGATCGAACCTCGATCTTTCCGTCATCGGCAGTCTAGTCTATTGCGAGAGTGACTCAATAGATCATACGGGGATAAGCCAGGTTGAATTGACTTAATTGAGATTAAATTTACCCTAATTTGAGTGAATAGAGATTTAAAAACCATTAGTATATACATTTTTTAACTGACCAGGATTCTAACCCCGATCTTCATGGCCGTGGAAGTCCACTATAATGCGAAGGTGACGTCTTAAACGTTGCAACCACCAAATTAGGTCACTTAAAATCAATTATCGAATCATAAATTGCTTTTAGGCAAATAAATATAAATTCTTATCTCATCCGACTTCGAACCAAAGACCTTCAAAGGTTGAAAGCGTATCTCTCCAATCCTCTCAACGAGGGCAGAGGTGGAAGGAGAAAGAATAGAAGCGTCTCATCTTATTGTTGATATAAAATACCATTATGATATTTTATTGAGAGCCGCTATAGAGAACAAATTGTGTTACAAAGATAAACTTTTATTTTTGATGCCAATGAATTGGTTCTCTGTGATCATGGTATTTTATTTTGTGTAAGAAAATAAATTATACTCGACCCATACATAACATATCAACCATCGATCGTTCCTCGCAGTAGTGGTCAAGCAATCTCAGATGTTATATCCACACTGTACTTAGGTTGGAAGGAAGTCTAGAATAGAATCCTGACTAGATGCTCTAAAAATAAGTTTCACTTGCGATTTTCAATGTTTTCATTAGAATTTTCCCCCCCATTGATATTGGTGAATTCCTTTTAAACTATCCCTCTCATTCTAACCCTTTAGTTAATATCGTTAGTATCACTTTTACTAAAGATTTTCAATATTTTCTCCAAACCCC
>CABFVZ010000510.1:198626-214845 GCA_902151445.1 Timema monikensis | reverse complement strand
CCCCTCCTCAACCCAAAAACCCTTACGCAATTTAAGGATAGGTCCTTACTATTTTCTGGTCGTTTTTCGTTTATTGTATCTCTTTGTGGGCTAAATAGGTGACCTGGCGGTCTAGGGGTAAGGTGTCGGACTTCTGTGCTGGGGTCCGGGGTTCAATCCTCGGTCCCGGCACAGATTTATCTTATTACCAAACCCTTCTTTCACCTCTGACAAGGCGTGTATTAATCACAACTTGTGAATGTGGGGAATGCCAGACCTCCACCGTGGTTCGTATTCCACGTTAAACTGTAGGTCCTCCATTTCATCTCACAATCACCCTACCATTACACATTAGTGTAAGTGCGTACAACCCGAACAGGTAGTAAGACGAGGTGCTAATAATAATAATAATTTGTGGGCTAATGTAGGTGATTTTAGTTGTAAATGATACTTTCTGTGATTACCCCTCGCAATCATAGAGGGGGATGACAGTTTTCCGTATCTTACTCTCTAGGGCCAATATGGTCAAATCAATATGGGCGACGGAGCGGGTTGTTTTATTCGATTTTCCCCACATAATCCACTATTTCTCCTAAGAAGGACGATATTCATGCTAAATGTTATATATGTATACTGGGGAGCCCATCGGGGCTGATGTGTTGTGATGTACCACGGATGTGTTATGATATACCACGGGTGTATATGTGCACAATGAATCATGTATGTTTTTGATTGTTTAATAAATATTCTTAAAACTTTAAGGTGCGGCCGAAGGGAGCGCGAGTAATTTTACAGTTTTTATATCATTAGATATTTCTGGCCAAAACAAATCAAATATTTCTCCGGTAGCAACATAGAGTCTAGTTTTCTGCACATGTTAATATCAACAGATCTGGAATATCTGTCAAGGGTGTCCTGGAATTTTGTCAAAACTTTTTAAATATAGAGAAAAAGTTTTGACAAAATTCCAAGTCACCCTAGACAAATATTTAAGATCTGTTGATATTATCATGTGCATAAAATTAGACTCTAAGTACTGGAGAGATATTTGATTTATTTTGGCCAAAAAGTTTCAACTTTATAAAAATGGTAAAAACACTTGCGCTCCCTTCTGCCGCACCTTAAACATCGGTGTTATTTAGATTCCAAACCCAAGAGGATAAAGACGAGAACGGTTAGTTGTTTCTTGTAGTTTTTTTAAACATCCCCAAAGCACCCCTGGCAGGGAGTTAAATTTTCAACTATCGGCCAGAATTGGTCGCTGGAACTAAAATAAATTAATCAAGGTTATGTAATACCCTTCCTATGAAAATCGGACTGTTGTAGAATTGTACCTATGGCCGGAAAGTATAATATCGACAAAAAAGGGTGGTCTGGGCGGTTTAATTGGTGCTGCCGCAACTACTTTAAACTAAAATAGAACTATTCATTCAATTTTAAAATAATAAGAATTCTTGAAGATAACCGTTTGTTCACATGGCTCTGCATTTCCACGCCAAAAGAAAAAGGCCAATCGCCTTAAGGCACCAACCTCGTCTGGTTTAGTTTGCTGGTGATTGAGTGGTTTCGGCGCGAATCTCAACAGTGGGTACTTAATGTGGTTCTTCCTAGATGATTTATCACTTTCCTTCCACATAAATACAGGTAAATTTTCTATAAATTTTACCTTCCTTACCCTGTTCTAATGTGTTAGAATGTGGATAGCTCGCAATGCATTAAAATATGTTTTCAGTACTTTTATTTGGTAAGAACAATTTTGGTCCCATTAAAATCATATCTTTAATATATCTCGCCTTAAGGTCAAATAAATATTTCTAGTTCATACTGGCCACATAATGACCAACTGTCATACCAAGAGCCTTTTATAAAAAAAACATTTTCTTGAGGTCAAAATTGATAACATTTTATTATACTATTAGTGTTATTGTATAGGTTTTGAAATTTGATAATATCTATCAAAATTGACAGCTGCAGATAACATGACTTACGTATGAGTATGTTAAAATAGTTGTAGTAACTTTCTTAGCTATAAGATAAGGATATTTATATGAAAATGGGACTATAACTGTTAAGTATTCCTTGAATCATAATACCTCAAAGAATAATATAAACATTTTTTTGCTGTTTGGCGATATAAATTCAAAATTGAGGCTATTTTTTGTTATCATGCTTAGTGACTCTTGTCTGGACGTTATTTATTTTTACATTCAACACTATGGCTATTAAAGGCTTAATCTCAAGCGATAAGGAAGAGTAATATTGTTTAGAAGAAAAGCATCTGCATTACCTTGGATAAGGGATGAAGAAGAAAAAATCATAGCTATGAATCACATCTCGAAAACCGCCTCCAGTGCCGCGATTCGAGTCTTGACCTTCTAATAACCAGCAATCCATTATATTGGGAGATTGACTCCTTAGGCTGTATGACCATTTGTGCAGAGGTTTGGACATAATAAAATAATGCGGGAGCCCTTGAGTCTCATGTTTCATAGATAAAATAATTTCATCAACATTTGCAGCCGAGTTACACCCAATGCACTTGGTGGCTATTATTATTATTATTATTATTATTATGATTATTATTATATAGCACCGCGTCTTACTACCCTTCGAGTTATACACCTAAGTACTAATTATGCTAATGAGTTAGGAATTTGGAAGGTTGAATTAGAGGAAGTGAACCCGAATTTGCGTGGAGGTAGAGTGGAAAACCATTAAGGAAAAACCACCAGAGTTCACCCGAACGAGATTCGAACCTCGATCTCCCCGTCCTCAGCAGTCGAGTTCAACACGACAAACGCGTTAGCCAACTACGCCACCGAGGCGGGTGCAATCCAAGTTGAGTTTAGAAAGAGGTAGAATGTTTCAATTTTGGACAAATATTTCAAATTGGACGTCACAAATAAGATTTCCTAATTTAAAAAACACACACTATAAACGATAGATAATTGTAAAAGTCATAAACAATAACTGTCTGATTTAATCTTTATATTTTGGTTAACTGTTATGGTCGATGCTTTTTTTCCGTCAGATTTTATTTGTACGCTTCGATAGAAATATTGTAATAACTTAGCACATTTAATGTATTTGACCATATCTTAGCAATATGGCGCGTGTTTTACCCCTCACAGAATGTCTGGCGAGACGTAAGAATTTGTCGTGTCGTATTTCACCAAGTGACGCCACCGCACGTAAAGACGGCAATCACAAGCGAAGAATCCTTGAAGGTTTTACAAGCCGGTTGTGTTCAGGTGATAAAGGTACTAAAAAACTGAACAAAGTAAACCAACCAATTGTTATATTTTCTTTGTTGAACTCCTTCGAGTGAACGTATGTAGAAAACACTCGTTTACAGCGTTTAACGTAGAGTCTTTTGTTTATTTTTAGAAATTGTATTAAAGTTTTTTTTTTTTTTAGCGCAGCGTCTTCTTACTATCCTTTCGGGTTATACGCTTCTGTACTAATTACGCTAATAGATTTAAGGATGAGGAAGGTTATATTTAGAGGAAGTGTTTTCGGATCAGTGACCTGGTGGTCTAAGGGTAAGGTGTCGAACTTTTGTGCTAGGGGTCCGGGGTTCAATCCTCGGTCCCAGAACAGATTTATCTGATTGCCAAACCCTTCCTTTCACCTCTGACAAGACTTGTATTAATCACAACTTGTGAATGTGTGGAATGCCAGGCCTCCACCGTGGTTCGGATCCCACGTTAAACTGCAGGTCCTCCATTTTATCTCACAATCACCCTACCATTACACATTAGCGTAAGTGCGTATAACCAGAACCGGTAGTAATACGCATTATTGATAATAATAATAATAATAATGTATTCGAATCTGCGCGAAGAAAGAGAGTGGAAAACAATTTAGGAAAAAGCCCCCTCATTACACCCGGCCGAGATTGGATGATAGCCCATGCCATATAAATGTGAACGATGGTGCTTGTAATTCAGTCTTCCTTATCATTATATTAGCTGGTATAATTCATTCACGACCTACGTTTACTTGGATGACCACTCAAAATGTTACTAGAAATAGTACCTAATATATCACTACGCCAACAGCTGACATCTATCACTTTGGATGACTATAATGAAAACAGATGGTAATATATTAATTAGATAGTTAACCACAGTGTTTTAGGCCAATATTATTTATATATTTATTTGAGGACGGACACAAAATTTATTTTTCGTTTTATTTCCACTTAAAAAAATATTCACACCACTTTCACAAAAACTTCTAACGAACATAACTTCAAAATGGCGACTGACGAATTTAAACCATATTGTTGAATATGACGGTAAACAAATTTTTTACAATGATGCAGACACGCAGTTGATGAAAATATTTTATTCAGTTCAATATTTCAAAATAAGATAATAATATTTAGCACCGCGTCTTACTACCTGTTCGGGTTATACGCTTTAAGTACTAATTACGCTAATGGATTAGGAATTGGGAAGGTTGAATTAGAGGAAGTGAACCCGCATTTGCGTGGAGGAAGAGTGGAAAACCATTTAGGAAAAACCACCCCCAGTTCACCCGACCGAGATTCGAACCTCGATCTCCCCGTCCTCAGCAGTCGAGCTCAACACGACAAGCGCGTTAGCCAACTACGCCACAGAGGCGGGTAAAATAAGATAAAATAATCATAAAATCATTTATTGTATGTAAAAAAAAATTACAATAATTTTCTCTTTTCCAAGTAAATACGATGCCTGTATTAAAAGGTATTGATGTGTGCACTATATTAGACACAATCAGAACGTTCCAAAACAAAGAATAAATACTTTTAATTATGTTTAAAATATTGTTTCGAGTTGGATAAAAAGAAATTATTAAAAAAAAAAATAGTATGAGAAAACTTAAGTTTGCGTTATTTTAAATGTAATATATAACAGGTAATTAAAGCTCTTTACATTTATAACAAAACTATGATCTTTTACAAGTGTTGGCAACCCAAAACCTAAACATATGATTTTCTAACTGTCATCCAGGTAAAAAACCTATCATGAACGGACTTTATAAGTTTCGGACATCACTATAACGAGGAGTAAGACGCGTAACACCCCCCAAAAAAGTTGCATGTGTTTAGGCTACTACGGTAGCGGAAAGTCTGGAGTTTGTACTCTGGCCGGGTGTACGAAATTTTTTCTTTACCTAAGTGGTTTCCCATTCTCTCTCCACACTAAGACGTGGCGCATAGAAATCACATTGTGTGTTGAAAAGGGCTGGGGAGAAGAAAGGAGGTTGTAATATAATAATATATATAATATGATCTAAATTTATACATTTACAAATATATTATAATTCACCCAAGAGCCAAGCATAATTTTAGTGAAAAACACATACATTTCTGACATTATCTTTTCTCTAATAATAGTTTGAACAAAGAATGATTTTAAACGATCAAATGTATCCATGTCAAGAAAAGTTGTGTACATAAAAAGTTTATGTTGTGTTCTTTCGCGAAGTTACTCTTATCACGGTCACTGCTAATAAATTGAATTCACTTGCACCGTGACCTACTACTTGTCCCAGGTTATCCTCATATTTACACTAATGGATAGGGATGAAGAGGGTAAAATTAAAAAGAAATGTAACCGCATTTTTGTAGAGGAAAGGGTTAACCTTAAGATATGAGCGAATAAAATAGTACTATGATGTAAAATAATTATTTATAGTAGAGCTAACGATGAAATAAAAGTATTCATTTTAAAACCCATGTATTGATATTAGAGCGAATTCACTGATTAGTCTAATACATTTATCAATATAATATAAAATGTTCTAGATGTCACAGCACGAGAAACGCGATTTTTTTTTCAATACGAAAGCAAATTTTTATACAATTCCAACTTGAAAAAAATTACCTAGGCCGTATGTACTGAAAATGGTTTTACCAATGTAATCTATCATTGTGGCTCCACCATCTCCTAGCCATGCTTATGCAGGTACATTTCTTCTCAATAGTCTTCCTCATTCCTATATCCTAAATTAATTTATTGGTTATCACAGTGTCTAAGTTTCATTTTTCAAAAACTCACAAAAAATATATGAGATTATAAATTTGATGCAGGCATTGACTACCTGTATCCATATACTATAGCTATGTTGTTGTTAAAAGGTCAATGACTTGTGCCATCACCATGTATCACGTGGGTGCTTCGCCCCAGTTGTGCCTGGGCTATCATGGCCAGTAGGACAAGGTCGATATGCGCTAGGAAATATTCCCACGAGCCACCACTGCTTGTTATTCCGGCAAAGCTTTCACTTTCTCACGTGTACAGACCCCACCCTGCCCATGGTCCACGGGGCGCTCTCTCGCGATCATGTTCACTATCGCGATCGACTCCAAACTGGGGGCATCAAATGATGGGATAGAGCTAGACATTGGTTCGGTGTTTTTAACGTCCAAAAAAAAACCACACGAGGTTATAACATCATTAGGCCTGTACGTTAAAAAAAAAAAGTCGCCGTTAGAAAATAATAAATCTGAAAAATACATATTTGTAAATATGTGTGTACTGGCAAGTTTCAAGCGAACCGGGACTAAACGTACGGCGGTCCTTAACAGACATTTATAAATACGACTGAGGCCATGTTTCATTGTTCAGTAAGCTCAAGTGATGAATCCCAAGTATTATTATTATTATTATTATTATTATTAATTCAGAAGCCGTTTCATCTACGTTGTTGATTATAACGTCGCTATTTAGTCCACCTAAACATCAGCTTCTAATTAACCAAAATGCTCTCTCACTATTATTATTAGCACCACGTCTTACTACCCGTTCGGTTTATATGCACTTACTCTATATGTGTAATGGTAGGGTGATTGTGAGATGAAATGGAGGACCTACAGTTTAACGTGGGATCCGAACCACGGTGGAGGTCTGGTATTCCCACCATTCACAAGTTGTTGATTAATACACGTTTTGTCAGAGGTGAAGGAAGGGTTTGGTAATCAGATAAATCTGTGCAGGGACCTAGGATTGAACCCCGGATCCCCAGCACGGAAGTCTGACACCTTACCACCAGGTCAACAAAGACGATGTAGAATGAGTGTCAAAACTACTTATAAAATATTAATGTTTCTCTCTTGGTGACCTGGTGGTCTAGGGGTAAGGTGTCAGACTTCTGTGCTGGCGGCCGGGGTTCAATCCTCGGTCCCGGAAGAGATTTATCTGATTACCAAACCCTTCCTTCACCTCTGACAAGATGTGTATTAATCATAACTTGTGAATGTGAGGAATGCCAGGCCTCCACCGTGGTTCGGATTCCACGTTAAACTGTAGGTCCTCCATTTCATCTCACAATCACCCTACCATTACACATTAGCGTAAGTGCGTATAACCCGAACGGGTAGTAAGACGCGGTGCTAATAATAATAATAATAATAATAATAATAATATTTCTCTCTTTAAAATCTCAGAAACTAATATACATATATAATTAAATTTATCGTAGTTGGCACCACTGTAGGAAGGAGGTGATGATGACTAAAACACAACAGAAAGCATATTGAATGAGTTTGTATGGATTACACGCTATAGCCTATATTAAACACAGGCGATTTTTCTATAAACTTGTCCAATAAACCCAAAAGATCACTAGGGAAAGTAAGGCTATGTACGGTATTTCTCAGCGTATTTTTGGAAATATCGGGTTTTAAATCACAGACAAAAAAATCTACCGGTACGTTGTGCAAGTCACAATGGTCAACGTCAATAGCTTTTCCGTTACTATACAGGTAGGTCTCTAATAACGCGATAACGCTGTAGATGGATGGCTGGTGTTACAGGAAAAATGTGTGGTTATGTTCATCATAAACGTGAGGGGAAATGATGACGTGTTATCAAGTTACAAAAATTATATCTTGATATTATCAACGAAATATTTCAAACATAAGATGGCAACAGTGGATTCTCACTGTATTCAAACACGAATATCACAGCAGGGTGGGTAAATAAAAGTGAATTTATTTATCATTCAAATGAAGAAAACATGGGATATACATCAAATGCAAGAAAAGTTGAAAAATGTATAATGTACAAAAAAAAATGGCATAGATTTAATTATGTATATATTAAAATAAATATAATATTGGAATGTAGATTTCTATGTTTCGTCCTTAACAAATTATTTGACTTCAATCAAAACTTGGTGGAAAGGGATTAAGGGCAAATGGAATGGTTACTTTAAGTCAAACACTAATTATAAATTTAAATTTTTTATTTAAAATTGATCTAAGCATATTATATGTAATTATTCTTAAGTAAAGTCACGATTTAAATATTTTCCGGAACCTTTATGTAAACACGTGTCACGGTGAGATAATGTATGATGCCCTAGTTGGACAGAGGGCGGCTGATGGAAGAACATGTGTCATATATTAATCGTGCGCCATACACGGAGGAATGTGATGGAGATACCGCCCACATGCTGCCGCTCCCCAGGTAGCGCTCTATCAGTAAACAATGTACCAGGGCTAAGATTATAAATAGGCGGGACACCAACAGCTACTGTAAATGTTAACAAAATAAATACACAGTAAAAAGAGAGAAGAGCAATGGAATGTTTCGATAAATTCTGTCACCCGCCTCGGTGGCGTAGTTGGCTAACGCACTTGTCGTGTTGAGCTCGACTGCTGAGGACGGGGAGATCGAGGTTCGAATCTTGGTCGGGTGAACTGGGGGTGGTTTTCCCTAAATGGTTTTCCACTCTCCCTCCACGCAATTGCGGGTTCACTTCCTCTAATTTGACCTTCCCAATTCCTAATCCATTAGCGTAATTAGTACTTAAAGCGTATAACCCGAACGGGTAGTAAGACGCGGTGCTATTATTATTATTATTATTAATAATAAATTCTGTCCTACTTTTTGTTACAATGAATTCTACACTCAAAATATAAGTATCGGCTATTAGCAGAGTAAACTGTTCAATCCAATGAGAGAGAACAAAAAGAGTGGTTTTTTTTTAACTTCTCCAGTAATCATCTGGAAAGAGGATGGGGGCAGTCATGATATGGAAAACATTCCACAGGTCTATCAGTTGGATTCAAGCCCTAGTTTGACGCGTGAAGGCTATGCGTACTTGTCACTCTTTCTAATATAATATAGGCCTACTTAGTTCCATTGGTCTGGAATTACGTGTATTATTATTATTATTATTATTATTACTAGCACCGCGCCTTACTACCCGTTCTGATTATACGCACTTACGCTAATGTGTAATGGTAGGGTGATTGTGAGATGAAATGGAGGACCTACAGTTTAACGTAGTTTAACGTGGGATCCGAACCACGGTGGAGGCCTGGCATTCTACACATTCACAAGATGTCTTGTCAGAGGTGAAGGAAGGGTTTGGTGATCAGATAAATCTGTGCCTGTGCCTGTACCGAGGATTTGAACCCCGGACCCCTAGCACAGAAGTCTTGACACCTTAACCCTAGACCTGATTACGTGTAAGTACACTCCAATTTTCATTGAGAGGGACCTTATCTGACAGTTATAACATGAGCTAGACCTATTTTTTTCGTATTCATATGTCAAGTAATGTGTTTTGAAGCTGTCCCTTTTGATATATGTTATCAACACCTAGAAAACAATCCTAATAGATTAGTAAAATGTAATCAATTTTGACCACAACAAAACTTAATGTGTATTTTCTAAAAGGTTATATATATATATATAAAATGAAACAGTTAAGCAGCAGAAAGAACCAAGTTCAATCCCGGATGAGGTCTAGGCCCCATGGAAAGGGTTGGCTGAGCCTTCACTCTGAATGAAAGGTTCTGGTTCAAACCCTGTTACCCGCGACAAGTCTAATTTGATAATGTCAGTCATCACTGACATTATAATGTACCAAACAACTTTAAGTACCCGCATTGGTGGACATGTGAATTAAGTGCGTCAAACTCGTGTAGTTTAGTTTGCCAGTGAAGGGGAGGTCGGGACTCGAATCCTGATTGAGTGTATTGAGTGTTCCCCCCCCAAAATATTTCCCCCCCACAATTCCTTTATACAAATGCGGAAACTATTCCTTTTCCATCTCTAGGTTATCCCATGAGTATGATATTAAAAGTTCGGATATCACAGACGGTAACAAGACGCAGGATGAAAGTTAAATAAAAGTGTATTTTGAATTCTCAATTATTATTTCTAAAACTATTTCTTAGAATAGTATTTTCCAAACTTTCGCCATTCGCATACCTCCTTCGGGACCTCTTCCAGATCGTCATAAAATAAAATACACACAAATGCCTGATATCTTATAAAATATAAACGGTCATACCAAAATGTCAACAGAGCTTGAATGGTAAGACAAACATGGTCGTGACAGAGGGAAAAGAAAGTCTTATGAAAAGTCGATGACTTCACGACAATATCTGTGCTAATTTGTTCATAATACTAACTATTATTAAACTATATTTTATGAGTAATAAAACTAGGTGGCTCGCTGTGAGACCTCTGGACTCCTTCGCGTACCTCTGGGGTTACCTGTACCACAGTTTGGGAAACACTGCATCAGTGTGAAATGATTCAGGTGCAGATTGAGGCAAGATTGTTGTATAACGAGGCACGTGGATGATTGGATGATTACACATTCACGCGAGGTAACGAGATTAGAAATGATTCATTCCCCCTTTCTAGCACATCGGGACCGGCCGGCGGTTTAGTGAAGAATTTCATTCATGCGGCCCCAGAATACAGATTGTTCACTACTAATCCGCCTTGTTGATTATACTTGCTAAGTGGAACATTTTCACAAGAGGCGAAGTAAAAACCGGCTTCACTGATCGAATAGCGTCATTCTCGCCTGTTGATGACAGGGAAATTGGGGTACGAATCCCAACCGGGTCTACTGAAGGTGGTTTTTCCTAAACGGTTTCCCACTATTCTTCGATGCAAGTTCGGGTAGGTTACCTCTAAAATATGCTTCTTTCCGCACTCCTATTCCATTAAGAGTAATTATCACACATCCATACATCCATAACTAATCACGCCGTTTCCTTATGGGGTAGGCAAGAAACTGAATTTAGCTAAAAAAACAACAATTCTGTACGTAATCCACCCTCACTAACGTTCTCCACACTTCCCTATCTTTGCATTCTCCCTTCTCTTCAACAACCATACACCGAGTCATACATGCTCTTTTATTCTTAAAACCCTTAATGTTTCTCTTTTTCACACATTCGTCTACAACATTTATCCACGTCTTATATGGCCTACCCCTTCCTTTTAATCCACACACTCTACCTTCATATATTTACTTCGTCACTCTATCCACATTCATCCTCTCAACATGCTCAAATCAACATAATAAGCTTCTTTCACATTGACCTGTTATATATATTCCCTTTCAAACCACACTCCTTCAGCACCCATTCATTACTGACTCTGTCCTTACGAGTTTCTCCACATACATTTCTTAACTATCATTATATGCGTACAACCTGAACAGCTAGTAAGATGCGTGCTTGTTATGTGTACACACACACACACACACACACATAAAGGAAAACGTATGAGGAAATTTAAAAAAGGAAAAAATATAAAAAACTGTGTAAGCTAATGTTTTTACATTATGTACTATGATTACCGTTAAGAGTTCTTTCCCCACTTTTGATTTAGTATGATCATTATTTTATTGTGAAACAAATGAGATTTCTGAAACTACCAATTCATGGTTATAAAAAACTATTTTTTAATAATGTACACAATGTTTTAGTTTTTACATAAAAACTTGTTTATTAAAATTTTAACAAAGCTTCCAGTTCTTACATCTAATTTTTTTTTAAGTTATCAACAAAATTTGTTTTATGTTATTGCTAATTCCTGAAAACAAAGTAACTAACCATATCACCGTGTACGGGAACTAAGTTTCAAGATCATCTAGCCTGGTTAGACGATGACGGGGGAGTTCAGGATGTACTTGGGGTGAGTTGTCATAGATCCCCCTTCTCCCCCCTCTCTATCACCAAACAAATGCGAGTATATTTGCTTTGAATTATACCTTTCTCACCCTGACTTTACTAACACAGTTAAAATACGTATAGCCCGGTCTGTTGATAAGATATTATTATTATTATTATTATTATTATTTAGCACCGGGTCTTACTACCCGTTCGGGTTATACGCTTTAAGTACTAATTACGCTAATGGATTAGGAATTGGGAAGGTTGAATTAGAGGAAATGAACCCGCATTTGCGTGGAGGGAGAGTGGAAAACCATTTAGGAAAAACCTCCCTCAGTTCACCCGACCGAGATTCGAACCTCGATCTCCCCGTCATCGGCAGTCGAGCTCAACACGACTAGCGCGTTAGCCAACTACGCCACCGAGGTGGGTAATAGTATAATAAATAAAGTGACACTAAATTTATCTTCGGTTGGTGAGGAAGACATTTAAGGACAGCGAGGAAGAAAGAGCGCTTTAAAATAGATAGATACACGTAGATGAGATAAAAAGCAACTTCTAATGATGGCAGATTGAAATCAATCAAAATGGGCGTGATTTCAGGATCAATCAACTTTTTAAGAACACCAATCGTAAACTAATATCTGGGATTTCTTATTGTTTAAAAAACTATGTACGTATTAACTGAAAAATATACTTAATTTATTAAAGTTTGTCAACTTCCTATTTTGTCGATTTATTAATTTAGCATATTTTACAATAACAGAAGAGCAGAGTTGTCTGGGTAATCACGCAATGACAATGCTTGTCTTTGCTTCAAACACACAGAAAAAAATGCTCTTCATTTTATTTATTACTATTCAGTTTTGAATTAATTAAAAAAGAAATCGAATACAAATTTTAAAATTCCTATTTCGGGGTGCATAGTGACACAATATCACGTGATTAAACATTATATGGAATGTGTGCACCAAATTAAAAATTAACTTATACAGACTTAAGAATATGGAGCTTACGGAATATGTGAGTGACTAAGAAATTTAAATTTAAAATGAATTGACGCAAACAACAGTCATTTGAGAAACGTTGATAAATATTCTAAAACGTAACATTTCCCGTAGTATTAAGATAAACAATATCGACAATATATCCAAAAGATATTTAATCGGTGCCATATCAATTTTGACTTATATATTTTAATGAATCAAATAACCAAAGCTATTATTTATTAATTTTAGTGAGTATTAGTCCATCTAGATATTATATTCTGAAAATTGAAAAATGACACCTGCCTCTGCCTTAAAATATGAGTGAAAAATAATCATGGGCACGGGACGAATCCTGGATAGCTCAGTGGTAAGAGCATTGACGTACTGAGCCTAAGGTCCCGGGTTCGATTCCCGTGTCCTGGTTTCATTTTTCAATTTTCAGAATATGTTATGTAACGTGTGTTGTGCTGTTATTTAGGTCATACACATACATATTGGGGACAGTAACAGTGAACGAGATATTTTTCAAACATGAGTCACACACATTGTAAGCAGCCCGAGGGTTATGCAAGAGGAACAAAGGTATAACTCACACACAAGCGCCATGGGTTAACAAGTGAGATAGATTCAGGACGTAGCGGAACAATTGTTGAGTTTCCTAACTTCTGTCGGTATTAATTCTCAGCGACGACTGGAGTAATACTGTGTAGGGGAGCATTATGTAGGCAATATGGAGCAGTCCCTGAACAATGAGAAACAATGCATGCCGTTCTAAAAAAAAGGGCACCCACAGGATTTTTCTCCAGGGGGGGGGGCCCCAAACCGGTGGGTCTCTTCCCCCGGTAAAATTTATTAAATTGAAGCCTCAATGGACTCTTTTTAAGGCAATTTTTGTCTCCTGAAAATAAGATACAACATTTAAAACAAAAATCAAATCTATCCTAATTTGGGGGTGGACACTTGACCTTGACGATTTGAATGGCGAATGTTGTTGGAATTGCTCGAGCATGCGCCAAGCTATCAACCCTGAAGTTATCAGGTGGTCTGGTGGCAGGCGCTAGTAATTAGTTTATTAGTTATATTCTATAGCTCCTTGTTTGTTGGCTGGGGGCACTGCTTGAGCGATAGTTAAGAACACTGTTGGGTGTGATTAGCCTACTTTTAATATTCACACAACCTCAGAATCTCAAGGGAGGCAATTGCCTCCGCTGCCTCCCCCCTCCCCCTATCGGCACCCCTGGCTCTCAACCAAGGAGCCATCAAGTTGCCTAGGTACCTGTTATTGATAATCAGACTGGATTTTACTGACACGTCATATATTTTACGCCACACCACAAACACATACACATGAGCCACTGGTTGGAGACATGACTATTTTACAGGTAGTTTTTGATCATTTGTTATCTTTTAGGTAATTTTTTTTTTTTTTAGACATTTAATATGAACTAGCAGTTTGTCCTGTTCTTCACTCGGGTAAGCCGCATCAAACTATACCATATTAGGACGTTCATCATCCAACTGCCATCTTTTTGATAATTCCTCTGTGTACAATACTGAGTTAACTATGGCAATCACAAAACAATTTTGACAATTAATACATTTTTAAAACATTCTTGGAAAGAAAATATCACCTAGTCTACAAACTTAAGTGCACAAACGTAGGCAATCTTTTGACAACGTAATTTTTACTTAAAGGTGATTATTCACTTGAGCGTTCGTTCGTGCGCGTTCTGTTCGTTCCGAATAAAATGCTCAAGTGAATACGCACCTTAAGATAATACTTAGCACCGCGTCTTACTAACCGTTCGGGTTATACGTTTATGTACTAATTTCTCTAGTGGTTTTAGGAATTATAAAGTTATATTTAGAGAAAGTGTACCCGCATTCGCATGGAGAGAGAGTGGAAACCTATTTTAGAAAAATAAAATCAGTACACCCGACCAAGATTCTAGCCTTCGATCTCCCCGTCTCCCCGGCCGTCTGGCGAGAGTCTGCGAGGGTAGCGCGTCTGACCATGCGGCCACCGAAACAGGTTGCGGTGTGTTGGCTATCAGTGCAGCTGTTAGTGCAGAACTGGTCCATATGCTCTCGAGGAGATACCGGGTTTATCAACAACCACCATATGCCAACAGTCCGAACCCGTCATCGTTACTGTTTAGATGAGCTGTTGGCACTCCTGACACACAGATACGAAAGGTCACAGGCTTAAATTCTAATAGACTGATATGGGAGGTATTTTGATCCTTTTAACCGCTCGAATACTGGCGGGGAATTTTATTTACTCGGATGAAAAACATACCCTGATCTTGGTAGGAAGAACAGTATCTGGTAGTTACTAAGTTACTTTAAAACAGTTTTAATATATTCATACATCAAGTCATGTTATCTTCAGCTGTCACTTTTGATAGGTATTATCAAACTTAAAAAATAACAAATAGGATAGTTAAATTTTATCAATTTTAGCCGTGAGTAAATATATTTGAACCACTCCCGTGACCGCATGATCTAGGACGTTACTCTCGTAGTAGACTAGACTGCCGATGATGGGAAGATTGAGGTTCGAATCTCAATCGGGTATACTGAGGGAGGTTTTCCACTTTCCCTTACGCAAGTGCGGGTACACTTCCTCTAAATATAACCTTCTAATCCATAAAACTATTAGCGTAATTATTACATAAGCTTATAACCCAAACAGGTAGAAAGACGCGGTGCTAAAATATATATATTTGAATTTTCTAAACTGTTCTTCCAACCAAAATCAGGGTATGTATTCTTAACATTGAATGTGTGGTCTTGTATAGCCAACAAAGTTATTTAAATCTTTGACATACATTTCACTACACGTTACTAATTTATTTTTAATCATAGCTCAGATCATTAAAAATGAGAAAAGATAAAAGACGAGCGAGCGGTCTTTCAAACTACCTAGTCATTGAAGTAGGCGCTGATTATTGAAATGTACACGTATATTAAAATAAAATAAAGAAACCAAGTGCACGTTAAACTTTATCTAAATTTAAAAATATATATATATATGGCATCAACATCACTATTATTATTATTATTATTATTATTATTATTATTATTATTATTATTATTAGCAGCACCATGTCTTACAACCCGTTCGAGTTATACGCACTTACACTAATGTGTAATGGTAGGGTGATTGTGAGATGAAATGGAGGACCTACAGTTTAACGTGGGATCCGAACCACGGTGGAGGCCTGGCATTCCACACATTCACAAGTTGTGATTAATACACGCCTTGTCAGAGGTGAAGGAAGTGTTTAGCAATCAGATAAATCTGTGCCGGGACCGAGGATTGAACCCC
>CABFVZ010000510.1:176050-198117 GCA_902151445.1 Timema monikensis | reverse complement strand
TATATATATATATATATATATATATATATATATATATATATATATATATATATATATATATATATATATATAAATGGAAGACCATTCATCAAACAAAACAAAAAATCCGAGTCGACGTCTAGGATACATCAACAAAGCACAGTGTTAATTTTCCATCAACGTTGTACCCCTCCCTGGAATTTCTAGCCATACCAGGTGAGAGAGGCACTCCCTCTAGTAATTAACGTGGTGGCGCTAATTAGAAACGTTCTCAGTCAAAACAATGCAGCCCAAACAACGCCGAGGTCCGGTCCGTCAGGACGGACAATGCGCGTCTTGTACCGCTCGACATTCTATTATCCCGGGGTTGGGAGCGTATCAGGGGTCGGCAACCCGTTGGGTATCGCGGCGATTTTCAGTCGATCGTATAAGAAAGCCGCATCTTCATTAAAAGTCGACCTTTGCGACTTCTAAACTCGCAGCTATACTTGAGTGACCAAAATAACCTTGATCAGTCCTTAATTGTTAATGTTATAAGAAAGTCAAAGAGTTTAAGACGAAAATTTACATTTTATTTATTCTGGTGGTTTTTTTTCTAAAAATATGGAGACATTAGTATTTAATTTTTTTATCACTGCTTCTTACTATCTGTTCATGTTATAAGAATTTATTACTCTAGAGTATAGAGGGATCGGGACTAGGAAGGAAGCATTTTAGAGGTAGTCTAGCCGCATTAGCGTAGAAGGAGAGCGGGAAAACATTTGAAAATTCACCCCAAGGATATCCGACCGGGATTAAAACCCCGATTTCCCCGTCGTCATCATCATGTCAGTCTAACACAGGATTGTCGCCCTAGACCATTCGGCCACTGAACCGGGGTTGAATTTAATTGATTAACCCGTTTCAGTGGCCGCACGGTCTAAGGCGCTACTCTCGTAGTAGACTAGACTTCCGATTAAGGGGAGATCAAGGTTCGAATCTCGGTCGGGTATATTGAGTTTTTTACAAAATTGTTTTCCACTCTCGATCCATACAAATGCGGGTACACTTCATGTGAACATAACCTTAATCATACATAAAACTACTAGCGTAATTAGAACATAAGCGTATAATCCAAACGGGTGATAAAACGCAGCACTAAAAGAATAATAATTAATTAATATAATTTGTGCAAAAATAACTTGGGTAGAGAAATGATAGATGATTGCGGGACATTTGATAAGTTTATAGGTCGATCGGAGCCAAAAAAGATTGCCGACACGAGATGTATATTATAACCAATAGGTCCTGCCTGTTGTGACAGATAAAACTCTGTTCACCACCTTCAAGGCGGATGAGGGAAGTTTCAATCTAAAATCCCGCTTGTTAGAAACTGAAAGAGGTAAGATAGTGCGGTTAGTTCAGTTTAAATCCCTATTTATGTCCGTGATCCACGTATTACTACCCATCCAACCTATCTGCTGAGCCACACTGATGGAGTAGGGAGGAGGAAAGCAGATGCGTAGGAAGGGATATGAAAAAAATATCGATACTTTACTAATATCGATATTTCCCTTTCGATACTAGTATTTTTTAACTCGGCAATTTTTTTCCGATACTTTTACTGATATTAGTAGACCCTAATCACACTCTGGTATCGGATCGAAATGAACAACCTTTTTTGTTATCTTCACTCTTGCTGGGATTAAATGTTTATTTTGGTTAAAGAAGGGCACAAAATAGATCGTAAAAATATATTACTAATCGTATTCAGCTATTAAATAACTTTCCATCAGCTACATTTTCATAGACATTTTGGAAGCTGGTATGGTAAAAACCTCTTGTAATAACAATTATACAATACTATTTATCATACCTTTCAAGTTCATATAACATAGAAGCGATATACCTAAATATAATATAATATGGTTAAATCATTATAATTTTCAGTGTTTGAATAAATATTAAAATACAATTATTATTATTATTATTATTACTACTATGCTAAAGTTGAAATTATTACTTAATAAAAAAAATATTTTTTCCAGATTAAAATTTCGATACCGATACTTACTGTTTTCGATACTTTTCTTTCGATACTAGTATGGTATCGATCTATTTTTCTGATACTCTAAATAGTACAGTTTCGATACTTTTCTTTCGATACCATATTCCTAGAGATGCGTTGTAAACTCCTCGTCACATGGAATCGAAACAGGAGTGATTGCCAAAGTAAAGTGAAGCTATCTCGCAAAGATAGGTAATGGAATCGCCGATAATATTTTCTGAAAGTCCACAACTCTACAATACCTTTAGGTTATACGCCATGGCATGTGTTTTGCAGCTTTCAATTGAGAGTTATGACAGTGTCAAGTTCGGCCATTTGGAAGATACTGGGTTTGTTACATGAATGTTTTCCACCCGTTAGGGTTATATGCATAACTATAGTAGGATTCTGGTAGGAACAAATATTTATAGCTGGTAGGAACAAACATTTATAGCTGGTAAGAACAAACATTTATAGCTGGTAGGAACAAACATTTATAGTTTACAAACACATTATTTTACGGTACACATCGGTTAGATTTAACTACATTATTGTCCCGGAACAGATTTATCTGATTACCAAACCCTTCGTTCACCTCTGACAAGACGTGTATTAATCACAACTTGTGAATGTGAGGAATGTCAGGCCTCCACCATGGTTCGGATCCCACGTTAAACTGAAGGTCCTCCATTTCATCTCCCAATCACCCTACCATTACATATTAGCGTAAGTGCGTACAACCCGAACGGGTAGTAAGAAATGGTGCTAATAATAACTACATTATTGTAATATTTTATCAGTATTAATATTATAAATCAAAAGTTACAGTTTACGATCACATGAATTGACGTATAAATATTTGGAATTTGTTTTAGTAGCCGTCATAACTGTAAAGAATGTTCCTTCCCATTTAAATTGGACAGTACACTAAATTTCCTTGTCATATTCCTTACTTTTTCCATGTCAACTCGAATTCTCTTACTTTCCAAGTGCGTATCATCCCTGACTATACAGCTAATGGTGACCAGAGCTTCTTGGGTGACAAGAATTAGGCAGACAAGAATGAAAGTGAAACCTAATAATGATACTTGTCCAATGGGTCTCTTGATATCGAGTTGACTTGACAAGCAGTAGTTTGGGCAGCTTGTATTACAAACAAGATTATTCGTTGAGTTTACATGTTTCTCTAAGTGTCCTATAATTATTTATCATTTATCTTTTGTGTTGTTTTTTTTAACTCTTTTAGAAAGTTGCGTTGAGCGTTTCACACTCCCTCCTAACGAGTTCCAATAGACTGAAACCTAGGTCTGGGGATTGGGCGGTAGTGATCGATTTTCTTCAATAGGCAGCCATTACCTCTTTGTCCAGTGGCAGCAATGTAAAGTGGGAACTGTGTTCTTTTCAATGTAAGAGTCATATTGTGGTCGTCACCTTTTATATGTTTCTATCTATCTTTCCTGTACCTTCTCCCAAATATAGCAATAAACCTAAAAAGACGAAAAGAGGTTTTCCTTGAAGCGCTATAAGATAAGATAGGAGTGAGTTAGTCCAACACCTTAGCTCAGTCGGGAGCGTGTCTGAGCTAAGGGTCCCGGGTTCAATTCCTGGTATTCCTGGCCGAAAAACATTATCATCGGTGAAATGTAATTTTTCCCATTCACAGCGATGAATTAACAGCCAAGGGATGGAGGTTGTGTCGGTTATAGATTTAAGTTGTGTGCTGATATAATCAGTCGGTTCAAAAAGTGCAAGTTAAATAGCCTACCTCATTATTATTATTATTATTATTATTATTAGCACCGCGTCTTACTACCCGTTCGGGTTATACGCACTTACTCTAATGTGTGAATGGTAGGGTTATTGTGAGATGAAATGGAGGACCTACAGGTTAACGTGGTATCCGAACCACGGTGGAGGCCTGGCATTCCCAACATTCACAAGTTGTGATTAATGCACGTATTGTCAGAGGTTAAGGAAGCGTTTGACAATCAGATAAATCTGTACCGGGACCGAGGATTGAACCCCGGACTCCCAGCACAGAAGTCCGACACCTTATCCCTAGACCACCCGCCTACCTAAAGAAAGTAAGTTAATTTGCCATTTGAGTGAAAGGTGTGTCAGAAAACAATCCCATATAGAACCGGTAAAGTAAGTAATATTCAAACTCCAAAGAGAACCATAATATTTGTCTTTCTTTTTCAGACTTTTGGTTAAATTTGAAACACTTAATGACCTACTGGAGAAAATTACAAGATTTCACTACATTATTTTATAACAAAAATAAATACGCACGTTTTTCAATGCACCTATTTATTTTTTTTGTTCGCCGCTTCTTTATACTTATCCGGGCTAGGGAACAAAGGGACAGACAACTGGCATACCCAAAGCAAAGACATTGTGTCTGTGGACGGCACTGTTTCAAAACTAAATATTAATGTAATTATCTTGTGTAAATTAGTATATAATCTGGTCGCCATAAGAACCTTACTTACATACGATGTTAATTTTGATAGACTCGCTTCGGTGGCCGCATGGTCTAATGCGCTAATTTCGCAAAATACTAGACTGCCGCAGACGGGCAAATCGGGGTTCGATCCCTGTCGGGTACACTGAGTTTAAAAAAAAATATATTCTCCAATTTCTCCAAGTAAATGTTGGCGCACTTACTCTCAATTAAACCTTACTAATCCCTAACACATTAGTGTAATTAATTAATAGATACAAGCGTATAATCAGAACGGATAGTAAAACGCAGTGCTAAAAAAAAATATTACAGCTACCATTAAACGGTCAAACATGTAAGTCCTCTTTTTTATTTGGACACCAGTGAATTCTGACCTAGTTTTTCTCTTGTCAACTCGCGCTCGGATAGAGCATTAACGAGGGTTTAGGTAGGCGACGCAACATCCTGCGGACGATGACGAGTTGTCGGGCTTCACTTACTTGGTCTAAGTTCCTTACTACCCGGACACGGATAGCGCCATTCAACCGTTGTAGCCTTTGCACGCTCTCCGTTTTGTCGTCTTCTCAAGCACTCGACTCAGTGGGGTTATCTGCACCTGACACCTCCAGTCACCTTCACTCTATAAAACTGCGTCCGATTTTAATTCTTACATCATTTACTCGTTCCTCGAGTCTTACTGCCAGTCCGGCCTTAAGCATATTTACACTGATGGAGTAGGGGTGAGTAAGAAAATAATCTTGGGAAATATACCATCATTTGCGTGGAGGGATGGTGAAAAACCATTTATGAAAAACAACCCGTAGAACACGCGACTGTAATAATTAGAACAGCGATCTCCCCACCTTCAGAAACTCAGACCTGACAAGGATGGTGTCACCCGCATAGGCGGCCGTATGGTCTAAGGCGCTACTCTCGCAGTAGACTAGACTGCCTATGACGAGGAGATCAAGGTTCGAATCTTGGTCTGGTGTTCTGAGGGTGATTTTTTCCAAAAAATGTTTTTCACTCTCCCTCCACACGAATGCGGGTACACTTCCTCTAAAATATAAAATTCCTAATCCCTTAAACCATTAGCGTAATTAGTACATAAGTGTATAACCCGAACGGGTAGTAAGACGCAATTCTAAAAATAAAGATGAGTCATAGCCCACGTGCTCACTGATGAAGGTAGCCTAAGTAATAAACTAATACTTAGTCCCCTATTCTTCGTAAATTGATTAAATTCGATCAAACCCGCTTCAGTGGTCGAATAGTCTAAGCCCTAAGGGTTCACTCTCGTGTTAGACTGGTCTGCTGAAGAAAGGGAGATTGATGTTCGAATCCCGGTCTGGTCTACTGATGGTGGTTTTTTTCTAAATGGTTTACCACTCTCATTACACGCAAATGCGGGTAGATTACCAATAAACCCATTCCGACCTCATCCATATCCCATTAACGTTATTACTATATATGCGTATCACCTGAACAGGTAGTAAGACGCGGAGATAAAAAAAATCAACAAAATAAGAGAAAGCTATTTTAAATAAACAGTACAAAAAACTGTCAAAAGCTTTAAACACTTTATAGTACCTACTGGTGACCTGGTGGTCTAGGGGTAAGGTGTCAGACTTCTATGCTGGCGGCCGGGGTTCAATCCTCGGTCCCGGCAAAGATTTATCTGATTACCAAACCTTTCCTTCACCTCTGACAAGACATCTTGTGAATGTGAGGAATGCCAGGTCTCCACCGTGGTTCGGATTCCACGTTAAACTGTAGGTCCTTCATTTCATCTCACAATCACCCTACCATTACACATTAGCGTAAGTGCGTGTAACCCGAACGGGTAGTAAGACGCGGTGCTAATAATATAGTACCTACCCTTAAACTAGGTGACCTAACATAATATTATTATGTCCTTCCTTTTATATATATAATAATAATAATAATAACGAAAGATGCTCATTTGGCAAAAAATTCTGAGCCTTCTATTTTAAATATTAGTCGCATCTAATCAAATCAAGATTGCAATGTCTGTTATAATTAAATACATTTCTTGCTTTCTATTTACTCGAGGTGAAGCATCCTTGATTGTTTTGTTTTCCACTTGTATTAAAAAGTTTCAAACGTTATAAATATATATTATACTACTATAAAGCCACGTGGTTGACTCACTCACTGACACTAATGTTTACCCACTTCCAGATGAGCTAGAAACTTGAAATTTATTAAACTTATAGCTTTTAGCCTGTAACCGACGGAAAAATTCGAAAAATTTTTAATTTTAATTTTTTAACCACCGAGAAAAATTCAAAATGTCGGAGCAACTTTAAAGTCAGTGTGAAACTTTCTTTGGAGGTCTCTTGTGGCTAAACGGTAAGAACTATCAAAAAAACGACTGTGGAGTTACATTATTTTACATCCACTTGCAAAGAAAATTCAAAGCGAGCTGTATTCATACAATCCAAATTAGAAAAAAAAAAAAACAGTTTAGACTTTTAGAATCTTATAAAGGTACACACAGGTGGTATGCAACAACAAAACCTTTTTCGGAATCAAGAGCGGATGGAAATTAAATTCTCGTTGATATCTAGAGAACATTTCTTTCAGCGTTACAACACTTTTTCTTTGGATCTGTAAATGTGAGAAAGCAAACAAGAGAACGATAAAATATTTCTCCACTCGATGTAAGGAGTAAAACTGAAACAAGTGAATAGTAATCATATCGATACAAAAGTGGGTTGAGGGGTGAGTGATAATTAGTTCCCAGAGGCGGACAGAGAAACTAATCAAGCAAACATCCTTCCAACTCCACACCTGTGATCACGATTACACAACGCAAACAAATTAAAAAAACTATTTGTACTTGAAGTGGACCATGGTTCCTGATCGTGGAGTCTGCAGTTTTTGGTTCCTAGTGATTACATCACCATCGAATGGTCACAGATAGCATTTTATTACCTAAAATGTACGGGTTTCTTAGAGCTTCGTTTGAATGCCAGAACGTTCCAAAATAAAAGATTAAGGTAGGACTGATTTATATCTTGATTTAGGTAACACAATAAAATAGATACTCACTCTGCAACCTTTCACTTTAGTTCTTTCTTTTTGTATTTTACTTTCACATATTATGGTAAACGAAGGATAGAAATATGTATTTATTTTATCACCAAGTCTTACTACACGCTCGGGTTATACGCCTTTAAATTAATTAAAAACTGTGTCTGAAAATTTAAAAAAATCCTGTCTGTTTAATGCAAAGATTTTTCTTGCCCGGGGTAACCATGCAACGCCGGATACTTCTGCTAGTTGATTATAAGCTATGTGCAAACAAATCTAACTTTATATTTAAACTAAAATTTACTTTTTATGCCTTGTAAAATTATAACATTCTTTTTTATATAAACTTAAGCACCTTAAAACTGCACACAATGTACTTTTTTTTTTTTAATGTGTAATTCAAGAGGGCCGTATTAGAGTCTAGTCTCGGGAGTCAACCTATCTCCCAGTGTGCACGCAGATCAAGCCGAATTGCAAATTAGTTGAGCACCGAATATTGACTATGTAATTTCTTTCCAGAAATTGACCTACTATATTAGAAAATATAATTTGTACAAGCCTACTGATTCAGACCTGAGAACTATTTTCAAAAACCAACCAGATGCTCTTTGAGTGAGTTTTATCGGTGATAAGGTTTCCCAACCTTTCCCTTTGCAAAAGCTGGTACATTTCCTTAAACTTGGCCCTCCTCGTTTTGTTTCCTTAAATTATATCGTATATAAGTTACCATAGTAAACACATTTACACAAATACTTGGCAAAATCAATATTTGTTTATAAAATAGATAAATTCATACAAAACGCTATTTTGTTGCCAAACTATTTCATCTATAATATTTAGTTTATTAAAAAAAAAACTTTTTGTTTTAAATCTTATTAAGAAATAACATTTTCTAAAAAAAAAAAAATGGAAAAAGACTTTAACCCAAAAAGTTACAGCTCAACCGACTCAAAATTTAACCAAAGGAATTTTCAACTTTACGAAAAAAATACAAATTTGTGTAGATCGATCGAAAAAAATAGATCGTATTTGTGAAATTATTTGTATATTTTTGGCGCAAAATAGCCCAAATATTATAGCAAAAATGAAAAAAGTTATGATAAAAAATAGATAAAAGCTTTTTATATATAGGTCCAACGAATCAAATCAAAATGTTATGCATGATCAATCTTAGACTGATCTTTTAGAAAATATAAATGTATGTGAGCATTGCATGATAAATTTGATCACTTAAGCCTGTTGTAATTATGTTATAGACATACGTACTGTACATCGACAAGAATGTAGACCTAATGAGTGAGAATAGAAAACTACGCGAAGTATAGTTTCTTCATTTCATTTATTTGAGTTATTTAACGTGCCCTTTCTGAAATATGAACCGACTGATTATATCAGCACACGACTTATAAACTATCTTAAATATAAAACAGACAGAGCAACCAGTCCCCCGGCCGTTAATTCATCATTGTGAAAGGGGAAAAAACACATTTCAGCAATGAAACATTATTCGGCCAAGCCAGGAATCGAACCCGAGACTCTTAACTCAGTGAATAGACATGCTATCAACTGAACTAAGGTGTCGGGTCTTAAATAAAGTGTTAGGGGAGTTCAAAAACGTTCTAATACAAACTCACGCTGGCGTGTCACGCATGAAAGATACAAGACTCGTCAATGACATGGAAGGTTATCCATTCACAGGGGATCCCCCCCCTACGATGAAGAGATACCTTAATTAAAAACACAATTAATCACTATTATAATGTATTCAATAAAAACGACATTAATAATTCGATGATGTAACCGCGGTACAAAATAGAATTATTGCCGATTTTTTTAAAAGCAATTATGTCTTAAATTTTTTAACTAGGCAGTGATGAATGCAGGAGGTGGGATCAAATTGAAATTTATCAAAAATATTTAAACCCGATATCTTAATTTTGTTAAGAATGGCTGACTTCTATTCTATATGCTTAGTACAACTATGACGGAAGAACGGCTCTAAGATTTTGGCATTACTACAATAGCTCCATGACTTCTTTGGTGCTAACCGACAGCTCACAGCTGACAGTTAAAAGCTTTGAAAAGTTACCAGACCAAATTATGTATCCCTACGCCAAACCAGATGATCTGCCAAAACAAGTGTTTAGCAGCTGTCACTTCTGACAGTCAAAATTTAGGTATGTACCTAAATGCTGACTGTCAGAAGTCAGAGTTGAACTGTCAGTCAGCACTAAAGAAGCCACGGGGCTACTGTACATCTCTACAATGATTGTCTTGTTGATATGAACAAGGTTGTTACCCGCTTCGGTGGCCGCACGGACTAACGCGCTACTCTCGCAGTAGACTAGACTGCCGATGGCTGGGAGATTGAGGTTCCAATCTCTGTCGGGTGTAATGAGAGTGGCTTTTACTAAATGGTTTTTAACTCTCCCTCCACTCAAATGCGGGTACATTTCCTTTAAATATAACCTTAGTAATCTCTAAAACAGTTGGCGTAATTAGTACATAAGGGTACTAACGGGTATTAAGACGCGGTGCTAAAAAAACAAAGCTGTTAACCATTTTTCAAACAATGTGTAATCATAGATTCAAATTTGTGTTTTAAAACTAAAATTTTTAGATCACTAAATTTAGACAAAAATCAAAATTTATATTGAAATATATTAATACTAAATCATTTTAGTAATATCTAAATTCATTACTTTTATTGTGATAATGAATTTTTGTTTTTATGTTTTTCGTAATTAAATTACAAATTTGCGAATCAAAACTGTGCTTTTTCTTAAAAGTCTTCTTTTTATGATTAGAACTAGTAAAAGTTATTTTATAAGCTAGCAATATTATTACAATTATTAATTAAAATATTAGATTTATACTTAAAGGAGCCTTATGAAAACCAATCGCCCTCTACCCCTTACTCACCCTGCCACCAACCCTTGGATACGCCCTTGAGACTAGGTGATAATAATAATCATGTTGATGCGTTTATAAGCCCCTTCACCCCCAATAAAAAATAATATAGATCTAAGTCAACAATACATGTACCACTTATACCTTCACAACCACCTTAAACATTTAGCAGCGCTTCCATTAAATTTATTGAATAGATTCAATACCTTTTGAAAACCTAAACAAATCACATCCCTTTTGAGAGAGAGAGGGTCTGATATCTGAACGATATTTGTGAAAGGAACCACAAAGAATATAATAACGCAAACACACACACATACAAAAAGAAGTAAGTAGATCCTGAGTTTTATTTTGATGCTTTGAACAATAGCGGTTGGTCTCAAGCAGAGAAAGATTGCGGTGCACCTGCTGACAAGAATAACAGTGAATGCACACAATACAAGTGGGTCGGATAAGGGAAATAATAAAAATATATTACTATTATTGTTATTGTTATTATTATTATTATTATTATTATGTCAATTCAATCCACGAGGAAGGTTTTTAAATACACTTCATAGTCCTTTCGCGACATTATTCACCTACTTAAATCTACCTTAGGGAATTACTACGTAAGTGATACATATTAGGTCACAATAAACGCTGAGCAGTGACGTAACCGATAAGTTTACATGGAAAATAGAGTGAGATGGAAGGTAGCTAGATAAAAAAAATTTCAAGCTGTGTACTCAAGAGAATATCCATTTATATGGCATTTGAAAAGCTTATTATAATTAAGTCCCTGTCCCTACGTGAGGAATCATCGAACTCTGAGTGGTCCAGGCGTCGTGGCGCTGTCCACCGAAGCGAGCGTTTTAATTATATCGCCCCACTTGGGAAAATACAAGAAACTAGCGACAAGCGCTCTAAAAATAGTTTCCATAATGTTAAGGAAATATGAACTTGTTCTGTCAGAGAATAGGGAGAGTTTAATTGCTAAGGAACTAAAAGGATGGATATATTTTTTTTTCCTTCGCGTCTCACTACCCGTTCAGGCTAAACGCATATATATTATTATATATATATATTAATTACGCTAATGAAGTAGGGGTGCGTAAAACTGAATTTGGAGTAAATGTATTCACATTTGCATAGAGGAAGAGAGAAAAACCATTTAGGAAAAGCCAGCCTCAGTACAAATGACCCAGATTTGAACCAGGATTTATATTATACATAATAAAATAATAAAATAAATACGTATTTTAAGTTATTTTGTAAACTATTTTTGCTTTTTAAGTGAAGAAAAATATTACGTTCTTATACAAATGTACCTTGAACCGGCAAATGACTACTCTAGTAGACAAGTGAGAGAGTACTATTTCGGGTGCGTTCAAACATAGTCGGGAGGGTTTGGACATAGTCGGGAGTGTTCGGACATAGTCGGGAATATTCGGACATAGCCGGGAATATTCGGACATAGCCGGGAGTGTTCGGACATAGCCGGGAGTGTTCGGACACAGTCTGGAGTGTTCGGGCATAATCGGGAGTGTTCGAGCATAATCGGAGGTGTTCGAACATCGTCGGGGGTGTTCGGACATAGTCGGGAGTGTTCGAACATAGTCGGGGTGTTCGGACATAGTCGGGGGTGTTCGGACATAGTCGGAGGTGTTCGGACATAGTCGGAGGTGTTCGGACATAGTCGGGAGTATTGGAACATAGTTGGGAGTGCTTGTGTTTGCTAATCATCGCTGAGACACTTGGGACGCCGAAAGAAAAATAATATATTAAGTTAAGCATTCAGTACTAATATTGTCTGTACAGTATTGCGAGCCAACAAGATAGAGAAAATTTGGCCCTTGGACATGAAAATGTTGAAGACCCCTGCCTTAGACTATGAGACCACCGGAGTGTGTTTGAGAGTTATATAAAGCAGAGATTCCAAAAATTTTCTAACTAAAGGTCTAGCAAAGTGATTTATGGCATATGACTGATCAGCCAGGTACAATAATTGCAGCACAGATTTTTCCAAAACAATTCTTTATTCTAGACACACAAAAAAAATTCTAATTATACATTTTTTTCTAAATTTTTGTCTGTCGATTTTTATAATTAGGACCTAGATTATAAATTAGTTGTAACAGTTTTTAATCTATTCTTTAAATTGAAAAATGACCGTAACTAACTAATAAAATAGCTTGGCTATTTAATCCATCAGTTTTTAATATAATCTAAGCATTAATAACGTGTGTAAGTTCTGTTTAATCTCACTCATGAACCCACCAACAAAATAAAGGATTAATAAATTAATGTCACAATTTTTACATGGGGGTTTATGGGGTTGATATGGCTTTCTTACGAGAATAGGCTTGTTTAAACCACGACTGAGCCAAAGTAAGCTTTAACGTGAAATATATTGGTTAATTTTTTTTTCGCAAAAAATATTCCAACTAAGATAGGAATGAGCTTGTTTAGAAATTACAAAAGCTGCTAAACTACTTCTTTTATATTACACGTAATGCGTTGTGATCTTAATGTCATTTTTCATGAGTACTATAAATGCCTGTAAATAATGATAATACTACAGTAAAATCTTACCACTCACTTCGGTGGCCGCGTGGTCTAACGTGTTACTCTCGCTGTAGACTAGACTACTGATTACGGAGAGATCAAGGTTCGAATCTCGGTCGGCTGTACTGAGGGTGGTTTTCCCTAAAGCGTTTTCCATTATCCATCCACGCAGATGTGGGTACACTTCCTTTAAATATAACCTTCCTAATACCTAAAAACAATTAGAGTGATTAATACATAAGTGTGTAACCAAACGGATAGTGAGACGTGTTGATAAAAAAAATATGTTATCAATATTGTAGGCAGAAAAAGTTTTTTCTCTCTAAAAGTTCCTTTCTACCCGAATCCTAATATAGTTTTTATACGCGTTTCTAAAATACAGATATAGCTACAACCATTCGTATCGGGCTGGTAGCATTGAGTTAACTGGCCAGCGACGGCCCGCGGAACACAAGTTGTGAACCGCTTGTATACAGGACTCGACTATAAATACATGTTTTTCCTAACTGTGGGTTGTTTACAGTACAAGTCTCCTACCAAAGGTCAGTGTAGATGTCACTAGTGAGTTCTAGTAGTCGTGGTTTGTACTCTGGCTCTGGAGTCTCGGGGTAAAAAAAATATGGCCATGATAGTTCATTTGGTAGAACAGTGGCACGTTAATCCATGGAACCGGGGATTAGTTCTTGTTTAGACAAAAAAAATCCAATATTCAATAACCATTCACGTACACTTTTTTTATAACATTCGCAGAACCTCGATTAGATAAAGTTTACTATCATTTTTTTTCCAAACGGATGAATAATTGGCTCAATTTGTAACTTAAAAAAACAAGTTAGCTAGGACGTCAGATTTATTATACTTTTCTTTTAGAGTTTTAGACTATGGGGCCACCGAAACGGGTGTGAGTTCTATTACCAGGACCATCCATGAAACAGCCACTGTCCCACTGTCCAAAATTCTTATCCTGGTTTGAAACCAATCGTTCAAAATAATCTACAAGGAGACGTTACCCCATAAATTTGATAGTGTGATAATAAATATATGCTACGTTTCAAATGTATCAATGAGTCAGATCAGACAGTCAAATAAATTAATAAACTGTAGTTAAGACACATTCCATTTCTAATGACCTTACTATCGAGTCTAGACAAACAAGTGAAGATGTTTAGCTATTGCCTAGCTATTTTAATTCATAGAAAAAATATAATAAGAAATAAAAATGAACCACACAGGTGGACACGCAGACTTAATGTCATGTCATCTAATTTGGTTTGCCGGTTACGCAGAAGTTCGAATGGACGGATAGTAAGATGCGCATCTAGACAAATTTATTCCTTTTACTTTGTCTTGTAAAATTGTATCCGCTTCGATGGTCGCATAATCTAATGCGTCACTCTCACACAGTATAATGTGATGCCTATGACGCAGAGTTCGGGATTCAAATCTCGGTTGGATGTACTGAGGATGGCTTACCCTAAATTGTTTACCAAATGCATATTCGGGTATATTCGGGTATATTCTGGTATTTCTAAATCCCACCTTCCTCAGTCCCTGTCTCATAAGTGTAGTTATTATTATTATTATTATTATTATTATTATTATTATTAGCACAGCGTCTTACTACCCGTTCGGGTTATACGCACTTACGCTAATGTGTAATGGTAGGGTGATTGTGAGATGAAATGGAGGACCTACAGTTTAACGTGGAATCCGAACCACGGTGGAGGCCTGGCATTCCCCACATTCACAAGATGTCTTGTCAGAGGTGAAGGAAGGGTTTGGTAATCAGATAAATCTGTGCCGGGACCGAGGATTGAACCCCGGCCGCCAGCATAAGTGTAGTAAAATGCGTTTAGCTCGGACGGACGTGTAGAGAAATGTGAAGAAAAACAAATAGGACAAAAAATAACTCAGAAAAAAAATTCTACCAAATGTTTTATGTAATTTTACTATAATTTCAAACAATATTTACCTTTGGCGTGAATCGACCTTAAGTCTCGACGAGTTTATGTCGTACCGCACTCGTAGGTAGGTGTATGTAGAGTTGTGTTTGGGTGCGTGTGTTTTATGATGTAAACAAACCACAATACTGTGAAAGATAGAGACAGGGATATTCGACCAAGCCCTACCCTCGTCAGAGAAGAATGTTAGAAGAATATAATACATCACACCGCGCACTATACTCACCATCGCAGCTTTCTCCTGCTTCCAGACCTGAGTTTGGAACAAGCTAATGTACGGATAGCCCGGATTCCTACCTGGGAGACATTTTATTGTTAAAGATTTGCGTGGATGGGTGAAATAGTATCTGCATCCTCAAGCTCACAATCCGCATTCACGAACTTCACCCCGATTGTAAATATTTAATCAACCAGCTTCAGTGGCCGAAAGGTCTAATAATAATATAATATTTAGCACCGCGTCTTACTACCCATTCGGGTTATACGCTTTAAGTACTAATTACACTAATGGATTAGGAATTGGGAAGGTTTAATTAGAGGAAGTGAATCCGCATTTGCGTGGAGGTAGAGTGGAAAACAATTTAGGAAAAACCACACCCAGTTCACTCAACCGAGATTCGAACCTCGATCTCCCCGTCCTCAGCAGTCGAGCTCAACACGACAAGCGCGTTAGCCAACTACGCCACCGAGGCGGGTCGAAAGGTCTAAGAAAGTGGTTCCCAAATCTCGGGTCGCAACTCAAATGAGGATCGCAACGATGTTCCTGAGCGTCACGAGAAGCTCTCGATTTTTTTTTCTCCAAACTTTATGAAGTATTACATTTACAAACACTTCATCAAACTGGGACATTATAAAGAATTACTGCAACATTGGCAATAGCAACATTGTTAAAACAACGTTTTGAAAGCCCCCTCCCTGTAGGCTATAAGCAAGTCCTAATAAGAAAATAATATAAAGTTGAGGGCTAATTTAAAACAAACACCCGTTCTGGGGAGCACGTGGTATAATGTCAAGCTCATCTACATAGACTGGTTTAACAGTTCCGGAAAGGTCAGGGTTCGAATCTCGGTAGGATGTATTGAAGGTTTTTTTTCTCCTACATGATTTCTCACTATCTCGTAACATAAATTCGGGTACATTTCGTTTATGGCTCTACTTCCCTCATCCCTAATCCAATCGCACTGCATATGACCCTAACAGCTATTAGGACGCGAAAAAAAAACTCGCAAAGTAGGAGAACCAGGCTTAGAGCACCCGGTTTGGAGCCTGGGCTCAATTCCCAAATGAGCTAGGTATACACCTCATCAAGAGCCACGTGGGCTAAGATGTTAACCTAATCCGGTTTGGTTTACCAATTAAGAGGAGGTCAGGGTTCGGATACCAACCGGGTGTTATATATCTTAAACAACTTTAATTTTGAATTAAAAAAATTTGTTGAGTAAGAATCTTTAATAATCATGGTTTTCTCACTCGCAAACGACGCAAAATTAGGGTACATTTCCTCTAAAACAGAGTTGTTACAATTTTACCCAGCCCCAAATAAAAACCGCCTGGGTTTTATTAAAAAACACTTAAATAATAGAAAACCTATTCAATTTTTGATACATATCAATTGTCTAATTTTTGAAATGGTTAGTCATTCTGTTAGAAACATTTTGGTTCAAACCCAATAATAATAATAATGATAATAATAATAATAATAATAATAATAATAATAATAATAATAATACATTGATTTGTATTTAGTGTTATACACAAGTTTTGAAATTACAGATTTTATACAATATACTAAGCTATAAAATATGTTTTTATTGGTTGAACAAAATTATATGTTCTACTAGCAACTCACTTGGGATAATATCATTTTGAGCTACCCACACTGTATTAATGCTAGGCCCTAGAAATAATACTTTGTCAAAAAATCAAATGAGATAACAAAAGTTCTTACCTTTTATCTTTAACTAAAGAAAGCAACCAATCAATTCTGCAGCTGGCTTGCCAGTAATTTGATACATGGTCTCCCCTCCCACCTCTTTCTATTCCTTCTACACAAACAGTCTTTTTTCTTTCTACCTGCTAGCTTATACAGTATTGTTGTGAAGAATTACATTGTTGCATTATTGTTTTCCTTTATTTTGTCTATTACTCCTTACATTATTATATTGAAATTAAAATGTTTCTATGGATCCGAATAATTCACATATTTGAATTATTGGTTTAATCTGCTAAGATTCATAATACCTTTAACTAAACCACAAAAAAACCAAACAATAAAACAACAACAAAAAACCAATATAACCAAATTCTGTTTTTTTTAATAACCCGGGTTTTTTCAACCCTACTCTAAAATGTTAACCTCCTCATTAGGTAAATATGCGGATAGCCCGGACGGGTAGTAAGACGTGGTTCACACACGAAAAAAAAAAAGCCCAGGACACAGACCTCGAATTACAACACCTTACTCATACCAACTTTCACATCTAGATGATATGTTTTTTTTCCTTCTTCACATTGAGTCTACACACAATAACGCTGCGTATGAGAACTATTTTTTTTTAACTTTGTTGGCAGTGTGGTACTTTCCTCACGAAAATTGTATAAACAGATCATAGTCCATTCGTTGACAGTTGAAACGTTACTACTAAAAACGGCTAAGTAGGGGGCCTATACATCAATCTCGCAATTTTGTCTTGTCACTTTAACAAGCGGTCATGAACTCCGTGAAGTTGGCAGCACCGATAACTGAACAAATGAATTCATGCTACACTAATATCCCATTTCAATGATTTGTGACGTCATAGTTTTCGATGAAATACCTAAAAACTTTGGGTGCGCCAACTTCAAATGCCACTATTCCGAAATTGACATCAGAAATTCTCCGGTGAGACGGATGTATTTTAATATGTATTAATTATGTGAATAATAAAACGCGTTGCGCTGCGCTGAAATGGGAATAAACCATACGAGCTTAGAGCATGCAGGTAGTGAGTTATACAACATACATTATTTTTTAAATACATTAGTATAGTGAAAAGGCGTCATAACCCACATACGTAAAACTATAGAAGAAACTATAGGAACGACTTTTCTAACAATTCAGAGATATATTCACACGCTAAGCCATGTGTTGTGCATCTGATAAAATAATTGAGAGATTATATCTTATTTTTACAGCAGTTAAATAAATAGTGAGCTTTTATCAATATTGTTGACTATATATTTGCTCTAAAAGTTTATTTGTATGGCGATCCGACTAATTATTTGTTTTTAGTGATGTTTCTTATTTCGGTGGGCTCAAGGACTAATGCGTCAGTCTCATCTAATCTGGTTTGCCGGTGACGGGTATATCATAGTTCTAATCCCAATGATTTCCCACACTACACCACGCAAATGCGGCCATATTTCCTATAAATTCTACCATACATATATATGCCTCATTGGTATACATGAGCGAATAACCCAAACGGGCACTAAGAAGCGTTTCACGTAAAAAAAACCACAACCTTATTTTGGACAGTTATTGCGTGCAGTAGATGGTTCAGCAGCGAGCAGCAAAAATAATAATTGTACTGCCCTGAGAGTTGCCGGTAGTCACTGCCCTGAGAGTTGTCGGTAGTCACTCCCCTGAGAGTTGCCGGTAGTCACTGCCCTGAGAGTTGCCGGTAGTCATTCCCCTGAGAGTTGCCGGTAGTCATTCCCCTGAGAGTTGCCGGTAGTCACTCCCCTTCTATTCGACACGTGAAAAGTGAGAACGAGGGGGTAGAAGGGTACACGCTATGCAGGTGTGGGTGGAGGTGCAGTGAAGCCACACGTGTCGCGGCATAGCCCAGCTACCTTTCGAAGCCTGTTCTAATTTATTTACCTCACAGTTGAGGATAACCAAGCAAAACGTGCGATAAGACGTCAGCACTAAACAAATACCTCGCCAGCTCGGGTTTTGACTTCAATCCTAGGCGCTAAAAAAAGTTTATATGTTGCTTTTCAAATCGTTTCTTAATACTTTTCCGGATTATCCTAATATACACACTAGTTAGGTAGAATTTAAAGAAAATGTAGCCAAATTTGTGTGAAAAGAGTGCAAAATATTTACATCCTTGATACTCCAAGCTGGGGTTCAAATATCCCCTCATTTACGGAAAATTATACCAAACGAGGTTAACTCTTTATCCCACGTGTACAACTATGCGGGTCACTAAAAGCGCAATCGTAATTACAGTACATTCGTCATCCAAGTTTATTCGGACGACAGCTCAAAAAGTTACTAAAAATAGTCCCTAATGTATCCCTGCACCAACAGCTGACATCTTTCACTTTGGATAGTTGTAATGAAAACATAATAATAATGTATAGATGTGATAATTTAACCACAGTGATTTAGGCAGATATTGTATATTTATTTGAGGTCGGGCATAAAGCTTATCATTTTATTCCACTTGAAAAAATTACTATTCAAAACACTCTCACAAAAGGTCTTCAAAATGGCGACCAACGAATTTAAAACATGCGATTGATCATGACGCAAACAAGCTCTTTACAATGGTGCACCCGCGCAGTGGATAATAATATGTTATTCAGTTAAATATTTCGAAATATAACAAAATAATCATAGCATTATTTATTATATATAAACAAAAGACAAGTAGTTTCTCTTTTTCAAGTAAATACGATGCTTGTATCAAAAGGTATTAATTAATGTAAGCACTATATTACACATCATAGATAACGAAGAATAATTACTTTTAATTATGTTTAAAATATGGTTACAGATTGAATAGAAAGAAATTATTAAACCTAATGAAATAGTGTGAGAAAACTTAAGTGTATGTTATTTCTAATGTGAAATATAACATGTAATTAAAAAACTTATCATCTATAACAAAACAGTGATATTTTACAAATGTTGGCAAGCCAAAACTTAAACATATGATTTTTTAACTCTCATTCAGGTAAAAAAAACTTTGGTGAACATACTTTAAAATCCAAGTGGGGTCAACATTTGTTACTAAATCAGATAGATGGCTTACGAGTGATTTGTAGTTAACTAAAAAGAATATCCCACGAATTGATAGCGCCCCTTGTGTTAAGTCCAAGTGTGTTTTTTTTCTGCTACGAAACATCGAAGATATATACAATAAATTTTAATTTTAATGCCCAAATAGTGAAACTTTTATAGATACTTAAAGTTTAGACCCACAGGATTCAGGGGCGTATTCTGAGGTCAACCCACCATTCGATCTGAACTGCTTGTTGTTCATATACCGGGAGATTAGGTGACTCTCAAGACTAGACCATAAATACGACCCTTAGATATCAACAAGCCGTCTGGCTAGTTCGGAGAGTCGAGGTTCAATAATTATGGCCGACTGTTTTGATGATATCTTTTGAGCCGTGTAATTTGTCAGTGTAAACCTCATTGGTCTTGGGGTAAAGTGCTGAAATCAGGATCCGACGTTAACGGGTTCAAACCTAGCAGAGGTCAACGAATTTTTCTTGAGTGACAAAAATTCGTTACACAACTTCCTTCGGAGAGGAAATAAAGCCACCAGTCCCATAAAAGAACCATGGAAGTTATATGAACATACCTTTCTGTCCAAATTTGTAGGCCCTTTCGCGTTCGCTCATAAAAAAATTCACTGTGGAAGGCAACCGGGAGGGAACCGTCATACTTTCTGCATTCCCCTAATACTTGGGATTTATACCAGATGGTGCGAGCAGCACTAACCAGTCGACGGGATGAGTGCATGCATAGCTCCGGATGGATATAAATCACACAAAACCAACCTTCGTGTTGTCGAATTAACACGAGGAATTTTTCAATATCTATAGAGACCAATGCTCGTGCATTTATTTAAACTCGAGTTATAATTCTTGTTATATTAATTTAGAAGACGTTGATATTTTACAGTAGAGGCCTAGTGACACCTTACCGTTCTAATAAACAAATCTTAAGTTTAGTATTTGAAGTTTATCGTCTACATAGATCACTTTGTCCTAAGGTGACCTGGCGGTCTAGGGGTAAGGTGTCGGACTTCTGTGCTGGGGTCCGGGGTTCAATCCTCGGTCCCGGCACAAATTTATCTGATTACCAAACCCTTCCTTCACCTCTGACAAGACATCTTGTGAATGTGGGGAATGCCAGGCCTCCACCGTGGTTCGGATCCCACGTTAAACTTTAGGTCCTCCATTTCATCTCACAATCACCCTACCATTACACATTAGCGTAAGTGCGTATAACCCGAACGATTAGTAAGACGCGGTGCTAATAATAATAATAATAATAATAATAACACTTTGTCCTCTAAAGTGGATCCGTCTTCGCAGTAAAATATCAAGTAGATGTAATTAGATCGTTATATTAAGACCCTTTAAGAAAACACTAAAGATAAATAAAAAAAATAGCCATAATTATATACTGTATACATTACTGAGATATGCGATTCGATTCAAAGCGAAGTCGAATCGAATCTATGAAATATTCACGAAGCCGAATCAAAGTTATAATATTTGTGTTAATTGTTTTATTGATGAGAACAAATTTATATTGTGCATATTTATATATCTTTAAACCCTAAATTATATTTTATAGCAATAATTATTTGATATTTTTCGTACTAAACTAATACACCAAGTTATTAACACGAATAATTTTTAACACAAGAGAATGACAATAATTGAACATTAATGTGAATTTTATATATCAATATTACTGACAAAACATCGTAATTGTCTAAGCAAACCCTTACATAGACCTCTCTAGGTATATACAGGGTGGAGCGGAAATAATTATTCGATACACGCCGAGGAAAGTGATGGACAACGTGATGAGGTTTGTCTGACGTCCGGTGGAGATAACCTGAGTGACATTATCTTCAAAAAGTGAAAAAGTAGTAAGTGATTTGCTTTTATTTATCAAGTGAATATTTACTTTTCAATTAAAGCGTTAGTTTTCAAGTTACTAACTGTCTAATTGTTTCGGTCCCAAACTATATATATATATATATATATATATATAAATATATATATATAAATATATATATATATATATAAATATATATATATAAATATATATATATAAATATATATATATAAATATATATATATATATAAATATATATACATAAAAATATATATATATATATATATA
>CABFVZ010000510.1:159521-170247 GCA_902151445.1 Timema monikensis | reverse complement strand
GGGGGGGGGTTGCAAGGTCACGGCGGGATTAGTTATGTCTGTATATACCAGAAAGGAAAATTAAATCTAAAATTATTCCCAATCACAAAAATGTGTAACACATTAAAGTACTGCTTTTCCGGCCACTTTATGCGATCTTCTGAACTGTTAATTTGAAAATTATGAAAGTAAAGAGAAATCATACAGTGATATAAGGAAGGTGTATAAATTATAAGATTGAAAATACTACACGTCTTTATACATTACCTAAAGTGTCTAATGAGGTCAATCTCGAACACGATAGCACACATTTGGTATATAAGAGAATTATAGTGGGATTTTTAAATGAAAAGACTTTTATAAAATAAAAAATATATGTTTCCCGTCAACAATGATAATGTTTTCCTATATTGTTGGTGTTATTTTATAGTTATTGAGAATATCTATTAAAAATGACAGCTGCAGTTTACATGACTTGAGACATGATTATGTGAAAGTAAATCTAACAGCTTTTCTAGTCTTAAGAAAATGTTTTTCATATTAAAATTTAACTGAAACTACGTACTTAGCAGTATTTGCCAAAATAGTTTTTATTTTATTTTTATTTACAAAGTGCGACATAAGGGTTGTTAACAGCTTTATCTAAGGGATTGCGATGAGGAAAGCTGTGAAGAGGAAATTCACCCATATTAGCGTTTAATGAGTAAATAAATTCATAGCTATATATCACATGTGGAAAAACCACTTCCAATTAACCCGGCCGAGATTCGAAACTCGACCTCCCCGTCAGCGGCAATCCAGTCTCTTTGTATCCTGATGCCTTATAACATGTGACCACCGGTGTGGGAGACAACATCGAACTAATAGGTGATCCGCTGCCCATTAAAAGATCTTCAAATATCTCCACAGTTTTTTGGGGTGGGCGGAGGCGGTTGAAGAGAGAGGGAGAGGGAGAAAAGTTGGGTCTCACATCTATTTCCAAGAACGTTACCAAAGTATCTGTTTTGTTTTATATCGCTAGAAGCAGAATACACGTGTGTGTTCTTAACGAGATGAGAGTGTGAGAAATGAAGGGGAGGGGTGGTGAGGGTCTCCTCGCCTCAAATTTCGAAAGCAGGGGTGTAGATCAAGCGGATAGTAACGTTAGTGTTTTTAACTATTTTTTGAACTAAATACTAGCTATCGGAAGAGTTGGTTGTAATTTTTCTTCTTCATTTATTTGGGTTTGGACCTCTATTTAACATGCACTTTCTGAACCGACTGATTATATCAGCACACAACTTATAAGCTAACTTAAATCTAGGACGGACACAACACCCAGCCTCCGGTCGTTAATTTATCACTGTGAAAGGAAAAGCCCACATTTAACAAATGATAATTTTTTCAGCCATTTCATGAATCAACCCTTGGCTCAATAGACAAGACACGCTACGGACTGAACTAAGGTGTCGGATGGTTGTCATTCGACCCCTAGCTTGGTTCACTTTATATTTAACAATTTAGTTATGAGCCCTCTTTCCTGGCGAACACAAGTGAATTTTATTTCAACCCTACAATTAAAATATCTCCTTAATATATAGTTTAGGTTATTGCTCTTGTTCTTGAAGCGTACTTCGTAGTACAAAGATGATTAAACTATCTATGTCCAGTAGCCCCATGACTTCTTTGGTGCTGATTGACAGCTCACAGCTGACTTCTGACAGTCCACATTTAGGTATATACCTAAATGTTGACTGTCAGAGGTGATAGCTGCTAAACACATGTTTTTGCAGATCATATGGTTCGGCGTAGGGATACGTAATTTGGTCTGGTAACTTTTCAAAGCCGTCAGCTGTCAGTCAGCACCAAAGAAGCCATGGGGATACTGTACATGCATATTATAATTGTTTTTCTGTAGAGTTAGGAGTCGATTGTGTATCTTCAAGAATTACAACGTATCATACGATGTTGAAACTTTCAAACAAACTTAAAGATGAACAAATGAAAAACCTAAAGGATGACTTAGTTGGTCACCCCTGCAGGGTACGTCTGGCCCATGTCAGTCATGTAGTGTTCTCTCTTTCTTGCTAGCCCATGAGCGTAGGACATGACAAGAGCCGACAGTACAGAGCCGGGTTCTCCACATGGTTTACGACCGCCGCGCCGGTCAGAATTGCCTTCGACCCGACTCAACCGCCCCCCCTCATACAAGGTCTTCTAAACGTAGGAGAGTACCGGACTGATTCCCAAGCATTGCTTCCAGAAAGGTGAAGGTTGGTTGATGATGTTTTCTAGAAGCTGTAGATTATCAGACAATAACTTCTCAAACACCGGGGACAGAGATGTGAAGGTTGGTTACTGATGTTTTCTAGAAGCTATAGATTATCAGACAATAACTTCCCAAACACCGGGGCCAGAGATGTGAGGGTTGGTTACTGATGTTTTCTAGAAGCTATAGATTATCAGACAATAGCTTCTCAAACACCGGGGACAGAGATGTGAAGGTTGGTTACTGATGTTTTCTAGAAGCTGTAGATTATCAGACAATAGCTTCCCAAACACCGGGGCCAGAGATGTGAGGGTTGGTTACTGATGTTTTCTAGAAGCTATATATTATCAGACAATAGCTTCCCAAACACCGGGGCCAGAGATGTGAGGGTTGGTTACTGATGTTTTCTAGAAGCTATAGATTATCAGACAATAACTTCCCAAACACCGGGGCCAGAGATGTGAGGGTTGGTTACTGATGTTTTCTAGAAGCTATAGATTATCAGACAATAGCTTCTCAAACACCGGGGACAGAGATGTGAAGGTTGGTTACTGATGTTTTCTAGAAGCTGTAGATTATCAGACAATAGCTTCCCAAACACCGGGGCCAGAGATGTGAGGGTTGGTTACTGATGTTTTCTAGAAGCTATATATTATCAGACAATAGCTTCCCAAACACCGGGGCCAGAGATGTGAGGGTTGGTTACTGATGTTTTCTATAAGCTGTAGATTATCAGTTTACAGCTTACCAAACAAAGCAGCCATAAAGGTGAAGGTTGCTTGATGATGTATTTTATAAACTTTATAAAAGCTTCTCAAACAGTGCAGCCATAAAGTTGAAGGTTTTTGCTGATGTATTCTAGAAACTGTAGAGTACCTAGCTACAACTTCGTAAACATTTAATCTATGGCTGTGAAGACTGTTCGCTGATTTACGCCACATAACCGAAGAAAACATGAGGAAAGGCAGAACGGTTGACCTCACGGGTGGTTTGACTCATTATCACCCGAACGAACGTACTGAAAGTAATTTATCACGATCCACTTAGATCGCCATTAGAATCAATATATTAATTATTAAAGTATCAGTATTTTTTTTTAACACGAAACTGACTTTTAAATTTAAAGTAGGTAAGGGTTTCAATCCCAACCGGTTGTATTAAATATAGTTTTTTTCCTTTCTACTATGGATTTCCCCATCCCATGAGGCAAACTCTGATCATATCGCATGAAAAATTAATATCAATAGACATTAATTGTATTGAAGTATAAACTAAATATAAATTACAAATAATTATATGATAAAAAGTCTTACATCCCTACTATTCGTTTAAAGGTTATGAATATACGTCAAAGAGATCGTTTGTATAAAGTATTTTAACTTTAAAAATTAACGATCTTTATGAAAACACGTATGCTGGTGTACTAATAAAATGAGACTCTAATGTAATGTAAAATAAAGAAGATTACCCAAAATGATTAATGTTCCATAAATAATGTTCTCCCTTCCCCACTCATGCGTCTGAAGGTTTATGTTGTTTCCTTACAAGCCACCTCGAGAAGTGAGGTTATGTGTGCGCGCGGATACACACACTCTCGTGCGTGGGAGTCTCAGAGACCGGTCGGTCGGTCTCTTGACTTGACAGCTTTTATTAGTCTACAACTCTCTCATTCTCTGTCTGGCGTGTTGGGTTCTTCTTAGGCCACTTACCAGTATATATATATATGTCTCCACTTTCCCTCTCAAAATCTTGTTGTTTTTCTTTTTGGTCGCCTTGTGTTCTCATTAATTGTTCTGTTATATTGTTCTTCATGTTTTAATCTTTGATTGTACCCAAAAATCTATGTTATTTTGAGGGAGAGAGGAGGGAAATTCCGTAGTCAGGGGTGGGTTGGGGATTCAACCCTCCCCCGCCCCTGAAATTTTATGAATAATATATAAATGACTTTATTTATGGTTCAAACAATATCAAAATTAAGGTACAAGTACAAATTAATGGGCTGTGTTACCATACAAAGCACTTCAGAGAGTTTCTAGAATTGTTTAATACTAATAATTTTTTCTAGCCTCCGGCATTTGGGGGATGTGCTCACCAAACCCACCCTGAAATTGTTGGCTGGTTACGGCCTTGGGGGAGGGGTCTTCCTATCTGCAGTGACTGATGGGGAAGTCCCCCAGGAGAAGATACGGAGGAGGTTTTTATTAAAAAATTTAATATATAATTAGAGGCTGTACATGTTATGAGTTTGATAGAACTCAAATAAGCTACTGGGGCAGGCATTAAGATGGAATACAAAAACATATTATTAATAATAGTTTCGGGGTAAAGGGTGAACGTGGAATCCGAACCACGGTGGAGGCCCGGCATTCCCCACATTCACAAGATGTACTTGCAGCTTAGAAGCTACTGATTAAAGAGGGTTGATAAAAAGTAAAGTAAAAACAATCATACCTAAATTCACACACAAAAAAAGTCAATCATGTTATGGGTTCCATTTTTTACCGTTTACTTCAATTTGGGCACCAAACAATATTTGTTACAGTATAGTTATCTAAGGGAAAAAAATTCTAATTAATTTTATTCCTATCTCGGTATTTTATTGAAATTATAACATCATTTTAAACAACAAGAAAATTTACTTTACATCCATTATTGTTTCCAGCCTATAGTTTGGGTCAGTTTTTTTATTCAAGCCATATATTTTTCCACTACCAGCTTGCTGGCCTGTCATAGCTTCATATGCCTTATAATCTAACTTAAGACTAGGACAGGCACAACATCCAATCCCCGGCCGTTAATTTATCAATGTAAGAGCCTAAACCCACATTTCACCTATGAGAAATTTTTCGGCCATGCCGGGAATCTAGCTCGGGACCCTTAGCTTAATAGAGAGTTACGTTACCAATTAAATTAAGGTCTCGGATTAGGAGGTAAATCTTCAACATTATTTTTTAAATAAACTAGAAATTATGTCAAGAAGAAAACAATTTTTTTTCTTGTTAATTTCTTAAAATATACAGGTGTCCGTAAGTTCACAGATAATGACTGCACTACACGATTCTTTGGCCTAAACTAAATAGAAATATTCTTTGGTAAAAATGCGTTGGACACTTAGTTTTCGAGAAAAGTGACGGGGAAATAGAGAAAAATACTTTATTCACTTTAAGCACAGCAAGTTACATCAGCTGTAACATTGTCGAACCTCCACAATAGGTGTTCAAAGTTTGCTCCAGGCATAGCAATGAATTTTTCCGCACGTTTGATGCATGTGGTGTGTACGTGGCGTTGCATGGGGACGTCAACCGTGGTGAGAGCGCCACGTAACAGTGCGATGTTGTCCTCTCGGTTGACTACGGCAGGTCTTCTGGTAGGTAAAACAGTGATTTTAGGTGACCCCACAGAAATATATCTAGTGGTGTGAAGTCTGGTGACCTCGATGGCCATTCCACAGACCCCTCCACGCCCAATCCACTTGCGGGGTTAGGTGTCGTGTAGCAGTGGCGCACTATTGCTGCATAGTGAGCTAGGACATCGTCACACTAAAACCACATATCCTGGCTCACAGGCAATGGGACGTCCTCAAGGAGGCGAGGTAAGATTATGGCAATGAAGAAACGGTAATATTGTGAATTCAGCCGTTCCGGTAGCAAATAGGGGCCCACAAGTGTATCTCCAACAATACCGGTCCATACCTTGGTGCTGATTCTCTGTTGATAGGCACAAACTCAAGTGGTGTTCGGGTTAGCAGGTGCTCCTAGGTGGTTATTGTGAGAGTTATTCATACCATCACGTGTGACAACACGTTTCATCAGTACACACAGTATGTGACTGACGAAATCCTGATCCGCCTCATGTTGTTGCAGAAGCCACTCCCAGAACATTACATGGCGAGGAGGATCACCTGGCGGCGGACGCTGCGTTGCGATTTAATGGACAAATACGGACAAATACGGACAAATACCGACTTTCAATCACCATTAGATGGACTAGTGCACGTCTTGCATGCATGTCACGGTCACTGCCATATATGGGATTTTTTTTTCCAAACCCATTGATACTTGAATTGCATTTAAATGATTAGCAGGATAATATTTTCGCAAACATTAAATAAAATAATTACATATCTTCAATCTAAGACAAGCAGTGCTTGCCTTGCTTGCCCTGACGCGACGACACTGCTCAGTAACTGAGGGCCTAACGTATTTTATTTTACCAAAGAGTATTTTATACTTAGTTTGGGGCACAGAATCGCGTGGTACAGTCCGTATCTACGAATTTACGGACAGCTGTATATATACAGTCCGTTTACGTAGAAATGAAGTCTTACCTGGATCGATTACAGTATGACCTGATATGTTTAGCTGCACCATGGTGTAAGCCATAAAAGTAAGCTTGCCACCTTTTAACCTAAACGAAGTGTACTTTAGCATTAAGGCTATAAGCGACTTAATTTATGGGTGAGAAAGGTGAGAATAGAGTAAATTTACCTGCATCGGCATGTATGGAGAATATAAAAAAAACATATGAGGAAAACAAACCTTAATGCGTCGGTCGGGATTCAAACCACTTTGCCCACGTCAACGTGCCATCAAAAACATGAACACTATATTGTATTTTTTTTATCCCTCACTATTTTAAAAGTATTCCTCTCTTTTGTTTGATATACAAACACTAATATACGTCTTTATTATCTCTTTAGATTTTAAGAAATAAACTATAAAATTTTATCCCATGAAACGTTAAGTTGGACTAATTTGCTACTTGAGACATGTATTTTTTTTTTTTAAGTTTTACTTGTAGTCTGTGCGTTTCAGTGCAGTTCTTAGCTATAAGTGAGGTAGTTAAGCACGAAAGAAAAGAGAAAAAAAAAAGGTCTCTACACAAGTATTGTTTAATATTTGGCATTTAGCAAAACTATTTATTATTATTATTATTATTATTATTATTATTATTACTGATACTACTAGCACCGCACCTTACTACCCGTTCGGTTTTGTACGCACTTACGCTAATGTGTAATGGTAGGGTGATTGTGAGATGAAATGAAGGACCTACAGTTTAACGTGGGATCCGAACCACGGGTGGAGGCCTGGTATTCCCCACATTCACAAGTTGTGATTAATACACGTCTTGTCTGAGGTGAAGGAAGGGTTTGGCAATCAGATAAATCTGTACCGGGACCTAGGATTGAACTCCGGACCCCCAATACAGAAGTCTTGACACCTTACCCCTAGACCGCCAGGTCACCCAAAACCATGTAAAATGACACTATGACCATTACAAACAATCTGGAAATATTTTAAATTGGACTGGTTTTTTTTCTCTGAAGTTTATCAGTGGTTTTTATAGTTTTATTGAGTGAGATATTTAAAACAATAGCCGTATTGTGGCTTACTTTTACAAGGTTATTTGGAGGGGGGAGGAAAACCGCGGAAAGTGGAAAGCGTGGATAGCATAGGCCACATACGAGTATTATACAGACAAGACAAATGATTCTGACCTGGTGTGATCTCAATCAGCTGCAATATGAGTGGTTTATACTCAAAGTGATTTCTAATACCTTCTCCAGGCGAATGTTTGTGCAGTTCCATAACGTTTCAGCGTCGAAGCACTATTTTCAATATTTCGTTAAATTATTTGTAATTTATAGTGAAACAAGGAAAAGTGACAAAGTAGAAGTTTTTAGAATTCTTTAATCTAAAACTAAGCCACAAAAAAAAAAGTTTAATCCAAATAAAATACCGAAAGTCATGTTTTATTTAAAAAATCGGGAATATTTTATTAAATCATAGATTGAGATGGCATATTTCAAAGTCAATTTATATTTTAAAAAAAAATTGTACTGATGTGTGTGTTGATACTTAGAATCAACCAAAAAATAATTTTTAATCATTGAAGCTTTTATTCTTTATTTATTTGAGATATTTAATGCGCACTTTCTGAACCGACTGATTATATCAGCACAAGACTTATAAACTAACTAAAGTTTAGAACAGACACAACATCCAGCCCCCTGCCGTTAATTCTTCATTGTGTAAGGAGGAAACTCACATTTCACCAATGATAACAAATTTCGGCCATGCCAGGAAACGAAGCCGGGATCCTCAACATAATAGACAGACACACTAACGACTGAGCTAAGGTGTCGGACAGAATGAAACCAATCTGCTGAAGCATACCTCTAACATCAATAGTATTTATACTATTATCTATTATTTTAGTTTTCCACCCCGTATTACTTACTACCTGTCCACGTTTAAATTATTATAACGGGGTAAGGATGACAACATAATTTAGAATAAGTGTACCAGCATTTGCGTCAAGGTAGATGGAAAACTATACATGGAAAAATAAAGTTCAGTACTTCCAGCCGGGATTCGAGCCCCAACCTACCATCACCGTCGAACCAGAATGGATGAGCTCGATTGATGTTAGTATCCTCTAATTAGCCCGGATGAGTATCGGCACTTGTTCTAATTAACCACCAACTTTATACCGTTTCTTTAGGACGGTATTACACTGTCATATTTCTTTTATAAAAGTTATTTGATGAAAGAGGTATATGGTAACTTTGATGAGGACAGTATAATACCGCCCTTAGAATGGCTGATTGTACAAACTGGCGGCAATCAAACTAATGTGGGTGGCTATTTAAGAAGGCCATGTTTTCACAAAGTCGCAACTAACTAATGGCGGGACGTTGTGCATAGTCATGAAAACCGACAGTGATATTAACAAACAAATGGAACTTATATAGAAACTTTTACTTATTTATAAAACTCGTAGGTCGGCTTGTAAGAACTGTCCCAGTTGTATGCTTGTCACAGACACACACAGACACATACGTTTACTCTTCCCCTGCTACGCTCGGAGAAACAAAGAAATTCATGTTGACTTAAGGCGGAGTCTTTTTAACTAACCAGGGCTGCAAAATAGAGGGGATGTATTCGTTAAGTCTTTATTTACAATAGTGAAGTATTAAGGTATGATGGGAGAAAACTCGATAAAAATGTTTTTGGAGTTTTTATTTTATTTCAAACATTTTTATTTGACCAAAATAAATAAAATATTGCTCCAGTACAAAACATATAGGTTTAATTTTCATCACGTGATGACCCCAAAATTTATTAAATATTTTTCAAAGGTTTTCTGTAATTTAATGACAGTTTTTTCTCTTAATTTAATAAGTTTGTTTGGATAATGCAACCATGCTCATGACAAATATTCAGGAACTGTTATTATTAACATGGGAAAAAAATTAAACCCTTTATGTTTTTATTGGAGCGATATTTTATTTATTTTGCCCCAAAAAAGTGTTGCCATAAAAAACCGCAAAAACACTGAGAAGAGAACTATAATCGCTATTGTTTATATATTGTAAGCTCATTTGTTGATGTTTCTGGTGGTAACATACTCAGGATAAATTAAACTCAAGTGTGAAATTTAAAGCCTCCGATATCTAGATTTCAATCGTTCCATTCAAATATCTTGGAATTAAAATTGAAAATGTTTCAAAGCTGAAATATTTTCCGGGGAAAAAAAAAATCAAGAGAAAAGTTTTCCATAATGTAAATTTTTTCGTGGAAAGTAGGATTTATATGAAATTTTCCCTCATCTTCGTGCAGAGTGATTGGGAAAACATTTAGGAAAAAACATATTTGGTGTGGGACCACAGACAAGTAAGAAACAGACTTTCAACCTCACAAAGGTTTCACTGCGCTCCTTTTGCCAGCTTGAGTCTTTCAACACTGGGCTTCGCTAGTGTCACTGCTGGGTGATGATAGGACTAACCGCAGCGATCCTAGTGGTGAAGGACTCAAGCTGCCGAAAGGAGCACAACCATTTTAACCTGGAGGTTGAGTGTCTGGGTATATTATTTGTCTGTGGCCGGGACTCAAATCTTAGCCTCCCAGCTCCAAACCAACTAAACCAGATAAGCAGGACGTATTAGTCCATGCGTCCACATGTACGGGTAGCTTTTCAATAGAACCAGGGTTCCGAAATTGCAACCCTCGACCTTTTTGTGTGCCATCTATGTCAGTTTTTTTAAAATGTTATATGATATTATACAATAATTTAAAAAAGATCTTACTAAAAAATTGTCGATATTTGAAAGCAATCCAAGTATTGTTATAGTTTGTACTTAAGAATAAGATATTTTATTATTAACCCTAGAATTTCAAAAGGTTCGATATGGTGAACACAAATGGTAAGCCTCGAAGTTAGAAAGGTGCACAAAGTGAACTTTTATTCTAAGCTGTAGATTTCAATTTTTGTTGAATAATGTTCTGATTGAACTTGTCAGCTGATTAACAGTTTAATACACAAGATTAATGGGAAACTCGTGTATTTGATTCTAAGCTATTAACTTATTATTTTATTAACAAAATAATAAAATACATTATATTTACTTAAAACAAAAATATGCTTTTGTGAGGCATGCACCCCACCTACAATGTTTAGTTTTAGTATTTACAAGTATATATATAAAAAAAAAAT
>CABFVZ010000510.1:126965-159425 GCA_902151445.1 Timema monikensis | reverse complement strand
AAGGGGTGAGAGAGAGAAAGTAGCCAAAATTTAAAACCAAATTATTTAAAAAAAGAAAATACCTTATTTCAAAGGTTTTAACAGTTTACTAATTTAGGTTAAAGTTTAAAAAGTAAATTTTATGCTTTGGAACAAAGCGATAACTGAACTTAATTTCAGTTATATATTAGAGTGTAAAGAAAAAGTGATATTTAACCAACCGAGTTTTTTATAATATAGGTGTGTTCCGTACTTGTTCAAGATCCGCGAATTAGTTCAAATATTACAAGCCTCCTCACACGCACGTGTGAACATTACATTAGTATTATTTTTTGTTTAGTAAGCCAAAACAATAAATAAAAATAATATTATTTATTATTCAGCTATAGTATACAAGACGTAACCCGCATCGGTGGGATGCGGACTAGGGAGCCAAGCTCATCGTTTCGGGTTTATAGGTTCAGCGGAAGTGGTATGGAAAAAAAAACCAGTTACAATTTTTTTTAGGAAAGCCGTTTATCAAATGAAGGCGACAAAAAAAGATAAAAAGGTTGTAAGTATTTTTTAACATTTTAATAGGTTGTGTTTTCAGTGATCCGAGTTTCAACTATCCTGATGCAACGAAATTGTTTGACAATGTAGATTACAGATTTGAGGAAAGACATATATTAAGGTGAAGTTATGAAAGAAGGTAGTGCACCCGGTCAGGCATAAAGCTGCGGCCTGCAGAGTCAAAGCCAAATAAGCTCTCTAGGCTATTAATATATTACGTAACTGTCCCCATGATCTTATTGTAGACCATATGTAATTACTATGTAATTATGCTATTAAAATAGCAACCCATGCGTACCTCACACTATTTGTTCGGCTGGCGGCTTTCGGGAACCAACTGCAGTGGCGTCACGCTGAGGGGTATAGGGGGGGTGTATCCCCTTCAATGTTGGGAAAAATCCTTGAAAGTTGGGAATTTCAAGGAGAGTCGAGATCTTAAAGTGATAAATTATAAAAATTACTGTGTACCACAGTGTTTTCGATTATAAAAGTTATTTACCGCAGACTTGTAGAAACAGATTTTAAGTTTATTAACTATCGATCCCTACTCTTCAAGTTCTAGTTTACAACTTCAAAGCGCATCAGACATTGAAAGGAGACACCTTCTGTAGTAGATTGTATAGAAAGCTTAGTTAATCAAATTGTCTAGTAGCACTTTTGTCACTGCCTACTAGTTTTAAGACTACTACTAGCTTACTAAACACTAGTAGTCTTAAGAAGTTTTAAGATGATCACTTGATAAAGCTTGGAGTTGTTACAAACCGAAACTTTGTTAGTTTTCTTAAACACAATGATGATGAATGTCAAGATAAATAACACTTGTACATAACTTGAAAAATTCATCTTTAACAAATAACATAAAAAATACAAATTACTTAAAACCTCGATTCAAGACCCAATTATAGCCTCAAATTTTACAACTCCCTCCCGGGGTAGAACCCTGGTCTCATTAACTGGGGACTATTCCATACCAACCGGTTTTTTCAATTTTGCCCTTGTTACCGGGTCCCCTCGTAAAATTTCTAATTTCAGAACTCCTGGAACTGTCACCCCCCTCCAAATACATCTGGTGCGACGAGATCACTTAAGTTGGCCCCCCCACCTCCTCAAAATTAGAATTTAAATACACCACCGTTTTGCACCTATTTTGCACCGTTTTGCACCCAAGTATTACGTTTTGCACCCTAACCCAAGAGACGGTACGACTGTTTATGTTAAGGGGGGGCCAAGTTAAGGGTAGCCCCCCCACTATCAAAATGTTGGATTTTTTTCATGCCATCTTAAAAGTCCTGTTTTGCACCGTTTTGCACCCAAGTATGGCGTTTTGCACCTGAATAGTTTTTCAAGAAAANGGGGGGGGGCAACTTAAGTGATCTGGTGCGACGCCTCCGACAAACTCTGGCCTCTAGCATTGTTTGATGATTCAAACTATTTGAATTATCTCCGTTCTCGCATGTCTTTGCAGGTGATGCTGATGTTTGCAGGAGTATTGTTAGCTCAGTAAAAGAAGCAAACAGTGGCAAGAGATGATGATGGTACCTCTATTCCAAAGATAAGCATGCTGCGCCAACAAGGTATTTTACCGGGAGGTAATAAGTACGTACACTTGCTCACGAGACGTATCAGAATGCCTTAAGGCTGGTGCACACTTTAGCGATATTGAGTATCGACGCAACTCTAGTTGCAGCTAGTTCGCTAAAAGTTGCTTCTTCTAGCCCTCGGTTAGACCGTACACGTTAAGATGAGAGTTTTCTTCTTCCAACATTCCCCTCTTGGTAGGTTTATTTATCGAAAACGACAAGACTGTCGACAAGAGATGCGCAGAACGATGCGCGAGCGCACAGTCCAATGTTAGTAAGAAAGCGCCTTTAAGAAAATACAAACATTTATTTAGGGGCTAACATAGATAACTTTTATATTATTATTAGTGTTATTCTACAGGTGATGAGTAAAATTGACAGCTGAATATCATATGACTTGACGTATGAGTATGTGAAAGTGTATATATATATATATATATATATATATAGTTTATATTTTGCCAGATAAGAAAGATTTCCTATGTCATTGTACCAACATCTTTCTGCTGTTTTGTTGTTTTGTGTGCCTATATTTGGTAATAAAATTTGTAGCGACTTGTATTATTACTACAAACAAAATATTTCTCGTCCATGAATGTTGTTTCGTTAAAAAGCGAGAAAGTCTAAAAATAAAACTTTATGCAAATGTCTTAAAGCAATGTTTGCTAATGCTGTTAACGGCATATAGAGATAGCTACAGCTATATTCTATCAGAAAGGCCGGTTATGGTACTTTTATAAAATTCCATTATTTCAGTACAGTCTCACTTCTCCAACATTCGCATAGTATGTCACAAATTATTTGACTTTTTAAAAAAAAATTACCGGTGAAGGTATATTTTTCTACTTGTATGATTATTCACAACGTTGGTGACCAATATTGGTCATATTTTTCAAGTATTTGCTGCTGATCATTGGCTCAACCTTAATTTTCAATCTTTAGTCAGATTGACATAAATATATAGCTTTTTGGACGCCATTTTAAACATTTATCACTATCAGATTTTTTTCAAAATGTTACTTATCTTACAGCTAACAAAATTGAAAATTTATGCAAATATCGACAGAAGCACATGACTTGGCCTATTTTTTCCCCCATTATCGCATCTTACTACCCATCCAGGCTTTCCGCATATCTACACCATTGACTATGTAACAACAAAGGCAACATTCTGAGGAAACGTACCTGGCAAACCAGACAATACACGACTGTCCCCTTCTTACGTGTGGAAAACTTGGCGTTCATTAAAGTGGATTTAGCGGATTTTTTGAACTGTCTAATAAGATTCTTCTAATGGCGGCTGACTATAATTAGCATCTAGACATTATCGTAATATGTTTTAGTCGGTAATAATCTTGTTTGAAAGTGAATCACGGCGTTGCTAGAAGGGAATGGTAGATAGAGTATGCTACGAAGAACGGACCCTCTTCGTTGGCCGTATGGTCTAAGGCGTTATTCTCACAGTAGAGCAGACTGCCGATGACGGGGAGATCAACGTTCAAATCTCGGTCTGGTGTATTGAGTTAAAAATGTTTTCCGCTCTCACGCCAAGCAAGTGCTGATACACTTCCTCTAAATATAACCTTCGTAATCCCTAAACCATTAGCGTAATTAGTACATAAGCGTAAAACTCGAACGGGTAGTAAGACGCGGTGCTAAAACAAAAAATAATGAAAGAGGGGGCGGACTAGAATCCACAAACATTCCACTCCCCCCGGAATATATTATATGTTGTTGAAATATTTGCGCAACAGTAGAGAGAGCAAGTGAACGTTTTCCTGCAAACACTAGGCAGGTAATGTAGTCTGTTTATGTCTGTATAAAAGGTTTACAATCAGCCATGTTTGTTCTTCTTATCGCTGTACAGTGAGACACTTGCTAGCTAGATAGCAACTACAGGTACAGTCCTGTTCAGATAATAGGGAACAATTTTTGACAGTTATTAAAGTTACTAGAATAATTTTTATATATTTATACGCAGAGTCATATGATCTTCAACTGTCTAGTTTGGTGGGTAATATCAGATGTTCAATAACACTAATAATAAAATATTATTATTATTATTATTATTAACCCCGCGTCTTACTACCCATTCGGGTTATATGCACTTACGCTAATGTGTAATGTGTAGGGTGATTGTGAGATGAAATGAAGGACCTACAGTTTAACGTGGAATCTGAACCACGGTGGAGGCCTGGCATTCCCCACATTCAATAATAAAATAAAATAAGATTATATCAAGCAATGTTGCTAGCAACCAAAAAATTTGTATTTTCTCAAAGTTTTTTCCCCGCCAGAATCCTCGACATATTGACTAGTGAGAGACAGGAAAATATAAAAAATTATAGCATAAGAGAAACTGTCAGAAAATACAAATTTTTTCGCAGTTAACATTTTACTTTATTATTAGACTTATTTCAAAGCAATGTTTTTAGTTTATTATTTATTCATCTGTCAAGAAAGTTTCTTCCTATGTAAAATGAGCTGTAGAATTTATCAGGCGACAATTTAGGACCTATCCAATATAGTTAAGATTTTCTGAAAAGGTTGGCGTTTAGATGAACGAGTTACTGCTCTGAGGCAACAAAGAAGCACACTTTTAATCACAAATATTTGCGAAATGAAGGAATTTTTTTTATATAGAACTGCGAGAAGTTTTAGATTTTGTATGTATATTCATACGTCAAATCATGTTACAGTTTGCAATTGTGTCAATTTCGACAACCTTAGCCAAAATATTTGGACATCTATCTATTTAAATAAAATGAAGAGTTTGTCTGTCTGTCACGATCGTTGTACGATGTATACCGTCCGTAGAGGTCTATAGTAGCCCTGTACATAAACGTGTGCACCTCAAAGTCGAGATTTCCCTGGGCTTTAAGGCACTAACTTTAAGGTGGGAGTGTAGGGGGACGCGAGATAAGGTCAGTTTTGGAGAAGTTTTTATAGCAAAACTTTTTTTTTTTTGCCAAGATACATAAAATATTTCCCCCAGAGCCCAGTAGAAACATAAGGTATTATTTTATTCGCATGTTGATATCAACAGCTCTTAAATATATGTCAAGAGCATGACGGCATCAGATGAGAAACTTTTTTTAGATGAAGAGAAAAAGTTGTCATTAAATTCCAGGATAACAAACCATGATATATATTCAAGAACTGTTGGGATCACCATGTGAAGGAAATTAAACTCTATGTTTCTACTGGAGAATATCGTTTAATTTATTTTGAACAAAAATATTTTGATAGAAAAACTGAAAAAAATAGGAGGGAAAGTCAAGCTGTCGGTTTCATGTCGATTATGGCATATAAAATAACCCTGGAAGGTATGTGAAAATATCCATCCCGATCAAATTTGTATGTCCTTTCGCTCTCGCTCATAGAAATTATCGTGTACTGATATTATCAGTCAGTTCAGAAAGTGCACGTTAAATACCGAAAATAAATAAATGTTTCAAGAGTTGGCATCTACCCTCATTCAATTGAGGTAGTATTTTCAGTTGGCCCTTTTCTTACAGCAACGTGGTCGGATAACCTATAGACACTTTTTTCGTACCTATTAGCTCGAAAACTCTAGAAGAGCATAAACAATGTTCAAAACACTTATTATATATATCTTATTCTTAAAATATTTATCTTGACAGTTTCTTTGAGATTTGAATGGAAACCAAAATCCGGACTTATATCGTTCTTACTACAGTAGCCCCGTGGCTTCTTTGGTGCTGACTGACAGTTCACAGCTGACTTCCGACAGTCAACATTCAGGCATATACCTAAACTTTGACTGTCAGAAGTAACTGCTGCTAAACACACGTTTTTGCAGATCACATGGCTCGGCGTAGGGATACATAATTTGGTCTGGTAACTTTTCAAAGCAGTCAGATGTCAGCTGTGAGGTGTCAATCAGCACCAAAGAAGCCATGAGGCTACTGTAGTTATTCCAGTGTTTAGAGCAGAGTACCAAAATTACATATATATATATATATATATATATATATATATATATATATATACATTTTTCAAGATTTTATGATGAGTTCGAAATTCACAGAATATAATTTAAAAGGATAAAATTATTGGTAGGACCTATTCAATATTCATGGTATTTTGAAGTTTCTATAAATACAATCTCGAACATGATTTCATTCTGGAATGTCTGTGTGTCAAAATGTCAATGTTATCTCTCAGATAATCACGCTAAATCTTATCGGCGAGGAACCATATGATCTCTGCACTCTTGACTTTCCGTCAGTTTAGTTCCGGTTGAAAATATGACTCAAGAGAATACAAGGTAAATCTTGAGAGAAAAGTTATTTGATGTTTGACCGGGGGTTTGGTAAATACACCAGAACTAAAAATATATATATATAAAGTTGTCTAAAATTATTACAACAGTCCATTATTCATAGGAATGACCTTATCTGATAGCTAGAAATTTACTATATTTATTTTCACGTATACATAAATCAGGTCAACTGTCACTTTTGATATAATATGTCATTAAAACCAATAAATCAACACTAATAAAATAGTGAAAAACGGAAAAAGGCAACTCTATACAATTAAGTACCTATACTCGAAAGGCGTAACTTGTGGGGATGAATGATTATAATAATGGAAGATCGGCCAAGGCTGGGTCACATTCGAACAAATTGAAAAATGACACCTCGACACGGGAGTCGAAGCCGGAACCTTTGGCTTAGCGTGCTAATGCCCTACCACTGAGCTAACCCAGAGATTTTCCCTTGCCTGGGATCATTTTTCATTCATCACCCAAGCTTCGCCTTTAATATAATAGTATAATTAATTGTATAGCTTTGATTTATATCATTTTGATGCGTTTGGAACGTACGATGTATTTGTACTATTGGCAGCATAAAGGCAAAATTGAGTCGCCGATGGCCGTGAGATAAGTGACGGCTAATAGTAGCCGATGATCTCCATACGTCCATCACAGACTCTGTCTTCAAATGCGTGAAGAATGACTTTGAACAAGGTACGATCCCTGGATATCTCAGTGGTAAAGCAATGGCACGCTAAGTCAAAGGTTTTCGGGTTCAATCCCCGTGTATAGGCGTCATTTTTCGATGTATTCAAATAGTGAAAAGTTAAAACTATTTATAAAAAAAATCACCCTTAGTAAATTATACCTGGGCAGGGATCCGAGCCGCGACCCCCTTCATCACCAGCATACTAGACGATCTTGACGTTTAGTTCGTGGGTCAGATCTATAAAGTTATGTCATTTAGACCGGGAAAGGAGCAGGGAGGAGGGGGGGGGNATCTCTTATCTTTTTTTTTTAAGCAACCTCATGGGAATTTCGAGGCACACTTGAGTTTACTCCGGTCCTCAAAAGGTAGAAAGCTTACCTTGCAAGGTTCCACTATGGCAGGGATGACCAAACTACGGCCCGCTGGTGTGTTCAATCCGGCCCGCGGGATAAATAATTCAAATGTGTTGAGTTGTGAAGCAGGCTTTATTTAAACATGTAACAAAAACTGTATTTTGTATAAAACCATGCCAAAATCAACATTTACGGAATTGGTAAATCATGTCTATAAATACTTGGCATTGTTTGCTTCCTCATAATAATTCGAACAATGTTTTTAACCATGAGACTTGGGAAAAGTGATCTTAGAAACCGACTTACTGATGAACATTTTGTCTTCTTTATTGAGAATCGCCTCATCAGTTTCAATCATCTCACGTCGCATTATATAAATCTTCTGAACAAACTTAAAAAACATAATATGCCATTATGATTGTTGTATACATTTTCAAAGTGTTTAAACGTATTCATGTCAATATATAATGTGTGTTTATCTTTTTTTAGATGAAATTTGAAGATAAATGAATGAATACAAATCTTTGGCCCACCAAACTTTTTTTTTAGTTTGGTCTTCCCGCAAGTAGGTTTGTGAATCCCTACATTGTGGCGTGTAAAAAAAAAAAAAATAGGGCCATAAGGTAGTTGTTTACACCAGGGTTAGTACTGATACCGTTCGTGTTAAACGGAGTGTACAGTTCGCCAAAATTCAAAACTATGCGAAGTAGTAGATTATAATAAATACCTAATAAATAAGGAATAATAATAATAATAATTATTATTATTATTGTCACTTAAAATATAGTAATAATGTAGTTAATATTCACACCACCTAATAATTCAAGGTCCTGCTAAACAATGCATATTTATTTGTTTAGGTAATTTAAACACACGTCGAACACCAACACCATAACAGAGGACTCGAATCTAAGTCCTTTGACTTAGCCTGATTGTAAATAAATGGTAATTAGTTTAGGGAAAATGGACGATTAATTTAATTTCAAATATAGTCAAGTATTCATTTTAAAACGTGATATTAAAGCATTCAACCGTTGTTTATTTAAGCAAGAATTAAAATTACTACTTTGCTAAGTTTTAATTGGTAGAAAATAGGAGTAGCTATGTGTAAAAAAAAGCGAACACAATAAATAATTAAATAAAATTATTAAACCGTATTAAAAGGCCATAATTATGTATGCCTTAATATGACACAAAAAACCTAACTTGGTTTAGAAATATTATTAGTAACTTTATTTTTTTACGCTAAAATATTAATTGTAGTTCGTTCGAATAATGGTTATAATCAGACATACATTACTCATCAATAGTCAACTCAATAGGCCGGGATTCGACCCCACCCGGGTGTATTGAGGGTCATGGTGTTTTCCAAAATGTGGTTTACCCATCCTTTCTCCAGGCGAGCAACTTTTTAAATCCTTAAAATTCAACCTTTCCATTCTGTTTAGTCGTTAAAATTCAACCCACATGTACATTAATACTTTTTTTTAATATTGAAGAAATTCCGTTCGGAAAATCACTCTCAATGCATTAGACCGAGATTCGAACCTCAACCTCCCCCGGCAATCCATGTATTATGTAAATTACATTAAATGTACCGATCAGTTATTATTTACTGTAAAAGGCAATATATTAAAATAAACAAAATATTTCAAATAAAATTATGTTCTTTAAAATAAGAGAAAGTGCAATATTTCTTCGTATTATGCGTCAATTAATTTCTTACTAATAAATATTTACAGCCCATGCTTGGATGTGTACATTACTTTTTTACCTTATACCATGAAAATGAAGCAAAAGAAAAGGTTTTTTTAATTCCTCGCAACGCTCTCATAAAAAATTAGGGTTTATGTGATACGAATGATGACAGCTCTTGATTGGAACGTCTGGTAAAAGAGATGTTTGTGAATAAACATAAATTCGAAGTTATACGCTTTAATGAAGATAAAAACATTAAAAATTCCATTTATGCGTACCGGTACCATACTTTTAGGCGTAAATTTTGACTCTTTATATTAAAATTTAAAGTGCAGTGACTATAATATTATCCATTACCGATTATGATTAATATTCTATGAATTATTTGAATTTTTAAAAATAGAACATTTCGCATAATTATTCGAATATGTCTAATGGTTTAATTGTTGAAACAGTAAAAACTATTTTAGTTAATTCTTATATTTTAAAATTTAAATAATAAACCTTTCATCATAACATGCTTTATAATAATGTTTAATCATAGAAGGAACATTAATTTTTATAAATTGGGCAAATGGCAGCCGAACACCACGTTGACAGTAAACAGATGTGTCAACGGAGGTGCAAACGACGAAAACATACGGTAAATATAATTAGAGAAAACATTACTAAAAATATAAATAGCATAAAAACTTACTCGGATTAAATGAAAACCATCCGAAATTTCTTTCTTGAACTCTTCAATCGATTTGGTCACTTTTATCCCCTCTTCAGAAATCATTGTTGTAACATTTTAAAATAATTGTTCCTTTTTTTTTTTAGCACTCTCACTCTTTATTTACAAACACAAAAATTATTACGAGAAAAGGAAACAAAAAATAACACGGAAGCGATTAAAAGATGACTCCGGCACTTGACACTAAATATACACAAGACACAAGAACCGCTATTTTCCACATTACTCTCATCACGAACACGTTCGGCCGCAAGCTGTTCAAAAGTAAACAAAACAGTCGCGACTATATTGCCCCGCCACTACCTGTATACCTAGAGTACTGCGCGTGCGCGCGAGCTTCAATCGTCACGACCCAGCGTACAAGTAGCCTTGGAATCTTCTTGTATGTCTACACCAGTAAGGTAAAAGGGTATGTTCACATAAGTGGGGTAAGATGAATTCACGATTCGTGTCTTATCTCCTTTATTTTGAAAACATATTTATATGTAAATATATATGTAGGGGCTCCAGTAACGCTTTGAAAATTGAGGGGTGATCAGGGTGGGGGGAAGCTTCAGGTCCTCCCTCTGGAAAATTTTAAAACCTGACTGACTAGATGTATTGGGGGTTAACATTTTCGGTTTTGTACTTTTCTTGTGTATGTATATAGTATGTAGTAAGAATACTGTAGATCCTATACATTTTTTAGCACCGCATTCGGGTTATAGGCTTATGTACCAATTACTCTAATGATTTTAGGGATTACGTAGGTTATATTTATAGGTAGTGTACACGAGTGGAAAATAATTTTGGTAAAACCACCTTCAATACACCCGACTGAGATTCGAATCGCGATCTCCCTGCCATCGGCAGTCTAGTCTACGGCGAGAGTCACGCGTTAGACCATGTGGCCACCAAAGCGGGTTGAGTCAATCTTTAGAAATGTATAGGCCTATATGCTTATACTAATTTATCTGAAATAAATTTAAGTCCTGATCAAACGCTTTAAAAGGCGTCACTCTTGTGTTAGACTGGTCCGCTGATGTCGGGGAGATCGGGATTCAAATCCAGATTGGATCTACTGAGGGCGATTTTTTTTTCTTCTAAATAGTTTCCCACGCTCCTTCTCCACAAATGCGGGTAGATTACCTATGAAATACTTCCTTCCTCATCCCCAACCCATTAGAGAAATTATCATATAGGTGTATACACTGAACAGGTAAAAGCTGGGTGAATTTTTTTTTTTAGCCCTACTCAGGTATACTTAAGCCTGATAGGTAATATCTAATAAATCAGTGACTCGATATTCTCATATTCTCCATTTAAAACATCTTCGCAGACGTGACTAATTACAATTTTAAGCTCGGTTGATTTCTTACTTTATGGCATTAGTAACTCGAAATTCCATCGCCACTTACTAAAGTATGCCACCTTTATCTATCTTGAGACAGTTCTATCCAGTCCACCTCATTACACTCTGTCCCTATCTTGAGATAGTTCTATCCAGTCCACCTCATTACACTCTGTCCCTATCTTGAGATAGTTCTATCCAGGCCACCTCATTACACTCTGTCCCTATCTTGAGATAGTTCTATCCAGTCCACCTCATTACACTCTGTCCCTATCTTGAGATAGTTCAATCCAGTCCACCTCATTACACTCTGTCCCTATCTTGAGATAGTTCTATCCAGTCCATCTCATTACACACTGTCCCTATCTTGAGATAGTTCTATCCAATCCACCTCATTACACCCTGTCCCTATCTAGATCTTCCCTCCCAATGCTCTCTTCCCATTTAGTTTGCCAGTCGATACTCTGAACAGTTCTAGAATCTCCCATTGGTGCTGTTTGTGATGAGTATGAGCAGGTCCACTAGGTGCTCAAACCAAGCCCGGTACCAGGAGTAAAGGGTGCCCCCCCACTCCTTGTACTTCTCAACTTCAGTGACGGCAGAACATTATTTGCTTAAGAGCGTTTTTGGTCACCAAATCAAAGGTGGGACCTACTAGTACCCTCACCCGTCAAATATCTCAAAAATACTTAGCGGCTCTCATCTGTAATTTTTTTGGGAAATTGAACTCTTATATAGGCTATTTGGATGGGTCCCCCGATAATCCTTTTGAAATTCAAATGTCCCAGGAGCTATTTTAAGTGTTTTTCTCTATTTTAAAATTAGAACTACTTCAAACGGTATTAAAGAGTAGTTCTCCCCCAGAATTTTTTTTAAAAATTTGCCTGCTCCTAAACTATTGAGAATATACTACTTTGGAAAAAAACTTATTGTCTATCTCTTAGAAGCTATTTTTAATGATCCTCTCCTGGGGAATGTTTGAAAACTAGATTTTTCTAAAAAATCTTGTTCTCAGGATTAAAAATAAAATCTGACTTTCTCTTGAAGCTATTTAGAATGGTCTTTGCCTAGAGTGCCTATTATAGAATATATTTGAAGTGTTATTCCCCCAGCAAATTGTTGATGATTGGGTGACTCTAGAAGCATCAACAGTTTCCAGCCTAAGGCTGTCTCAGTTTAGTAAAATGACTCCATCTTCCTCTATTCTTTCAACACTCTTCTCCTTTAACTTGCACACTTTCTGTTATCTTTTCCTTGGTGTTACTTGTGGTATTTTTTCCTACATTCTACATTTACATAATTTTCTTTGGCATCCTCTCCTTTTTCATCCTCATTACATATCCATACCATCTCAGTCTTGCTTCCTCTACTATCTCATGTACTCCAACATCCTCATTACATGTCCATACCATCTCAGTCTTGCTTCCTCTACTATCTCATGTACTCCAACATCCTCATTACATGTCCATACCATCTCAGTCTCGCTTCCTCTACTATCCCATGTAATCCCTGTACCCCAACTATTCCCCAACTTCATTCCTAACCTTATTTTTCCTTGTGGCAGCTAATATGCTCCTCACAAACTTCATTCTCATGGCCTTCACTTTCCTAGTCTCTCTTACATTCGATGTCCATGTTTGGTGCATATGTGATAATGGGTACAAAGTATGACCTATACAGCACTTCTAGGCCACTTCTCTCTTCTATAGCAGGTCTCTTACACACCTTTAGAAAAACTCATCATGCTCCCCATCTATTAGATCCTCTCTGCTCCTAGGTTATTTTACACATATCCATAATTTACGACAGAACAAGCACTACCTACTGGTGTCGCCCAGCTGTGGGATCAAATGCCATAATTCTAGGTCCTGTGGGAGGGGAGAAGGGGAGCTGTAAGGATCAATTTCCTTCAATAGGGAGCCATTACCTCGTTGTTCAATGACAGCATTATAGAGTGTGAACTGTGTTGTTCTTTTCATTGTAAAAGCCATATTGTGTTTGTTCCTTTTATGTTTTCCATCCATCTTTCTTGTACCTTCTTCCAAATATAAAACATACTCCTAAATGAAAAGACAATTGTTTATACCAGTTTAAAAAATCCATCCATAAATGAATAAATACTAAAAATATTTATTTTTTTTCAAGCCAATAATGAAAAGGGGAAAAAAACAAAAGAAATTGCTTAGATGAATGTTTTAATCGAGATTAGTTGAACAAATTACTGTTCACAAAACAAACCTACAGTTCACAAAATAACTATCAATTATTTATTGTAACCATGAAGTAGCAGAAGGAACCACTGATGTATAGGAGATACAAATATGGTACTGTAGCTTCATATGTTTAACAACTCATAATTATAAACAGTTCCTGGGCAATTATGTACCCTAACCATGCGCAAAAGTACAGTTAAACACATCATGTAAAAATATAATCAAGGGATATGTGTGTTTGGGTATACTATTGAAGAAAAAAAAATAAAAAAATATACCTTTCAGAACCAGGTGGACAAGCATATACACTAAGAAAAAACTATATAAATCAAAAGTGGTTAGTTTAAAACTTTTCAAACATTTTGAATATACAGACAGTTGCATGTGGTTAAAAATATAAAGATGTGCAAGATTCAAATATATCTTGAAAATTCAAGAGAGAAAAAGAAAATCTCATTTTTGTCTCGTTAAGTTAATTAATAATTTGTTAATTTCTAATAATACTGTAAAGGCCCAAAAACAGGCCTCAATGAGAAATGTTTTAGTCGTACACAGTGTTTCTCAATATAGCTTTGACATTATAAACTGTTAGTGAGTTATATCTTAAGTGTTTGAACGAACAAGACAATCTAAAGCAAGCAAGCGCCAGCTCAAATGCCAAAAAGTTGCTTTAGCACTCCATATATTTAACCTATTAAACATCATTTACATTTGACTACTTTCAAAGATGGTCTTCTCATCACATTCTCGTGTCTCAATATATTTTCATATTCTCACCTCGATAGTCTCGAATTTATAAAGTTATACCCCACACATCCCTAGTTAATTAGTTTCAGGTATGTTAAAAGTAGATTGAAATTCTTATTAATGAATCAGTGAAGTAGTGTATTTGCTGAATATACAGTTTCATTTCAGATTTGAAACATAGACACCAGTATCAGTAATTGCAAATAAGAAGAGTCGATACTTTAAAAGCGGTTGCGAGCCTCCTTCCCGTAGTGTCTCTTGAGATACGTGAGCTGGGCCTGACTCTCTAATTGTGACAGTTCTTTCACAACAGGGGCCATTTGAGCTACATGGTTCTCATAATTTGAACCTGTAAAACAATCATGAAACATGCAAATATTTTGGTGCTGTACAATTGATACACCCAACACAAGTTGTGGTACAGTAAATTAATTTATCATTAAAAATTATTTGCATATATTTGTATAAAGGATGACCTGGCGGTCTAGAGGTAAGGTGTGGAACGTGGTAAGCCTATTATGTAAGATATGATTTGGCAAATTCACTTTTACCGCCAAGTGCACAGACAAATAATATACCCAGACACTCAACCTCCAGGTTAAAATGGTTGTGCTCCTTTTGGCAGCTTGAGTCCTTCACCACTAGGATCGCTGCGGTTAGTCAGCCAGCAGTGACACTAGCGAAGCCCAGTGTTGAAGGACTCAAGCTGGTAAAATGAGCAGAGAAAAACCCCAGTAAGGTTGAGAGCCTGTTTCTTACTTGTCTGTGGCCAAGTGTCAATAGAGAGGTTTTGGAAAAGCACCAATTTTTGTCAGTTATTCGTTACAACTTTGTGGCTGAGCACTTCTTTATCCAGTGGCAGCAGTTAAAAGTGTGATTTTATAACTTATTTAACTGTGCAAGTTATGTTGTGTCCTATTACTCTTTGCTTAGCCTTCTTGCATACATAATATTTAAAATCATCAAATATTTGTAGTTGAAACTATTAACTTTTAAAATTAAAGTTGAATAAGGCTATATACAGAAAAATAGCATAAAACCACACTATAATGTTATGTCTAGTTTACTGATAAGTTTATTCCTAAGTTTATTTAATATGCAATTTTTAAAATGTCAAGACTTTTCAAGTACTTTTATTTCGACTAAACAGTTGTTTTCCTGTTATTTAAATAGTTGAAATAATCACCCATTTTTTTTAATACTAAATAAATATCTCACCAGCATTCTGTTTCTTCTGTCCATAGATCACTTTTCCATCAAAATGATCCATGGGAACTTTCAGGTCAGGCTCCACTTGCTGGATGGTTACATTCAGGTGATCCTCGATTTCTGCCAGGTACTGACAACAATAAACATTCATATACATCTTCCTAAGATTTTAAAAATTGCATACTTTTCAATTTTAGTAGTAGGGTGATTATCAATGGTTCTGTTATAAATTACGTTCACTAAACTTACATTTAAAATATGGCTAGTGAATTATAATATAATATTTAGCGAGACGAGGGCAGCAGGGAAAGGTATTCTTCAGGTGTGTAGGAGACCTACTATGGAAAAAAAGAAGTGCCCCTGAAGTGTAGGGCATACTGTATAGAGCATACTTCATACCCATAGTAATGTATGGAGCGGAAATTTTGACTTTGGATAAAAGAGAAATAATGAAAGTGGAGGCCATGGAAATGAAGTTTTTGAGGAGCATGCTAGCGGTCACCAGAAGAGATAGGATTAGGAATGAAGATGTAAGGTCAAGAGTTGGGGTAATTGAGATAGTAAAGGGAGCTAGGATGGGATGGTATGGACACGTAATGAGGATGAAAGAAAGGAACAGATAGCAGCAAGTGTGCAAGTGAGAGGAGCAGAGTGGAAGAGAGTGCAGGAGGAAGAATGGTGGAAGGGCAGAGGTAGATGGAGGCATTTCACTAAACAGACCCGGCCACAGTCCGAGTAAAATTTATATTAAAGAACCAAAGAGAAATAGGTACAGTAGCTCCATGGCTTCTTTGGTGCTGACTGACAGCTCACAGCTGACTTCTGACAGTCAACATTTAGGTATATACCTAATTTTTGACCATCATAAGTGACAGCTGCTAAACACATGTTTTTGCAGATAATATGGTTCGGCGTAGGGATACATAATTTGGTCTGATAACTTTTCTAAGCTTTTAGCTGTCAGCTGTGAGCTATCAGTCAGCACCAAAGAAGACATTGGGCTACTGTAGCAACCCTGAAATATGATTTTACAAACTTTTACTTGGCACATTAAATGGAATATCAAAATATTTTTAAAGTTCATCTTAGCATTTTTAAATGTATTTTATACAGGCGAAACAAGACAAAATTAGATTTTTTCCGCAAAAGTGACTACATCAACTCTCATAGGCAAATATTGGTCAATTAGATTGATTTTAATAATAATTAACGATATAAAATAGGGGTGTGCGGAGCTTTGGGACTTTTGACTTGGCTTCAATACAAACATCAGTTTCTACTTTGCTTCGAAACAAATTCTAGCTTTGAAGCTTCGCCAATAAAAATATTGACACCTAACATACTTAATTTATGTTCGATAATAGCCATTTCGAGCTGTTTTGTACATTACAAATGAATATTAGTATGGAAAAAATCTGAGGTAGTTGAAATGCATGTTGTGATAATAACTTGATTTGTCAGATTAACACAAAATATTACAAAAAACTGTGCAATAACACAATTTCCAAGTATTTTTAATGCATAAAGTTCTATAAATAGCCATAATATATCATTATGTGTCTTGTTATGTTTTTAGTTGTGAACTTTGAGGCCTACAATTGTCTAGGATGTGTGTAGGCTTTGCCCTTCTATTCTCAACATTGTTTAATTTAATATAGCTGCTTGACACCATTTTCCCTTTGTTTAGTTCCTATTTTCTGTAATTTCTTTGGATTTAAGATATAGAAACTCCTTATTCATCCATATATGATAGTCAAGTTGATGTCAACATGTCTGCACAAGGACCCAAATACAAAATATACACCCCCTAACTCACATTGGGCTCATTGTACCAAATACAGCATCCTCCCTGGTCTATGAGCTTAGTGTTCCAGCAATTGCGGCCCCGTGAAGAGCACCATTCCCCATGGTACCACACTTTCTCTGGCACGGTTGACACCAGCGAAATGGCTAGCCCCATTCTTTCTGCTCGACCCACACGACCGATACGATGTACATAGTTAGACTTCTCATCTGGCAAAGTCATGTTGATCACTGGAACACAGAAAGAAAGCTAGTAAATGGAGAGTATGAAAAACAAAAATCAAGTTATCTCACAACATTTTGACAGTAAAGAAACTAATCCACATTTTATAATAATTATGTAGTGTTTGTGAGGTGGTAGGACAATATAGAATTAAGTTTAATGTAAAGAAGAGCAAATTAGTGATTACTTTTATAATAAAGGAAATTGATAAAACTAAAGAAAGAGGAAAAATAAACTACTAAGAATAAGAATAAATTTGATGAAGAAAGCCCACCTAGGGAAAGAGGAAAGATGTGGGAAGAATCCAATGCACAAAGGTGACATCTTCTTCCTTTCTTCTGTCTTCTATAGTAGAAGTAGTCACACACACATTTTAAACACAAATATAATAATATTTCGGCATTGTTGCCTTTATCAAACACAAAGAAGAAGAGAGTACAAATAACACAAACAATGGATTACTCCATCTTGAATTTTGAATTAAACTGTTAGAAACAAATTGTGCCAACTGTTTTTGGGAGTAGAAATAAATTCCTTGGTTGTGGTTAATATTTATAGAAAACTGATGATGATAATAATAATAGACAAGAGAAAAAAAAAAAAATAATAATAATAATAATAATGTTAAATTTGGAAAATAATATTATAGAAATAAACTATCTTCTGTTGAGGCCTGGTGGTAATCTTGATTTGGTGATCCATTGGTGGGCCAGTTCCCACTGTCTAAGTTGAGAACTGTTGCACTGTTTGGGAAATGCTCTTAATATTTTGGTGGTGTAGCAGGTTTGAAAGTCCTGGTTGTGGGTACTAGCATGGATGGGTACAGGCTTGTCCGGATCTTTGTGGTTTGTGTCAAAGCGATGATTGTTCATTCGCTGTCTGAGAGAACCTGTAGTGAGGCCTATATATTCTGCATCACATGATTTGCACTGTAGTTGATATATCAAGTTATTGGTTTTGCAATTGTAATACCCAGGGATTTTGTATTCCAATTTGGTTACTTTGCTGTTGAAGGATGTAGCTGGTAGGTGGATTCCACATGTGCTGCAACGGGTGCTACCGCAGGGGTGTGAACCTTTGGTAGTAGGTTTTTCTTCTCGGATTCTCTTGGGGTCAGGAAGTTTGGGATGGACTAGAATATTGTGGAGATTGGGTGGCCGTTTGAAAGTAACTCTTGGGGGTGAACTAAGAAGGTTTTGGGTCTGTGTAGAACTGGTTAGGAATTTGTAACCACATTTAAGGATGGTGTTGATACGTTGTAGACCAGGATGGTATTGGGTTGTGAGAGGGATGTCCTCAACTTTTTTTGGAGGGTCGTGGTCATCCCTGGAGAGTGCTCTGGAGATTTGGTTGTCTATTAGAGGCTTGGGGTAACCTCTACTTTGGAAAACTGTGGAGAGTTGTTTGCAATATTCAGTTAAATCGTCGGGTTCTGAACATATCCGTTTGGCTCGTGTGGCAAGGCTGAATGGTAGAGACCTTTTTGTGTATGAAGGATGGCTGCTATGGTAGTGGAGGTATTGTTGGTGATTGGTGGGTTTTATATGTACAGTGGTACGAATTTGGTTATTTTCAAGGAACAGATTCACATCAAGGAAGGTAAGACTATGATGTGATTTATTGTGGGTGAAGTTTAGGGGGCTGCAATTGTTGAGATTATCTAGAAAGACGTCCAAGGATTCTTCGGAGTGAGGCCAGATCATGAAAATGTCGTCGATGTAGCGAAGCCATAGATATGGTTTGATGGGCTGAGAATGTAGAAAGCGTTCTTCTAGTAGTCCCATGTACAGATTTGCATATGAAGGAGCCATGCGTGTACCCATAGCTGTGCCCTTAATCTGTAGGTAGTGTTTGTCTAGAAAACGGAAGTTGTTAAATTGAAGGATCATCCTAGCCAGCTCCACCAGAAAAGAAGTGGTAGGTTTGGAACCAGGAGGTCTGCGGTCTAAGTAATGCTCCATTGCTAGGGATATGAGCAGGATAAAGGCATGTGAGATGAGATTTCTGAGGAGTAGGCTAGGTGTGAGCAGATGGACAAGGATATTCTCCCAACCAGACAATTCTATGAAAATCCCTTTACTTAAAACTGTTGTAACAAATAAAGGTCTTTATGTTGTCTCCAAGATCCTTTTTTTGAGATTTTTACGAATCTCAAATATTTCTAATACCATAGGATTTGAGCGTCCCATCTGTAGTTACCACCCGATTTCTTTTACACATACCTTAAAAGGAGAAAAGAAGTTTTCCATAAGGGTGTGCTACATGGTAGAACACCAAGACGTGCAGCAGATGTTTAGAAATAAATCTCTCACTATTTAATAAGTTGTTTGATAATTTTTTAATATCGTCTTTAACCAAATGTAGGTGAAAATTATCAGCTGGTTTCTAATAAGTGAAAAAGTTTAAAATTTTGAGTTTAAAGCTTTGAAAAAAAAAAAATCAACCAGGCAACCATTACCTCTTTATCCAGTGGCAGCAATGTAAAGTAATTGTAATTGTATATGTTTCTATCCACCTTCCATGGTACCTTCTTACAAATACATACACAAACAACCAAGTCAAGATTTATAAACGTCCACAACATATCTCAAAGCTCTCCCATGTAGCAACCTTAAGGGAGAGTGTGAAGCAAGCAATTATGTGATATAAACAATCATAGCATGTATCAAAGAAGGTAGAGAGAATAAATAGAGATAACTAATAACCCTTTCTTTAAGTTAAAACAGTTCATGTTTTTGTATTGTATTTGTTCCCATTACACTTTTCTGTTCTTTAATATTTATATCTTATCAAAAGTGAAGCGGTTTACTTAAAAAGTTGTGCTAAACTCAAGTCTAGATAAACTAATGTAAATAAGTGTAATCATTAAATTAATCGGAAAGTGTCAATCCGAGAAAATTAAGTGTGGCTGTGGATTCACACGTTAGCTGAAAAACCAGCAAAGAACAGAAACATGGTCATGTGATGAGCTCTGAGCCAATCACAAGATTTTCGCCTAATTGGTGCGAGCTGTTCTGCTAATGTTCAATTTACCTCTACTTCATTGGCTCTGCCCACATAGTTCAGCACAGGAGAACCAATCAAATCTCAGACCCAACCATCTCAAATCAGTGTGCATGCACTCTGCAGCCAGAAGAAAGCGGACAACTTCATTGGCCGCTGTGAGGAAATTTGAAATAACCCATTTGTGTAAAGTGTGTGTAGTGATGTATTGGATTGTGTCACAACATAAAATTATAATTTAAAAACACCCATCAGGAGAATGATCTAAAATTTATGTTTATCAACTAGAAAATAAAATATGTTGATAATCAGCTGTTTTAAGTTAGTTTTGCAATGCATTATGGGTCAACATGCAGCGAGTGAATTGCTGCACTACTCAAGCAGATTCTGCTTCGTATTTTCGACGAACGTGTGAATCAAGCTTAATGGTTAACAACGAAAGCTAAACTCACTGAATGGCAGCCCAGTTATATCGAGACCCCTTGCCGCCACATCTGTGCAGATTAGGTACTTGGCCTCCTGCCTCTTGAACTTCTCCAGATTGGCCTTCCTCTCTTGGGGCTTGCGGTCACCATGCAGGCATATGCATGAGTACGGGCTATCACGGCCATTCCCACCTACACCCACACATTTACAAACAATAAGGGAATAAGAGAAAGCAGATCACACACAACTAAACAAATACAGTAAAACCCTGTTAGACTGAACACCGGTAGTACAAAAATCCTGATAATCCTAATAACCTAATAACATTTTTTGAAAATGGGAGGGGGGGGGGGGGGAATATGTCAAATCAGAAATAATTTATTGGTTAACAAACTCAAAGGTTAAATAAAATGGCAAGAAACAGTGCTTAATATTTACATGTATTCAATACTGTGTTTTCCTGTAAATGTATATAATACATGTTATACACCAGTTAAATGAAGATAAATGTTATAAAACTCATTCAACAGTAATTTAAAATTTGTGAAAATATTTTTCGTAGACCTTTCTGTATTCTCCCGCTTGATTCGAATTTTCACTATTCGGAACAAGCTTCGATCCGAATTAGTTCGGATTAGTCGAAGTTCTGCTGTGTATTTAATATAATTCCATATTTATGGTTTAAGAGCTAGCATAAAACCTATGAATCATTTCAAAATGGCACTACTCATGTCCATAATTCAGGATGTACGGCCAAACTCTATTTTAAGATTCCCTGACTTTTCCAGGTTTTCCAAAGCCAATTTTTTTTTTTAGCCATTATATGTATATAAATACTCTTCCAACCACCCGTCCTGTATCCATTCTATTTATGTTGCCAAACCACTTTAAACGCGGTTTCAATTTTTTTTTAATAACATAGCCTCGTTATATTTAATCTTGCTCTGACGTCTCCGTCTTGTTTTTCGGATCCTTGATCGCAAAAACTTGATTTCCACTGCCTGCACAAGCAACTCCTCCCTGGGCAGAAGCACACAGGTCTCGAGGCTGTATGTGACTATAGGGGTGAAGTAACTTTGTAAGAGTGCATGTTTGGAACTCAGGGGGACTTCCTTGTCCCAGAGCAACTCTCTAAATTGGTGGTAAAAACGGGATCCTTTCAATGTACGATTTGTGACTTCTGTATGGGTTCTGGTGTCTGATGATATAACACTGCAGAGGTACTGGAACTACTCCACTTATTCTAGGTTTGCACTGTGCACCCTCCAGTGCGATAATGAATGGTGTTTTCTGTCTGTTGACCGAAATCACCACTGTCTTGCTCTTACTGATTAGTCTCTTTTGTACATCATCTTCCGTGTTTCTCCGAAGTACCATTTTGTCCAGAAACACAAACACCGACAGTAGGTCCTACCTTGTCCTGACATCTCCTTTTGAGATCCTTCATTATTTCATCCATTAAGATAGTTGCACTATACTACTTAATAGCGGGGTGTGAAGTCCACTTTTTCAATTTGAAGCGAACTCGAATCAAATATATGAAATAATCACCAAGCCGAATTGAAGTTTGAATATTTTCTTTTAGTTGTTTTATACTTGAAAAAAAATTACATTGTGGTTATTTGCAATACTTTATGCACTAAAATTACTCAGAAATGTTTTATTGCACAATTGTTTGTAATATTTCGTGTTACTTTGATAAATCAATATGCAAATCAATTACCTCAGATTTTCCTTATAAATTTTAATTTGTAATGTATAAAATAGCTCAGAATGGCTATAAATGAAAATATCTAGCCATTGGGCCACCTCATTTTTGAAACATATAAATGAAAATAAATAGGGTAGTCGTAGTCAGGGTGATTGTGAGAGGAAATGGAGGACCTACAGTTTAACGTGGGATCCGAACCACAGTGGAGGCCTGGCATTCCCCACATTCCCAAGTTGTGATTAATACACGTCTTGTCAGAGGTGAAGGAAGGATTTGGTAATCAGATAAATCTGTGCCGGCACCGAGGATTGAACCCTGGATCCCAGCTCAAAGCTAGAATTAGTTTCGAAGCTTCGCATGCATCTACCACTTAAAATAAAAGTTGATTTGTTACCATTTTTGACCAAAAATAAATATTATTTTACATACATTTATATTGAAATACAATAATTTTATCTGCCCCAAATCAAGATCTCTAATCATAAGCAATCAATACTCACCCAATTGGTTGAGGTAGCGTTCCAGGTTGTCACAGTCCAACTTGGTGCGACAGAAAATAATAGCTCTGTCCATCTTGTGTTCATTGATAGCTCTCACACAGTAGTCCCCTTTCAACATTTTCACAGCTTCTGACAAAGTCTCTAAAACAGTCATCAACCAATTAGGAAGATTATCTCATATAGGAGAGTAGGCTGGAGTGGGGGAAGATAAGAGGTGGGGAAAGAGGAGTAAACAGAGAGGCTTATGTTTGAGACAGACCTTGGTGGTGGTGATGGTGGTAATGATCTCAACGATAACTTTTTTTATTTTTATTAATGTAAGCCTTCAAATATATAATATGTAATATGATGGAATTTTAGAAAAATGAAGCACAAATAAAAGTAAAAACTCTAACACATATTTGTGAACATGTGTTAGTGTATTTATGTTTCAATTTTATACAATTCTATCAAATTTAGTTTATTAGAAATGATATTTTGCTCAATGCTTTTTATTCTATATATATTATTAACAGCGTGTATCACATGTCAATCAACTCTGTGATACAGTCGGTTAGAAATCGTAAATTTACACAAAAACTATTACACGTGAATCATTTCTGATTAAATATTAATGGAGATAAAGAGTTAATATAAGTTCCTAATACTGAACATTGTTGAAATATTAAATGATATTTGGATAAAAACTGTATTGAAAAGGCTGTTTTTGAACATTTTAGAATGGCTTCACAGCTAAGCAATGTGCACAAATCTTCATTCTGTCATAATAGGGAAATACTGTAGTTATTTTAACAAGAAACTTTGTCGCTTTGTCCCCCATCGTCAACGAGGAAAATTTCGAATAATTGTTCAGATCCGAATGCACTTCACATATTTTTGTCATATCGCTGGTGTTTTCTTTTCCCTTTTACTCCCAAACCTCGCATGAGCTGGGAGCTGAGTTGGGCCTGATATAATGAACACTCTTAATGTACTAGTCTTGCTATGAAATTAGGAAAAAATATTCTAACACTTTTTTATTTTCAAGCATTGTGTCTTACTACTTGTTCAGGTTACACACAAACATAATAATGATGAGATAACATAAACTGTAAGAGAATAGTAGTTGACAACTATTTTGGGGAGTCATGATTGAGGTTGTTAGACATGATTATTTTTACAAATTATTTCCTCAGCAACAAGTTATCTTACTAAAGGAGTAGATTGTAAGGAAATACACCTAAATTCCCTTTGAGTAAGAAAGGGAACGGCAACATGACCCTATTTTTTTTTTTTTTGCTATTTACACTTTTTAGTAGGGGTGTTCAAGTACTAAAATATATGAATTTGAGTCGAGTCTTAGCAGTCGCTTGAACTTGACTCAAAGATTTTTTATAAAACTCGAAACATTTTGTTTATACTCTAATTTTCAATCTTCTTCTCAAAGATTCCTAGTTTTCACTAATTTTATTCAATCTAAAGATATAATTTCATATAAAATAGAGTCTCTCAATATTTCCTTTTGTCTAGTTAAAAAAACAAATAATTGTAAAATGATATTAGATTTATTTAAAAATTTTAATTTGTGTGATTATAAAAATTTTCTAAAAAAAATAATTATAAAAACAGGTAGGTTTTGTATTTATTTATCTATTACAGGAATTTTGAGCGAATGCAATAAAGAATCGCTCTTAAAATTTAATAATCGAAATTGAGAAAAAAGAGAGTTGTGACATCTCTTTAAGAAGGTGTATATATACCGGCAGTGTTGTTTCCAGGTCGGACATTGTCCTTGGCATGCACTCCATCTGTCTGGATGTGCTTGCGCAAGTTATGCCAGCTGGTGTCCTTCTGTGGGTCTACCATCACCACCACATGGTGGACTGTCTCTGGAACCGCATCCTCCCCCTTCAGGTCCACCCATGTTGGGAAGTGCATCAAACGCTCCTGATACACACATATATACAAGTCTAGGTTAAATGTGTGTGAACAGTGCTAGTTGTAATTAAAATATTTGCAAATCAAATAGCGAGACTTTAATATAAAACCGCAATTTCAAATAATTAATCATATTTTAGTAAGTGAACAGAAAAAAATATATAAATGTTAAAATTACACTTTTCATTAGAGCTGAGATGGGGCAATCGCCTTGATGCCAATGTTATGCAATTTATATTGATCACGTTATATTTTCATTAAATTTATATAATAATGTCTTATTTATATTTAGTTGACCGCCTCTCTGGTTTAGCAATCAGAGTTCCTGGCTACAGATCCAGAGGTCCCAGGTTCGATCCCCAGTGATGTAAGGCCATGCGATCTGGGAGAACCCTTTTTTTATTATTAGATGTAGATGATAGAATAATTTCCATTATGCACCAACAACTATGAAGCCACAATGTTGAAGAAAATTTATATCTGGGAATACACAAACAAAAATGGTTAAATACCACTGATTTAGGCAATATGTGAACCAACATATGCACTTAACAATGCCTTACCGCCATCTTCTTGACCTCGAAGGCATGCAGAGTGGCTGAGCAGACAATCATCTGAAGCCTGCGCCCATCGGAGGTGATTTTGGGTATCTGTCGGTGAAGCCGGTCAATGAGCTCTGTGTATCCCTGCTTGAGAAGCCCATCAGCTTCGTCCAGCACAAAAAACCGGCACTGGGTGAGGGAGAGATGGCCCGCTGAGATTAGGTCCTCCATACGACCTGGCGTGCCAACCACAATGTCAACCTGCAAAAATAGACACCCTGATTTGTGGTAAATAATACAATTGGATTTTGTTAAAGAAAAATCGCCAAATAAAAGGTTATTATCCTGATTTGTAGTAAATAAAAATTATTATATTTCATTAAATAAGCTTGTATTTTGATATATAAAATAAAAAAAACAGTATTGGGGGAGAGGGGCTGAAAGTTATAACAAATCAACTTTAATATATATTGCTATGAATATAAAAATTTCAGCTAAAAGGTTTATGTTTAAAAATGAGGTGGCCCAATGGTTTGATAATTTTATAATAAAGGAAATTGATAAAACTAAAGAAAAAGGAAAAATAAACCACTAAGAATAANAGGGAAAGAGGAAAAATGTGGGAAGAATCCAATGCACAAAGGTGACATCTTCTTCCTTTCTTCTGTCTTCTATAGTAGAAGTATTCACACACACATTTTAACACAAATAGAATAATATTTCGGCATTGTTGCCTTTATCAAACACAAAGAAAAAGAGAGTACAAATAATACAAAACACTGGATTACTCCATTTTGAATTTAAAGAAAAACTGCTAGAAACACACTAAGGAATATGGGGCCTGACTCGATTTGATTTGGAATAATTTTCATGAGCTTGTTGATTAATGGCCATGTGTCTGGTCACACAAGTGAAGGAAGCATCACTCACCCCGGAATTGAGAGCAGATATCTGATCCTTGACATTGACCCCTCCAATGACTAGTAATTCCTTCACACTGGGGTTTTCTATATACTTCTTGAACTTGATGATTTGGTTATATGTCTGCTCGGCCAATTCGCGGGATGGCTGTAACAAGGACATTTAAGTGTACTAAAAACGTAAAAGTGAGAAAACAAGTTTTAATATTTTAAGTACATTCAATTTAATACATTTTCTATACTATTTAATAGTTTAGAGACTTCGCTCACCCTTAGCTCATATAGATTTTAAGGAGCATGTGGATCTTCGATAATATTGATATTGATTCAAATTTTATATTATTCAGTTTGATAAAAATGTAACACCTTAATGGTTACCCTTGTCGTTCCAGACAAATGACTGGCATCTGCATTATAATAAAGTATAATAAAACACACTTATACACATAAAATATTTATTAAAAAAAACTAAGGTTATGAAAGGTGTGACGGCTCGTCAAGTAGATTAGTTGTTACCGCTTGGTTGTTCATAATACGAGTGAACTGTCCTACCACCAGGCGATGGCGCGACTATCTTTCCTATGCTCGCGGCGCCTGGCGGCGGTCTCACTGACCATCCTTGGAAAAGGAGTGGGGAGAGAGTATGCTAACGTGCACTAATATGTTACAACTCAAATCAAACTATACAAAAAAAAATTAATAAGGATTTAGGCCATTGTAAATCCTACAATATGACTAAAATATTATGTTAATATATTTTTAATAACAAATCTTGTGAGATATAGTAAATATTTATTAGTAATTATCATTTTGACCAGAAAATAGGTTACATATTTTTTTAGCAATAAAAACCTCTATAAAACCTAAGTATACCCTATAATATATAACAAATGTTAACTTTGAGGACTGAAGGTATATTCTAAAATATATTATAATCTTCTTTATTTATTTATTTAACACCTCATCTTACTACCCAATTGGGTTATATGCTTAAGTACTAATCATGTTAATGGATTAGGAATGGGGAAGGTTGAATTTAGAGAAAGTGAACCCGCATTTGCGTGGAGGTAGAGTGGGAAACCATTTAGGAAAAACCACCCCCAGTTTACCTGACCGATATTCAAACTTCGAACTCCCTGTCCTTGGCAGTCTATAGCTCAACATGAAACTAGCATGTTAGCTAACTATGTCACTGGGGTGGGTTATTTTATAATCATCACAACATAAGGTGGGTGCTCTTTACTTCATGACTTTGACAAGGTGAACTATCGTTGCATGAACATGTTTAAGAGCTTACATTTAAACAAGATAACTTACAGGGATTAAGGTCCAAAACTAATTTAATATTTTTTTATAATACAAATTCTTTTTATTTAACATAATAATTCTAGCATATTTAACTAAGATATAATCTGATTCGACAATCTTTTGAAATTAATATTTGCTTTGATCTGAGATTCGATTCAAACTCAAAAAACCTTCTTTGCAAATGTCTAGTTTTAAGTACTCAAAACAATTAAAAAAACAGCTAAAATATTTTCAAAATCTATTTCTAAGGTGTTGAAAGATTTAAGTGTAGTAAGGCTTCGAAAACTTCACCTCACTCGATAAAATTATTCAAGTCTAAAATACATGTTTATGTTCCAACTTTTGTCATTTTGTGTTATGTAAATTAAAAATTAATGTTCACACCATTACAATTTGCGGCAATTGAAACAAAATACATGTTGTCATATTTACTTAATGCGTAAGCTTAGGCTAAAAATTTTTTAACATTTTTACGGTAAAAAATTTTGTTAATGGTAAGAGTTAAAAGTATAAAGCTATATAAACTAAGCTATATGTATATATATTTTTTCCAACATATAACATTTTAAAATATTCAACACTTGATGAATGTTATTTGACTTTGCATTGACTAGATATAAAGTCAAAACTATTCATATTGGTAACATGACACACACAAAATTAAGGTGTTAAATTACACAGGCCTGCAAAATTTGGGTTGTTGAAAATTGTTTTTAATGTAATGGGTGATTCTTATGTTTTTTGGTGTGCTGATTTCAAAAATGATCTCCGATTTTCTCTATCACGTAAGGATTTTTCACAAATTGGATATCAAAATATATAAAATGAGCTCAGTTTATGTATAATGGTTAAAACTTATTTATTTAAAAAAATTAAATAATAGTTTTATTTACAAAAAATATTAAGCTGAGCCATTCTCAACACTTACCAAGACTTACAAGTCCTTATACTGCCTTTTTCTTTTATCCTCAAAGCTCTTTTTTGAGCTTTTTCTCTTGTAGACAGCTTTCGGCTCTTCTCTGTACAGCATTCTACAGTAGTCTACCATCATGTTGATGTTCCATCTGCCTTGGTATCTGCGTTTCATCTCCTTGATGTCTTGATGGAATCTTTCCCCTTGCTCTTCACTCAAAGCACCAAGATTTTCGGGAAAGTAGTCCAAATGGGAATTCAGGAAGTGCACTTTCAAGCTCATCGAACAACCCAAGTCCTTGAATTTGATGAGCATGTTTTCCACTATGAACTTGAAGTTGGGGTCCTTATTTTTTCCAAGAAATTTCGTTACAACTTTTCTGAAAGCTTTCCAGGCATCTTTTTCAAAAACTTCCATTTTTGTTTCAAAGATTTCGTCTTTCAGAAGTTTCCAGATATCTGGACCGACATAAACACCTTCTTTCAGTTTCGTTTCTGACAGTCCAGAAAACTTGTTACACAAGTATTTAAAACACTCTCCTTCTTTTGACAGACCCTTTACAAACTGCTTCATTAAACCAAGCTTGATATGAAGAGGAGGCAGGAAGACTTATCTTGGATCAACCAAGGTTTCCCTTACTACATTTTTGCTTCCAGGTTCTAATGTAGCCCTACATGGCCAGTCCTTTTTAACCTAGTGCTGCCTTATATCCCGGCTATCCCATTCACACAAGAAACAGGGGTACTTAGTGTAACCTCCCTGCTGCCCAAGAAGCATGGAAAGTACTTTAAGATCACCACATATAGTCCATCCATGAGCATTGTAATTCAGTTTGGTGAGAATTAAGGTTACATTCTCGTAGCATTCTTTCAAGTACACAGAATGCCCTACTGGTACGGAAGCATATTTACTACCATTATGGAGAAGCACTGCTTTGAGGCTTCTTTTTGACGAGTCAATAAAGAGCCTCCACTCATTCACATCATACTGTATGTTAAACCTCACCATCAATCCAGGGACATTGCTACAATAAACCAGGTCACCATCTTGAGAAAAATATGGAATAAAATATTTTTCTCTGTTTCTGAACCATGAGAAAGAGGTACCTGGAGCCAATAAGTTCTTTTCCTTTAGCTTTGATCCTAACAGTTCTGAAGAATCTTCAGGATGACCCAAGTCTCTGACTAAATCGTTGTGAAAAAAGTTTGGGCTCGCTTCTCTCTGAAACATCTTGAAATTCTTCATCAAAATCATGGGCTTCCTTATCAGAGTCATCGGGAATCTCCTCTACTTTATCTAGAGATGTAGGTATGGGTATTCCTGGGCCATGAGGTACAGGACACATAGCCAATGGAAGGTTTGGATATAAAATGTCTTTCTTGTTTTTAAATTGAACCCCTTAACGTTACACAAACAAAAGTAGCAGTCATTAATGTGATTTTGGGGTTCCCTCCAGATCATTGGGACCCCAAAACGAAAAGATTGTTTCTTACCTTTTGACCACTGTCCGAGTTCCTCTACAAATATAGAGCACACTATATGTGGGGCCCACGACTTATCCTGGTCACAAAGTTTCACACTGAAATATGCATAGTACACCTTTTCAACAAAATCTGTAATGTTTCTTTGTTTCTTTACTACAAAGTTCCCATAAATTTAACAAAAACTGTTATCTGAATTAATACAACCCCTTGAAGCCATTTAGCACACATAAAATCAGATTAAAACCACAAATAAAACTCAACAGCTGATGGAAAAAAAACTTGAGCAGTGATTTTACACTGTATGTGACAACCTTGTCTCTCAAAGATTGAGTTGAAACTGAGCAAACATTCAAAGAAATGAAATGAAAGAATGTGGGGAGGGGAAAACAAAAAGGAAGTGAATCATCACTTTTATTCCTTAGTCTTAATATGAAAAGGGGAAAACCAAATGAAGTGAATCATCATGTTATCTTAATCACTGTCTTAAGAAACTCAGTAAACATGTTTCTAAAATTCTCTTTATGACTCATGGCACTGCCACTCATTGTTCCCAAATAACCCCCCCTTCCATCCCTCCTTCCCCTCTCTATTTGAAACCTCTTTATTATAATATACAGTAGCCTCATGGCTTCTTTGGTTCTGACTGACAGCTCACAGCTGATGGCTTTGAAAAGTTACCAGACAAAATTATGTATCCCTACGCCGAACCAAATGATCTGCAAAAACATGTGTTTAGCAGCTGTCACATATGACAGTCAAAATTTAGGTATATAACTAAATGTTGACTGTCAGAAGTTAGCTGTGAGCCGTCAGTCAGCACCAAAGAAGCCATGGGGCTGCTGTACCTTGATCAGATGAATGCTAAAAAAGATTTTTTTTTAAGTTATGAAATTTTTTGCTTAGAAGCTTAATACACAATAAGTGTTGGATATTAAAATCTAAAATTTGAGTTTGTCAAAAACTGTTACGTGATGGAATTTTTTTACTATTTTTACTGAAATCAGCATCCAAAAATCTATAAGAATCAGTGTTTAGATTCAAAACAAATTTTTCATTGCAGACCTGTGTTATGAGAACTACATTAAAAGCAGCCAACTGCGATTCAAAACCCCGATCCCCCCATTAATGGAAACCCAATTAATAGTATGTCTAATGTCTTAAGAATGCATGACTACCAGTTGTTGTTTTTTTTTGCGCCCTACCTCAATAATGATGGCTTGTGGAGCATTTGAACGAGGTTTGCTGGATGACGACGTAGCTCCAGAGGTGCCAACCTCTGACTGCTTCACAGCATCCTTGGGGGCCTCGCACAAGGCAATATATCCCTCGCCAGGGGGATATTTAAAAGGTTGTGCACCAAAATTGAACGACATCTCCGCATTCTGGGAGAAATACATTCATATTTTAAATAGGAAAGATACCAACAGATACATGAATGTAAGATTTTAAAGAGCAGAATAATTTCAGAAATTAAGTTACATCAAAGTTAAAAAAAAAAGTATAAATAAATATGCTCTTCATAAATATTTTCAAAAGTGAGAGGAAGACCTTGGAAAACAAAATACAGTTTAAACTTTAAATTAATAATAGAACTATAACTAGCATAGGTATTGTATTAGTATGCATAGATTTGATTATTTGTAAGAAGGTACAGGAAAGGTGGAAAGAAAACTTATAAAAGGGAACGAACACAAGATGGCTGCTACAATAAAAAGAAGAACACAGTTCATACTTTACATTGCTGCCACTGGACAAAGAGGTAATGACTGACTCTTGAAGAAAATCAATTGTTACTGCACAATCCCATGACCTAAGTTTCATTCTATCAGAACTAATCAGGATAGAGTGTGAAACGCACAATTGATATCTGAGCAAAGAAAGGTACCCAAACTAAATAATTGAGTACCAAAAACATGATATATCATTCTTTCTTACACACTACGGGTCAAATTAAACGAAAGAATTCAAAAACAATTGTGCTGGCAAAATATATAACATAATCCTTGAGAATAAAAACTCGATTCCTGATTTCCCACAAAAAGCAGCTGTAACTCTATTCGATTGACTAGTGGACACGATGGTTTAGCTGTACATCTTCGTAGATTGAACATTTATAACTTCCCCCATTGCACCCTGTGCAAACTACCAGATACGATCATGAATGGAAAACACCTGCTTCAGTGTTGAACAATAATCAAAATACAAGGAGATTTACCAACCCAGCTAACTAAATACTATTGGGATGCTAGACAGAGAATGGATGAAATCCAAGATCCAGAGCATTAGCAAACAACAACGTCCTAAAAAAAAAAAAAAAAAAAA
>CABFVZ010000510.1:39808-126914 GCA_902151445.1 Timema monikensis | reverse complement strand
AAAAAAAAAAAAAAAAAAAAACGAGAGAAAAAGGAAATTTGTAAAGAATGATAGGACAAACACTTAAATAGAAACCTGTAAAATGAGTAACAAACACAGAATATATACATTGGATGTGAATATATATTTCTTCAAGGATAATATCTTTTAGATTTTCTTAAAAGAGCAGCCATTACCTCCACCTTAAGTGGCAGCAACAGAAAGTGTAAACGGTGTTCTTCTCGTAGTAAAAGTTAAATTATGTTTGTTCCCTTTCATGTACATTCTTACAAATATGTATAACAAAATACCTTAAAAAGTAAAAAAGAAGGTTTTAAAGTTCATTTAAGTGTGCTTATGAATTAGGAACTTATTATTTTTGTCAAAATAGCTGTGATAAGTCTAAAAACCAAACAAAAAATACTTAAATGAAATAAAAAAAACATAATTAGAATCAGAGTATACATCTATATGAGGATTTAACAAGAGACCCCTCACCTTGAGGACGACGGCAGGGAAGAGGGCAGATGCCTTAATTTGTTGTGGGATAGTGAATGCAGTGCCAAGGTGTACCCCATTCTTGGAGAAAGATATTTCACCCTTATCCAGGTCCAAGAAGCAGCCAATCACGTCATGCATACCGAAAGAATCTCCATAGCTGTCGAATTGCTTATTGTTAGACTTTTTGCCTGTGCCGCCAAAACCAAAACCAAACCTGTCTGTACCGAGATCTTTAGATTTGCCTGAAAATTAAGAAATTTTATTTGATTAAAATGTGAATAAAGTATCAACTTTGTATATTACAGCAGGGTTATTTATGGTTACATCAAGTATTAGTCAATCCAAGCTTAATATAATTTCTAAGTTTAGAAACTACCAAGTTTTCCAAACCAAAAATATACATTTTCCCAGTACATTATTTGCTCTTTTGCTATTATTTAAGTTGCTCAAATGTTAGTAAAATGGCTTTATCAGTAATTATAATGTACCAGCAGTGATGTATTTTAACGATTATTTCATGAAATTTTCATGCCTGATCAAATTCATTCATATTTTACAATTATTATATTATTTTCAAACATTTAATGCAATTGTAACTAGAGATGACCCGATGCCTGTTTTTCTCAATTCTGATTCTTAAGTTCAACCTCGATTTTTTGATTCTTGAACATTTCCTATTTCATTATGTTTCCAACCTCATATATTTTAAACATATTTATTCAGCTTAATAGAAAAAAAAAAGAAAAAAAACACAACAAGTCTTTTCACCTAATAGGGTCATTAATTGAACCAAAATATTTAGCAATTAACAGCAAATAAACTAGTTTAGAAATAATTGATTACTACTCATTCTGGATTATTCCGTTTTGATTAGTTGTCAGAACTTTAATTGAGATATAGTAATTGGAAGTATCAAGAATAGTAATATTAAGATTGATTGTTAATTATAGATTCTTTCGATACCAGTAAGAATCGAGGGTATTGAAGAATTGAATTTGACATCCTTAATTAAAACCATTTGTGAGCTAGAAACCTAACTTTTTATGCTAGTGCCTAACAAATCTTTAGCACAAACTTCAGTGATAAAGACAATAAATGATGAGATAGTTTACTTGTTGTGTAGACCAGCCAACCCGACAAAGTCCTTCATCTGTGACAGTCGCCTCATAGTAGTATTTCCCCTTTCCTTGCACTCCTTTGGTGGCTCTACAACCGTGCCATTCTTTTTGCTCTCTTGACTGACAGCGTAATCCATCTGGTGTAACCGCTAGAGCTGAACCACGGTCAAAGAAACTCAGAGTCCAGTGAGGAGCTGTACCCAATAGAAAAATTTTAAGTTCCTAATCAATACTCATAGAATAATTTTATTAAATCACTTTTCTGTTTCCAACTATATGACTAACAATTTATTTTTGTTTCAGGTTTTCATTCTTCTAGCAAGAATAAATTTATTCACATCGGTCTGGTTAAATGAGATTTAATTTGGTTTGTTTGTTTCTCAGAAGATTGGGCGGGGTAATCTAAAATTATATATATATGTATAAAAAAATTTCTTTCGATACCATATTTCCATCTCAAAAGACTTTATAAATTTTACTGCTAGCAATAAATTACAAAGTAACAGTAATTTTAATTTTGACTGAAAATAAATAAAAAATGAGTGTTGTATAAGTTATAATGAAATATGTTTTTATATATTTAGTGAATTTTATTGAATTCTGGTTCCCGTTTTATCAACAATTCACTCTCATATTTCAGAAAATTTGACAACATAATTTTGTTCCACTGCATGATTATATGAAAAAGTATGACAGTCCCTTGGCCTTTGTCTCAGTTCTGAAAGGTAATTAAATAAAGTATAATTTTTGCAACTCTTTAAACATGAAAATATTCTAATAAATAAATCAGATGTTTGAAAAAAAAGGTTTTAACTTTTAATTTGTATTGTAGATTATAAGTATATTTGATGAGTTCAAAATTGATTTATTCAAAATTACATTTTAAATTTATTTATCATTTCTAAAAGCTAAGACAAATGATTTAATCACTAAATCAATAATTAAATGTAAGTTAAAAGTTACCATAGTTAAAAGTGAAAGATTAAGACTTTTTACATCCATTACTATTTCCAGGCTGTGGCCTAGCTCAGTGTTTTATTCAGGCCATATATTTTCCACTAGACCAGCTGGCTAGGCCAATTGTAGCTTCATATGGCTTATAATCGAACTTAAGATTAAACAGATGATGTTGGATGAGAGGACCATATGATTGAATTACACTATCTAAAGTGATGGATAATATTATTATAGTATTGACCGTTTACTGTATAGATTCATATTTTGGACCAATTAAATGATTAATCACCGAATAATTTTATATTAGTTGACAATAATAATTTTTTTTTTTTTTAACAATTAGTCCTTTATTTTCCAGATCATGATGGAATATCAGCTTAACGCTTCACATGTATTTAAATTTCACTCATTGCAATAGACTAGATCGCTGAAAACAGGGTAGATCGGAGTTCGACTCCCCGTCAGGTGTATTGAGGGTAGTTTTCCCTAAGTGTTTTTACCCTTTCTCTTTAAGCAATTGTGGCTATACTTCCCCTAAACTCAACCTTCTATATACCTATATCATTAGCAAAGATTGAGGTTTGAATCCTGTTTGGGTATATGATGGGTGGTTTTCCCTAAATGTTTTTTCCACTCTCCCTTGACGCAAATGTGGCTATACTTCCTTTAAATTCTACCTTCCTCATAATTAACTAATTAGCATAATTAGTAAATATTATGCGTGTAGTCTTAACAGGTAGTAAGATTCAATGCTAAGGGAAAAAAAAGTTATATTAAATAAAGTTTTTACTCTTCTAAAAAGTAAACAAATAAAACACCTGAAATTGCTGCTTGAAGCAAAATATCTTAAAAGTAGTCAACCAATTAATGCAACTTACATGTCTGTTGTATTATTTTACTCCCTTTCCCCGCCTCCAGGTCTTTAAGTGTCTCCCAGACAATCTGGATGATAGGTATACAGAAAGCCCCAGTTTTTCCACTGCCGGTCTCTGCCGCCATGAGCACGTCACCCCCACCGAGGATAAGAGGGATAGCCTCTGACTGGACATCTGTGGGCAGCCTGTATGTGACAGCGCAAGAGATATTCAGTGGTCCATCTATATAACATGACCTGTATCGGTGGCCGCATGGTCTGAGGCATCACCCTCGCAATATACTAGACTGCCAATGACGGGGAGATAGGGGGTCGAATTCAGGTCGGGTGCACAGGGGGTGGTTTATCCTAAATGGTTCCCCACTCTTCCTCCATGGAAATGCAGGTCACTTTCTCAAAAGTCGACCTTCCTCATCCTTAACTCCTTAGCATAATTATTATATATGTATTTAATATTAACTGGTAGTAAGACACGATATATATATAACATGTGCATTAGTATGTCACAAAATATTATAAATGTAATGTGCACACACACACACACACACACACATACACACATACACACACTCCTTAATAATTATGTCATCACATCATTTTAAGAATTTAGTAACTTAATTATTTCTTTAGAACTATACATCCCTGGCTGGATATGACTTAATAAAATTTCAACACTTTTTTTTAATGAATTACAATCAATATTATAATTACTCACATCCATTCCATTTCTTCAACAGCTTTGCCAATCTCAGCTAGCACTCCAAATTCTAAAATAAAAACACGCATTTTAATTAATATGTGTGATAAAGCCTAAGCTAAAGATAATTTAAAACTGATTAATAATTGATCCCTTGAAGCTTAACCCATGGCAACACTTAACTCGGTCATAAAATTATAGAACCCACATTAATTTAGAAACGTTCCATTAGTTTTTTCCAGGTGTGTGGGAGCCCTGGTAGTCATCCCTGCCTATTTAGTCCTACCACCTCAACCTCGCACACTGAAACAGTAGAGTACTGTATGTGTACAGGATTTTTTTTTTCTTGCTCTAATATTTAGCCGCGCACACAAGCATCTGTTGTAGCAACACAGTATCAAATACATATGGTGTGGGGATTTTCATTCCGCTTTGAAAACAAAAATACACGTGTGATAGTGGCATGGCGGTTGTATCCTACCCCCACTACCCACTCCGATTTACTCTTAAAGTCTCCTGATGGTGCGATATTATTACGGTAGTGATTTGAATTGTAAAATAAGTCATTACAAAGGGGAGGTAATTTTTTAAATGGATTAATTTAGCACTGGGTCTTACTACCTGTTCAGGTTATACTAATTTCGCTAATGGATTAGGAATTGGGAAGGTTGAATTTAGAGGAAGTGAACCCACATTTTCGTGGAGGGAGAGTGGAGAACCATTTAAGAAAAACCAACCTCAGTTCACCCGATCAAGATTTGAACATCTATCTCCCCATACTTAGCACACTGGATCAACATGAAACTAGCGTGTTAGCCAACTATGCCATTGAGGCGGGTAAAAGGAGCTAATTATTTCTTTAAAAGAGAACAGAGCTACTCATGGCATTGGGTGCACATTTTATTGTGACATAAGTACAAGGGCAACGCATAGGCTGAAATTAGTGAGCATATAGTCTAACAGGTAAACAGATGAGCATTTATTACTGATAGGATATTAATTTATTTAGTGCCAAACTCAGTGAGGCCTCCTGATGAGACCAGACCATAGATTATCTTCTAATCAAAACTCAATCTAAAGTATACAAAAAACTTTATATCGTTGTGGATCAAATCCTCAAACAGCGTATAAAAAAAAACACAACCCTCAAACTCTTTTCTCATTAATATCATATAGCTATCCACTTCTTTTTCCCTGGCTTCATCAACACATAGTCACTACCACAATTTCGACATCAGAGGAAGAAGATAAGGTATCAATTGTTTGTTTAACAGAGCGCACTCGCTTCCTTTTCATCATACAGCTCTCAGGTGTTGAAGAAATAAGGAGTGTGGTGGGGGAAACAAGCTCTTGAGGTATACATACTAATATATATATATATATTTATCTTTGTGTGCAGGAACATCTCGGCAATATGATAAACTATGTCGCTACCCTTCCACTAGTGTCCTGGCAATACACATTCAATACTATACCGGTGTGTGGGGATCTTTAAGGTATGAATGATTGCTAAAGATGTTATACTAGGTTATATGGAGTGCCTCACTCCTGTTGTCAAGAGCCAAATAATTCAGATTTTTTTTTATAACCAACAAGTCTTCTAGTTGTCCACAATAATAGGGAACAAAACTGTCTTCTGTTAAATACTTGGAACATAATTCAATGCATCGTGTGTCAAACAGCTATTATGTTAACAACAATAAATACATCTAGGCCTACCACTTTTAAATAAAACTTAGTGTCATCAACAAGTCAATCAGGTTTGTTTCAAGTACAAAGAAAGGATGTTAACGCAAGTAGCTTTATTTTATTACTAGTATATATTTAGTTTCTCCTGCCTTTTTGTGTTCTTTACTCCCTCAATAAACAGTGAGTTTAAGAGTAGGCCTATTCAGTTCATTAGAGATAATCATTATGATTTTGGGATTAAGGAATAAAGCTCAATTTATACTACCCACAATATATATTATTACAAAGTAATATTTTGTTTGGAGGCGAGAGGCGGGGGGAAGATGATTTAAACTGGAGATATTTTGTGTAGTGACCTTACACTTTATTTTAATAAGAACTTTTGGGGCACTTTTCAGTTTTCATGTGTTATATTATATTCTTNTTTTTTTTTTTTTTAAATAAAGTCATAAAATTAGTATATATAACATTCGACCTCTTTGAAATGCTCTAAATTATAAGTTCTTTACAAGTTTTTAATTAACTGTAACAATTAGTTGCATCTTGAGGGAGATAAGGGGTTTAAAAGCACTGCTTATCCCATCCATCATCCTACTTGGGTTCACCAGTGGGGTTGAATGATTAGAATATTTTTTAAGTTTTAATGGCTGGGTCATTGGTATTTGATAACTCAGCAATATTGGCACAGCATTATCTATATTATTAGACAGAAATATTAACAGTTTTTAAGTGCACAACAAGTGTAGGCTTACATTTAGTGAAATTACTTCAAAATTCTTGGAAGAATTTGAACTAAGCTTTTTGATTGCCATTTAGGTAAAATGTCAAAATTCTTTTACTTTTCATCATGTAGCTTGTATTAATTAATCACTGTATATTTACCTTCAAAGGCTGTCATTTTGGATGTAGATGTAGATAACTATTAATTTTTATGAATACAACTTTTAAGGTATTTTGAAGAAATTTTATACACTGTTAATAACATTAAGCAGTATACGGAAAATAGTTTTATTAAAATTAATTTTTTGTAGTCTATATAATCCCTGGTCATAGATAATAAAAGTATAGAATAGTAGCCCTCTAAGGTATGACCACAGTCTGTATAACTAAAATTAGAATAACCTAAATATAGGAACGCATCGAGGTTACTCTAGTGCACATAAGGCAATACTGCCATATATGGGCTACAACAGTTACTATTGCTCTACATCAAAAACATAAAAAAAAAAAATGAAATATTTTTTCCTAGGCTGGGACAATGTTGTCCTGAAGGGCCAAAGTAACCTCAGTTTACAGTAGCTTGATACTTAATTATATGTGCTTGAATAACAAACTTGGTTTAGTAGTAAGATATACGGCTTGTAGGAATTATTACTATATTACAATTTCCTATAGTATTTAAAGTTGACTCGCCGCTTGTATATTGCCTTCAGAAACCTAAATATATTTAAGGATCGATATCTATAATAAAATAAGTTCACTAAAAGCCTGATTACTCTTGTTCGAATGACAAACTTTGTGTAAAAGTCTTATTTTCAAACGATCATTTAACTTAAAGGTTAGTAGTAAGTATTATTATTTTATTCTAAATCCTCTTATTTAAAGAAAAATTCATGAAGGTTGAAGTTGTTAATTTTCTTAAAAACCATTACTAACCCATTTATTTCTTTTAACTAATCGTACATTGATATTTCTCGTATATTTAAAAAAAAAAGCAAGTGATGTCGAAATGCCACATTGCCTTGTATGTGTGAAAGAGAGAAAAAATACCCGTAAGTCTCTTTTTCTTTTACACATCGGAGTGCAGCCGATGGTCCGAAAATTTTAGTCGCAGATTTGTTTCCAGATTGTATAGACCAATGGCTGTTTCATAACCCTACCACTGAATAGTTTACTTCCTTCCTGTATTTTACTTCCTTTCAGGAAGACCAATAAAAATAGAATTATAGGTAATTAAATTGATGACATTTGTCAACATTGTGCTACAACTACAAAGCGATTACGTCATAGTTCGTAATATGAAGAAACGTAATGATAGCCGTGTATATTATTGAGCAAACGGTAAACAAACAAAAAATTACTGCGCACTATACATTATTTAACATTCATCATTACACTCTGCAATTGTTTGAGCGTTTAAGAAATGGTAATAATGATTTCCTTTCTTTACAACATATTTTATCCATATTATGGTGTTAAAACATGGCATATTTATAGAAAATAGCAATGAGTGACATTCGTTTTGTCATTCAAGTGTGATTTATTTTGTGACCAGCATTTTTAATCTATTGGTCTAATAAACTATTACAAGCATTAAACCGGCGGTGGTGTGGCATTGAAAAATTACACCAAAAGTGTGGTGAGGTGTGAAAAACCTCATACCTGATTTAGATTTAATAATAAAATATTTTAGCAAAATGATTAATGAATGATATTTGTAAATATTCAGAAGTTTATAAAAATAAACACTGCATCAAGTTTACCACGTTATATATATTTTATACCATTATAGGAAATAATAAAAAAGTGACCCCCCTTTTTTTTCTGAAATGATTTTTTTTCACATTAATATATATAAATATACTATACTAAAATGAGATATATAATGTTTATTTTAATTGCCTGACTGAGCATTATTTATAAGGTTTAGTTAAAAGTTTGAAAATTACCACAAAAAATGCTGTTTCATGTAGAATCTTCTTCTAGCAATATTGGTGCTGGACAACCTTGACACACAGGAATGATATGTTTTAAACACAAATTATTATAATTATTATTATTTAGCACCGCCTCTTACTACCTGTTCGGGTTATACACTTTAAGTACTGGATTGGGAATTGGGAAGGTTGAATTAAAGGAAGTGAACCCGCATTTGCGTGGAGGGAGAGTAAAAAACCATTTAGGAAAAACCACCCCCAGTTCACCCGACCGAGATTCGAACCTCGATCTCCCCATCCTCGGCAGTCGAGCTTAACACAACTAGTGCATTAGCCAACTACGCCACCGAGGTGGGTTTTAAACACAAATGTAACATCTATGACATGTACTTTGTTTTATGATCTTTACTCCCAGAACATGCAAAACAACGACTCTGTAGATCGTTTTATCTGTACAGGTCATTTGATTGATGTTGGTTCTGAAGCATGTCGTTTTAGTTTTGAGGTCAGCTTTCTTGGAAAATTTGCCTTCTGCCTGTCTGAAATATGTTCTTTGAGCAGTGCCATTGACAAATTCATTAGAAACTTTCTTCAAATTCTGTTTGTTTTGATGTTTGCTTCATGAATAATTTGGGCATTTATACCTGCCACATTCATTCACCGTAGTCAAAAACGAAATCTTTGCAAGGATTTTGCTAATCTTAAATTCTCAACCCCATTACCATTATCTGCCCAAAGCTCTTCAAAATTCAAATGACTTGCCTTGTGTGTTCCAGATAAATAGAGAAGGTCTAAAACTGCTTTTACTTCCCTTTCGTTTGTTTTCTTCACCACAAACTGTTTGTTTATAGCGATATTTCTGGGTACAATTTGCAAATTTGTGAATAATACCAAATCTTTTATCATTTTGGGAGCTACGAATAAAAAAAAAGCAATCTATTGGTGTCAGGGCAATTTTTGGATTGCCAATCTCACCAGGAAGGTGAGAAATAATATTGTGAGTTCTAGTTCTGACATTCTAAGGCGGAGTTTCTTTCTTCCATATTGTAATTACATCTTTGCCCAGATAAAATGATGAATTAGTATCTTCTTCTTCTTCATCATCATCTGAATTAACTGGATCCTCTTCTTCTAATTCCCTAAGAAGACCCCTTACTCTTTCTGCTTCAGGCCCATTTGGATCCATCTGAAAAAAAAATATTGTAATATAATCATGGAAAACATAAAATAAATTATATATATATATATATATATATATGCACACACACATACACACAGTCAACTCTCGATTTTACGACTCCTGGAATAGCATCCCTCTCGAAGTAATGACCCTTTTTTGAGGCACCACAAAAATGCGGGGAAAAAAAGGTCAAAAAGTTTTAAGGAAATCGGCTGAGAAATGTGTTTGTTACACTTATTTAGGTCATTATCTTTGTGAGAGCCCTATTTCTAGTAACAGGGGTGGGTCAAGTATAAAAATAGACGACACCACCCCATCAGTGCCAGCCAATAGCACTTGACTCTGTCCACCCCCTCCCACAAGCAGGACAAGGTTTCCCTGAGCGCGACTGCCGCTAAATCACACACCAAGCTTGTTTTTGCCAATGTTATTTATATTCTTGATTTGGTTATGTTTTTGGTTGGATTCTGTGAACAATTTTTGACGACCCACGCTATGGTTTTTGCCATAGTTATTTTGATTTGCTTACTTTTTGGTTTGATTTTGTGAGCGATTTTTGATGACCCACACTATTTTTTTTATTTAATACAAACCTATAATCTAGACTAAATGAATGGAAAGAGGACCTTCTTGACATTCATGAAGAAGAACGAGATTATCCAGGAAGTGGATGAGAAGAAGATTACAAAGACGAAGACTGCGTGGCAGCATGGGATAATGAAGTTGACACTTTTAACGATTCTCAAAATGAGAGAAGAAATTGTGAATGCAGTGCAGAAGGAAGGCCACAATGTAAAGGCCAAAAATTTGAATGGTGCAACGCATGCTGTCTGGACCAGGCTATGCTGGAGTGGTTCAGCCAGCATAGAACGCAAAATGTGCCTATAAACGGACCAATGATGCAAAGAAAGGTAGATGAATTTGCCCTGAGGTTATGTATAGAACATTTTCAGTGTTCAAGTGGGTGGATAGAGCGTTTCAAAGTGTGTCACAGAATATCCAGCCACAAGGTCATCTGTGAAAGCACATCTGTCGACCAAACACCGGTGAGGGAGGGGATGCCCTTGCTCTGAAACAAAAAAAATCACTCCTCTCTACACCCGACCGGGATTTGAATCTTGATTTCCCTGTCATTGGCAACCAGTCTATTGTGATAGTGACACCTTAAACCATGGTGCCACCAAAGCAGGTAACAGTCTTACCTACACCAATTACAGTATGGCCTTATAATATAAACTGTGCCATAAACAAGATAAGCTTGCTACTTTCAGGGTAAGCGCAGTGTACATTCCAACACTATGAGAAGCCCTACTTCTTAAGAATAAGGGTCATGTTTGAGTCATCATGGCACACATATTATATACTAAGGCAGGGGTCGGAAACCTACAGCACGCGTGCCACTCCTGGCACGCGGAACGATTTTCAATGGCACCCTTGCCTAATGGCAAAATTTCAAAATAATGTTTTCAGAACTTAATTTTGGCAAAACACATTTTATAATCTTTGTATTTATTCTGATCTATCTGATTTATATTAAAATATTAAATATTCAAGAAACAGTAGTTATTTAATGTATTTGATTTAGAAAAAATGTTGTTACATTTACATTTTATAAGATCAACTTAAATTTGTTTTAATAGAACTGTATTAGTTAACTAGTATCAAAATATAAACGATTTGGGTAGGCCTTAGATTGGTTGGCACACTGAGCGACTTTCAACATTACTTTGAAACAACACTACTAAAAGGTTGATAACTCTTGAAAAAAAGTATAACTCACTAATAATGTGGTTGAGTTATACTGCAACAATAACTGGAGAATATTCTACTGACAACTCCACCTTTGGCGTCAATGTGCACGCTGAAGTTATTTTTGTCTGGACAAGGGTATTCCTATGATAATTAAGGGCACTTTTCCATTGTCTCTTCATGCTGTCATTAATACCTACCCTTCCTTGAAATTCACCCTTATGTTCTTCTTCTAAGCTACAGTTCAATTTTCATAGGAAGAACATTTTTTATTTTCTAAAAGGTCTTTTCAACAAAATACAGCTACTGATTATCCACTTAAATGGCCAAATGTAGCCTCCAAATGACCCCCTCAAACTTTTGATTGCACAGCTTATTTGACTATACAAAACTAGGAATGGCAATCCAAAAATAATTATGGCAATAAATAAACAAAAATAAAATAAACCTTCAAAACAAAACATTTACCCAGCTAAAAAAACATATTCCATTGGAGACTCAATCTTTGTCTAATCATGATCATAAGATAACGAGAAACAAAGTAGTAGACTTTTTTTTTTTTTGCACCGCGTCTTACTACTTGTTTGGGTTATACATGTTTATGTACTAGCTACACTTATGGCTTTAGGGATTAGTAAAGTTATATTTAGAGGAAGTGTATCTGCTTTTGCATGAAAGGAGAGTAGAAAACCATTTTGTAAAAATCATCTCCAGTACACCGATTGAGATTCAAACCTCAATCTCCCCAACATCGGCAGTCCAGCCTTCTGAAAGAGTAGACTGTTACACCTTTCAGCCACCGAAGCAGTTAATATACATGTTACAGAAACATAATGGATTAAAGGTAATCACAGTTGACCAAAGAGCTTAATTTAAATAATAGATCATGTTACAGAAATATATTGAAAAAAACAAGCATGGTTTTCCAAAAAAGTATAACGGTTCATCGAGGTATGTTGATAAGAGCTGTATACTATAATTGATCTGTCTCTTCTTTGTAGCCACTAATTTTTCTATCTTCTTTTAGCAAAGTAATCCATACACTAATAGACTTCCTTTAAGAAAATCTTTAATTTTTATTTCTAATTTGGTAAGGAGTAATAATAATTGACAGGTTATATCTTCTTTTTTATTCCCTTTTCCTTATTTTATATACTTTTCTTTTATGACGACGACATGTTTTGGTGATTTTTCACTATCTTCAAGTCTTATTTGTATTAAAGATGATGATTTTACCTCGTACTATTAGAAAGTTTGTGAAATTTTACAGTTTTATATGGAATAATTTTTAGTGAGAATTTAGTAAAAATTATTCCATATAAAACCATAAAATTTCACAAATTTCTAATATAATGGAGTAAAATCAATCATCTTTAATACAAATAAGACTTGATGGTGAAAAATCACCGAAACATGTTGCCCTAGAATATAAAGTAAGGAAGCTAATAAAAAAGAAGACATAACCTTACTACCAATTTTTATGTTAATTCATTTAGAACCTTACTATCAATTTAATTTTTATGTTAATTTATTTTTAGGTTATTTTCATCTGCCTGTAAATAATTTCAACTTTCTAACACATCAAGAGTTGTTAAGTTTTAGAATTCCCATTTCTTAAAACCAATTTTCAAATTTATAGTATTTTCTGATTATCTAGCGTAGTCTTCCTACCTCCTCTTAAATATTTCATTTCTCTAGTACACCATGAATTGTTTATTCCTATTAGTTTTTGAATTTATTAGCTGTTCAATTTTCCAGGCTACATTAAAAAACAAAATTTTCTTTTAATACTTTATTTATCCTTTGTAGTTTTTCCTCCGTACTTAATTTCAATTTTCTACAACCATACAGGTTTTTTTTTTCTATAAGTTTTGGAAATTTCAATCACCCAAACCAGCAGCATAACTATAGGATGGCTTAGGTGGAAAAAGGTCGCAGGCACACAACCAAAATGCGGCCAACCACGCAGGCCTGCCCGCCTAAAATTAATTTGTTAAGAAACAAAAGTGTTGTTTTTGTTTATTAAAAATCTTACCATTCAATAAAATGTTATTCAATAGTCACTTTATTTTGCATAATTTAATGTTCTACAAAAAAGCTATGTACATATTTTTCAGTAAAATCAATATTTAACAAGATAGTTATAAATAAATCTAAAAAAGAAAACTTTGAGGAAATTATAGACAATTTCGCAGAGATCAGCAAGAGGAAAGAGTTTTAAATGGTGATGTTTGTTTAGCCTCTCTTTAAGTGTTTATATTGTTTATGGTTTTGTTTATAATAGCAATTTTATCAGACAAAATGTAAATCTGTGTTACAAAATGTATAAAAGAAGAAGAAATGCTAATGTGATTTATTATAATCTATAATTGCACATAAAATTAGTTTTTGGGGGGGCGAGGGAGGCTTTCTTTTATTGAAAGGAGGCCCACCTTGCGATGGGCCAATTACTGTCTAGTTATGCCTCTGCTGACCCAACTCCCTAGTTTACTGAATTTATTGTTTTGAAACTAAACATTTTCATACTCTTAGAGTTATTTGAGGTTGTTGCTCTACATGCATGTAAATATTTCAATTTTATAGCCTTACCAGTAAGGTTTTTTATATATTATTTTTGGAAATTATAACAACTTCTTCCCCAGCCACCCATTTTATGGACCTTTATTTTGAAATCTAAAAATGTTTAACTGTTTGGGGAGGCCCTTATACTTACTTACCTGATAAATTTTAATCTTACATAACAATGAATACTAATGTTTAGTTTTTTTTGTATATTTTAAAATCCCCCATTTCCGCAACCCCCAACTATAAATTTCAAAATATTGAAGACTTGTCTTAAGAATGTTCCCCTACATTGTGTTTTTTGGTTTGTTTTTTTCTGTTCATACAATATAACACCATTTATTTTCGGGAGTAACATTTTTAAATTTCAAATTTTCATACTTGTATGCTTATTTGAAGTTGGCCCAATAGCGACCTACCTAATTTAAGTTCCCTATCACACAGAGTAGTTGTTTTTATTAGTTTTGGAAATTTATTCCCATTTTAGAAATTTCAAATTTTAGAACTTAATTGATTAATTACTACCCTATCAAATTAAATTATTTTACTCCAGCTAAAAATTTTTTTTGTATTATAGCCTTCCCCTCATTCCCCAGCGTACTGTTTTTGAATTTACAATTATTAAATTTTTGTGGTTAAATGGGACAACCCCTATAACTTCCTTCCAATTCTTAGTTTTCTAATTCATGAATTTTGGGAGTGGGTTATCTTTTAAAGGACACAAACACATGTGCATACACACCCACTCACACACTTTCACCTTTATATATATATATATATATATATATATATGTGTGTGTGTGTCACGGCCAAAACACGAAGTCTAGTAAGTTCGTGAAACGATTGACCACACCTAGCTTTGGCCACCAAATTCAATCAAAGCACAACATATATAATAATTTACAATAAGGTCAGTCTTTGGCCGACCAGCTCTAGATATGGGTGTAAGAAACTAGTTAAAGCAAATAACTTTCTCTATCTCACTTATACAGGATGTCCCACTCGAAGGTAGCCATGAAATGAACGTGTCAGTTTACATTGACCAGACAAACAGAAATTAAATCAAACATTGATATGTCCTACCTGTGTGTATGAGAAATGGAAGCTGATCACAATGTGCTGAAAGTGGCCTCCTTGGGTGTCCAAACACTACAAAACACTGCGCTCCATATTCCTGAAGGTGGCAGCCAGGACCTGCTGTGAGGAGACACCACCTGAATCTCACGCTGGATGTTCTCCTGTAAATCCTTCCTCTGACAATTCCTTATGGACCCACCAATCCAACACGTCTTCACATTAAACACATGCTCTTCCACTGATACATGTTCAACACTCGCTCGCCTCATATACTCACTTCAGACAACTGTGTCCACGTGCAAACAGTCGGCACAACACTACTCTCATTGTAGTCTCCTCCCAAAGTTTAATCTCGTCAGTGTTGCTGTATTTCCTTTCTCTTGGACTACAGAGTATTGGGTCAAAGTGTCAATGCAATCCTCAAAATTTTACCAAAAGTATACGGAGAACATCGGGGCGATCTTAGAGTGGGACACTACCCTGTATTTCATTACATGTAATTATAAGCATTTTTGAAAGTTTAACAAATCACATAGAAAAGATTAACATGTTCTTAACACTGTAAAGCCTATTTTACTTTTAATTGTTTATCCAGTCAGAGCTCTTAATAAATTTGGAGTTACACAATATTTGTCATTAGCTTGTTTACACTTTCATTGAGGTAAGGTTAAGTTAGGTTGGGATGGTTCTATGTAAACTAACCAGCTCTTCGGGCACTGGTCAGGCTGTTGTAAAATTGCGCTTTGACAGGCCAGAACACAAATTCAAATTTCCCCCCCATCAATATGTAACAATTTGGCTGGATCATCTGGCCAATGTGCAAAGAGTTCCAGTCAAGTAGCTAGTTTTGGGCCTTGACCGTAGAATTTTATGTATAATAATAATCATCAAGAGCTGTTTCCAGCCTGTGGCCAGGTCAGTTTAGTAAAATGCCTCCATCTTCCTTTATCCTTCCACCATTCTTCCTCCTTTAATTTCTTCCATTCCTTTCCTCTCACTGGCAAACTTTCTGTAATCTGCTCCACCCATCTCTTTCTTGGTCCCCCTTGCGGTCTTTTTCCTACATACTTAATTTCCAACATTTTCTTTGGCATCCTTCCCTTTTCCATCCTCATTACATGTCCATACAATCTCAGGCTTGCTTCCTCTACTATTTTCCAGATAACTTCATTCCTAATCTTGTTTCTCCTTGTGACAGCTAACATGCTCCTCACAAACTTCATTCCCATGGCCTCCACTTTCCTAGTCTCTCTTACATTAATTTTCCAAGTTTCTGCTGCATATGTGACAATAGGTACAAAGCACGACCTGTACATCACTTCCTTACCCTTCAAGGGCACTTTTCTTCGCCATAAAGGTTTCTTACACACCTATAGAACAATTCCCACTGCCATCCTCTTATTATATCCTCTTTGCTTTCACCTTTCTCCTCAATCACACTTTCAAGATATTTTACTTTCTGTACTTTTCCCAGCTTTACTCCATCCAACCTTATAGCTTTATTAGACCTTATCCTCTTCCTTTTTACTACCATCACTTCACACGTTGCCATGCTAAATTTCACCTCACACTCTTCTCATTCCATTCTTGTAGTTGTTCCTCTACTGCCTCTTCTTTCTCCCTCCATATCATCAAGTCGTCAACAAACGTCATGGCTTTAATCCTTTCCTCCCGGAGATTTTCTGTCTTTTTTTGTTCATGACCATTTCCAACACCATTACAAATAGTAATGGTGAAAGGGCACTCCCCTGCTTCAATCCATATAACCCTACTCTCTCTTTTCATACTTTTGAATCCAAATCCCCCACACTCGTTTCCTATATACCTTTCTAGGTCTTCTTCAAACTTCTCTTTTTCTTCTGTAGGGCACCCCACATATGTATATGTGTGTGTATGTGTGTGTGTATATATAGAGACAAAGAAAAAAAGGTGGAGATGATCCAAGTGTATGAACCAAAAGTGGGGTGCCCAATAGAAGAAAAAGAGAAGTTTGAGGAAGACCTAGAAAGGTATTTAGGAATCAAGTGTCAGATAGTTATGGGGGATTTGGATTCAAAAGTATTAAAAGAGAGAGTAGGGTTTGAGGAGATGTTAGGGAAGGAAAGATGGGGAGAGAGAAACAAGGAGGGTAGAAAGCTGTTGCAGTTTTGTGTAAGAAATAAAAGGAAAGTGGCCAACAGTTGATATAAGAAGGAAAGATAAAGTCATAGGTTGGATCACTAGATACAGTTGGGATGGAGAGCAAAAGTCGGTGATATACTACGTTATCATAGATTGTGTGTGTGTGTGTGTATATGTATATATAAACTATTTTAAGTAGAATTATTTGTGTTGCAAATATGCTTTGAAAATAGAATATACTTTTCAACCAATAATGATCATTGCCAAAGAATATAATATAAATATATACTATTTTAAGTAGATTTGTGTTGAAAATATGCTTTGAAAATAGAATATAATTTTCAACCAATAATGGTCATTGGTGAAGAATAATATTGGTATTGTTGTTTTTACTCTACATTTATGTATAGATTATTGAAAGTTTTTCTTAAAAACCAAACATGTCTGAATCATTAGCATCCAAGATAATATGACACTTGTTTTTTTCCCCCCAGGGTATGGTCAGTAAATGCAATGAGCTCACCAGCGCCATGGCTCTTCCCACAAACCACTATGTGAATTCATGTAAGTTCACAAACTAATGTAATATAGTGACATTAATGTTAACATTCATTGCCTTAAGTTCACTTGTTAGGTTGTTTGCTTACTGATCTAAGGAACTCTATTTTGACTTTCAACGAGGGCTAAAACTATGATTTTTGAAGTTGTATATATAATTATTTTTTTTGCACCCCATCTGACTATCTTTCCAGCAGAGCTATTCAGATTCGTTCTGTGCACTGGCCTGAACATGATTGGAATGTATTTAAAAATTAACATCAACTTAATCTTCTTTGTATCCCATCATTAATGCTTCATATGAGAAATTTTCTCTAATATTGATAAGAATGTTCAAGTTGAGTTTTTTTTAGCCAGATTACTAAAGACCCTTCAACAGACTCTGTAGCCTGTCCATAGTTTGGGGTCACTAGAAATTCTCTTCACATTTAAACAGTCTGTATCCTTAATAATGGGACCGTGCCGACCAATGAGATAGTCGGAGACTTCATCCAATAAAACTCTTTGAAAGAAAATTGTCTACTGCAAGAAGCAAGTGCCAAACAATCAGCTGATCAATAAAATAATCTAAAATACTTTTTTTGAGTAAAAGCCCAGTGTATAAGCTACTTTAAATAAGGTCTAGTACAATCACAATAAGCATATTTATAACACAATTTGAACTATCTCACGTGTGCTTTTATTTTGATACACGCACACACATTTACTAAACTGTGTTTAGTAATCCGTATAAACTAGTCCTCAGAAAGTTAAAGTTGGTCAACTTCTATGGAGTACGGACTTGCGGATAAGGACTCTGTTGACAGAGCAATCTGATACTGTGTCACACGGACCATGGACACATGAATACTGAGTTTGTAGATGGAGCTTAAGGGTTTTCATTACTCAATAACAAGCTGTTTCAGTTAGTGGTAATACCCGCCTCGGTGGCGTAGTTGGCTAACGTGCTTGTCGTGTTGAGCTCGACTGCTGTGGACGGGGATATCGAGGTTCGAATCTCGGTCGGGTGAACTGGGGGTGGTTTTTCCTAAATGGTTTTCCTCTCTCCCTCCACGCAAATTCGGGTTCACTTCCTCTAATTCAACCTTCCCAATTCCTAATCCATTAGTGTAATCAGTACTTAAAGTGTATAACCCAAACGGGTAGTACGACGCGGTGCTAAATATTATTATTATTATAGTTAGTGGTAATCCAGCTGGACAAAGTACCTATACAAATCTTTGCAGGGAGGGGGTTATAGATTTACTGGTTTGTCCTGTTGTTGCATATTAATGTTACGTGATAAGTCTGCACTTTAGCATATTCTCTTCCCATTCTTTTTCCGGGGATGGTTGGCGAAACCGCTGCCAGGTATCGCGGTCATATGAAAAAAAGAGTTGCGTCGTTGCCTGGTGATAGGTCGGTCACTTGCATACGGACAACCAAAGTGTCACAAACTATCAGGGTAGCATTGTGATAGAACACTTTGTATAGAGATATTCATCGTTGTTTTAAATTGATAATAAAAGCCAGATGGATCCTTCTTGGTCTCTGTTGAGTTTAATTCAACTATCATCTGGTCTACCCAACACAAGGACAGGCATCCTGCCTGACTCATCCAAGGCGTTACATGGGCAACCCAGAGCGTTAAACTGTAATAAATATTCTTCATCTAAGAGTGTTTGTAGTTTAATCTTTGTATGGCCTTGCAGGTATACAAAGGACCTGCTCCTGTGCCAACATTTGTGCAAACAACTTCTAAGATCTATGGTGAACATGACAACAATACGTTTGGGGATATTACTGGGTGCTGTTGTTATGGTGCTGGGGAAAATCTCCCATTTAGGTAACTTGACTACATTATACATGTTGAATTAAATAGCATAGCTATCATATTTAATTATTACGGTTATAGCCGCATATATATAACCACTTAGCTATCTAGGAGTCGTCCCTTGCTTAGGTTAATTCTTCACTCATATTTGAAGGCAGTCTCTCTGATGGACGTGTGGAAATTGTCGGCTACAAATGTGTGATTGATTAAGATCACGAGCTATCAGATATTGTCATCTTATAGTATACTTTATTTTTCTCGTCCTTCCATAATCTTAGGGCCAGTTTCATAGTTAGACTTAACACGCCTTAAGTCCGGCTCAATACCAAACATAAGAAACCTACCTAGACTTGAATGTTATGGGTGAGTTTCATGTGAGAAACAGGCTCATTCCATTCTGGTATAGGTAGGTGTTGTCCTGTATTTAGTATAGTACTGTACTTGAAGTGTACTAAGTCTGACTATTAAACTGCCCCTATACTGCAAAACATTTGATGAAATCATACTCATATAATAGTAATAAAAAAAATTGTGACTTTAAAACATTTTATATTATTTCAACAAGTAACCATTTACTGTGTGCTTACTTTGATATTTCATGACAATGTTTAGTATAAAAGTTAATATATTTCTAACAAACTAAAAATATTCTATATCCAAGAATCCTTACCAATCCAACAAAACAATTAAACCAAAATAATTTTACAATCCAACCTTTCTCGTAAAGGATTAAACTTTAAAGTAGGCTAGTCGGGAAATAGTTTGCTTGTGAGATCAAGGAATCAGCTACCCACCTCAGAAGTTATTAATTTTATTTCAAATTCCAGAATATAGTTGTTGATTATGATAATCATATTGATCAGAGGTGGGCAGAGGGAGGCTGGGAGGTCTCGCATGCAAATGATGAAAAGTGCTCAAATTAAAAATGTAAGACAGTTAAATGTGAAATTTGACAATCCTTTTGCTTTCAACGATATGCATGACATATCAAGCACACCATCAGGAAAAAGGTTATTTTACTTTGACAACTTAAATTTGCTAAACTTTAATGGTTAATGTGGCGATTGGCGATAGGTTTGCCCAACTCGAATCCAGATGTTACAAAACCATGTTCTCTGTCTTTGTCTGTTAAAAAAACATAGATAAAACACATTTATACAATAATGGAAAGTAAATCTTATCTGCGTTTCATTCTTCAGAAGAGGGTCATACTGGGTGTATGGTGAGTTCGCCTTTTGTGACCCCCTACTTTACCTCCTGGCTGGAGAGCAGTCGCAAGGTCCGGGGCTGTTCTTTGGGGTACAGGACGCTAAAGTCATATTTCTCTGAGGTACATGCCATCTTGCTCCACACTGTGGGGGACATCGCAGCTTCTGCTCAAGGGATGGGCATACAACCACCTTCGTCTGTTGTGGATCTCCTCTTGCAAGTCAACACACAGGTCAGAATGGCTAGAAGCCTTCCTTCCCCCTCTTTTTTAAAACTCTATAAAGAGCCATTGCTCGTTCATTACCTTCAAAAGCATCTTAGTGCTTAAGTCTGTGCCAAAACAGTAGTTGGATTGTGAGGTAATGAGTCCCGCAAAGATATAAATATTCCACAATATATTATATCAGACGTTTCCAGACGTATAAATATAATTTTAAAGGTAAATAAATAGGCTCTATACCTTATATTGTGTAAGATAAAACTAATTTCAATTTGTGGTAGTTATTCTCTTGTGAAAAGTTATGATTTTTTTAAAAATTTAATTAGCTAGAAACTCGATACATTTGTTAGCATGTTTCTTTAAGGTTCATTTGTTTATTGACAGAATGATTTTGATAAGCTGGATGACGTAATGGCAAGACTGGTTCTCATTCTTGATACAAATCGCCCCATCCACTGGCGGTTGAAGGTTCAATTATCTGACACACTTCTAGAACAATCTAACAAACATCATACCATGGGCATACCCTATGTAGTGGTGAGTCAATCTCTATTTTATATCAATTTTGTATTTGCCTCTTATATTGAAATTCTTATGCATTTATTTAATTATTACATTTAATAAATGACTTACTGTAAAACAGTGTGATTTTATAATTTATGTATTTTTTAACATTGTACATTTCTATTAAAAAATATGCTCATGAATTAACTTTCTCGCAACTCAAGATTTTGACGGATGTCGACATTTCATGGCCTTTTGAAAATGAAAAAGTGCTTTTCAATGTTATAGTGACTGGATTATAACAGAAAATTTTAAAATATTTATATTTTATACTATTTTATTTATTTCCTCTTATATTCATAATTTTTTCCAAGATTCGAATTCGTAAAATAGTGGATTCAATCCAACTCTACTAAAAATAGATATAAAAGGGGGGAGATAATTGATAAGGACATTATATATATATATATATTTATATATTTATATTTATATTTATTTATATATTTATATATATAAATATTTTAACATTTTCATGATAAGGGCATGAAGACTTAATACTAGTAAACTCTGAGAAAAAAGAATATGCTTATTTTATACATGTGTACATTCTTGTGACAAAGTATATCTAATATATAGCCTATCTACCACGCTACACTCCACAAGAGCTTCAATAGCAGTCGTCAGTCTTTATTTTTCATTCACTTTCACCCACTTTGCTTTCCAGGGGGTGATCTCAACTGAACATGTACTTTTGTTAGCTCTAACTCCTCTAAGTCAGTACCTACTGTTCGATTAGGGATTAATTTTTATAGAGAACAGATAAGGTGTCTGTGTGTTGAGAATTGGTCCCTGAGATGCTGTGTTATGTGGTCCAAGAAAGCAATAAATACAGTTCTAAGATACTCTTCACTTGTGGACGCTGGAATGTTGTCACGGTGGCACTGTTTATCAACAACACGAGGAATTCGCATTTCTTCCCCAATTTCACCCAACATTTCCTCAAGAGTAAGTAAATATTTTATGAAATTCATCATCCTAATCGGCGTAATTTTGCAGGCATTAGCTAAAGCCAAATTCAATGAATGGGCACTGCAATGAACATAAAGGGCACGAGGATGTATGTCTCGTATATACTTTTGAGCTCCATAGAGGTGACCACTCACCATCACACCCCTGACCAACTATATTATCAAGGTTTAAGCCATTATTATTTAGACGGAGCAAAGTTGTAGATGCCAGTCCTTTTACTGTTCGACTATTAACAGGATTAAATTATAAAATATCTTCTCGAATTACATTATTTTTAGCACAAATGTATTGTACAAAGAGAGACATTATCTCTCTCCTACTTACATATGAGGTCTCATCTGCTAGAATGGCGAAAGATCTGAAGGCATTAATATCTTCCACTATCTTTTCTTTTATTATGTTCCCACATTTTATCAATTCATTCTGTATGGTTGGACTGATGTACTGAGCATTAGAAGCACCACACACTAGGTGTTTTTTGAGGACCTTGTCTCCACAATCAACACGAAACCTCAAAAGATCACGAAATACTCCATCGTTCTTATTGGGGTCATTGGTGAGAACATTTCCAGAGTCCACCTTACCACATAGTGGCAGTTCTTGTCTACCACATAAAATTATGGTATCAACAATTTATTTCAACTTTGATATGTTCTCATTGACCTGCTTGGCATGCTCAGAAATCATTTGATGAGAAACCTTAACTAGCTTCCCTTTTGTAACGTGAAGAAAATCTTCTGCCATTTTTTGATATTTTATATGGTAGCCTCGACTTGCATGATCAGAAAACATTTCTTTAGCTTTTTTGAAAGGCTTTGTCACCAAACTTCCAAGGTTTTGATAACTTCTTTTTTCAACGGATTGCTTAGAAAATATCATACAAAACTTATAGAAGGGACCATTTTCCTTTTTGGAAAAAAAAGGAACCAAGGAAACAATTTCATCAGCCTTTGATGAAATTGGATCTTTGGGATCTTTAGGGGGAATCCAAGGAGATCCAAGCAATTTTTCTCTTTGGAGATCAGTCATAAGTTTATTCAAATAATCTCCTATGCCATTATTACTTCACATTGACAATGAATCCTCATCACATTTAGGTGAAAAACTGTCACTATCCCTTTAAGTATTGCAATCAAGGGTGTGGCCACTATTAGCATCTAATTTTTGAGAAGTAGAGGTCACTACATCTATTGCAGTGAAAGTACTATGAGAAATACACTCAAGAGAAGAAACTCCAGATATGCAATTATTGGGGTCAGTCAGCAAGGGCACTAGTGCAGGGTGCAATCGGAACACAAACACTCAAACCAGACGATCTAGGTTTAGTTTCAATAGAAACATGTGAGAAGTGTCATTGTTGTAAGGAACACCTTCCCCTTTCTTTTTATTCTAGTTGAATTGATAGAGTGATGTTTGTTTCAAAGAATATTTCATTGCTGTAACTCTTGAAATGATTGCTCTTTTATGCAGAAAAAAATAAACTATGTTAATTATTGACATATGGATGAAATCTACTACTAAATTCTTACCAAGCGAAAAGAGGTTTTCCTAACAGAGATATATTATATATTCACATATAATGTCCTTTTCTTGTGTTTGTTCTTTATGTTTTACCTTTTACTTGCTCCTATCTATGTGTCCTATCATTCTTTACAATTTTACATTATCTCCCTTTTGTGTGTTTTTGGTTTCCTCTTCTAGTAAGTTGTAACGCATGTTTCACACTCCTCCCTGATTAGTTCCGATAGAATGAAACCTAGGTCGGGGGATTGGGTGGCGACTATCTTTTTTCTTTAAGAGGCAACCATTACCTCTTTGTGTCCAAGGGCAGCAGTGTAAAGTGTGAACTGTGTTCTTCTTTTCATTATAAGAGCCATATTGTGTTTGTTCCCTTTTATATGTTTCAATCCACCTTTCCTATAAATATAATAAATTCTTACCAAACAATCTCATAATGGGCTAAAGTATTATTATTATAATTGTTATTAAGTTATTGTTATTACTATCATTATTATAATCATCATCAGAAATCATGACCAGTTTACTTGCACTTGAATATTGTAGCAAATATTTGGCTTATTGATGTTAAAATATATTTTTTTTAAGTTTTAAAAATACCTGAGATTTGGATTACAAATATTTTAATCCAAAACCCAAATATAAGTACAAAACTATATTGTACTTACCAATAGGTATATTGACAGAAATATTTGCACATATACCTATATATATATAACTCAAGTAATATCAAAAAATTGATTATAAAACAAAATCAGTGTAATTGTGCAATTATTTTAAATTAATAATCAACAACACCTTTCAACAAAGATGAAAAATAACTGCCAGTGTGTCACAAACCAGTAGAGGGGTGTAAAAGTGAAGCAAGGTGACCCTGAACTGAAGAAGGGGGAGAAAGTAAAATATCCTGACTAAAGGGGAAATTAATTTTTAAAGTAAATTGTAATTAATGCAAAATAGAATGGTTATTGATATATGTGAAATTATGCATACTGACGTCTTTAAAAACAATTACTAGAAACATAAAAGGCTTCTAGAAATTGGGGTGGGGGGTTGAACCCCTTAATCACCCCACCTTCCTATGCCCATATATATATATATATATATTGTTTCATTGCACATTTAACACTCCTTCCTAATGGGTTCCAATAGAATGAAACTTAATTCAAGGGAGTGAAAGTTAACAAGCAGTTGTCTTCAGGAGGCTTCCATTACTTCTATATCCAGTGGTGGCACCACTGTACATTGTGAACTATTTTACTCTCTTTTTAAAAAAAAAAATCATTATTGCCGTATTACCCGCCTCGGTGGCGTAGTTGGCTAACGCGCTAGTCGTGTTGAGCCCGACTGCTGAGGACGGGGAGATCAAGGTTCGAATCTCTGTCGGATGATCTGAGGGGGGTGTGTGTTCCTAAATGGTTTTCCACTCTCCCTCCACGCAAATGCAGGTTCACTTCCTTTAATTCAACCTTCCCAATTTCTAATCCATTAGCGTAATTAGTACTTAAGCCTTTAACCCGAATGGGTAGTAAGACTCGGTGCCAAATAATAATAATAATAAATAATAATATTACCATATTATGTTTGTTACTATCATTCCTTCCTGTACCTTCCAAATAGCAAAGTATACCTCCAAACTCCAAAAATGAAAATAGGTATTCTTTATAGAGAGATACAAATTTTTTTATCTGTAATACCATAATGCATATACATATATTTTTTGTCAGATGTCTCAAGGCTCCACTATAGAAAGTACTATACCGCTGAGGGAGACACACAAATCGTGGCACGGAAAAAAGCATGTCCAGCGATATATAAAGAAGAATTTCCGGGGCCACTTGGCATCATACAGTGAAGTGAAAGGTGCCAATAGACTGGCACTCCGTGTCGGTGTGCGTCAGCCAAGGACCAAAGGGATCAATAAGTGTGATATGTATACGCAGGAGGACAGTAGATTTCTTGTAGCGATGCTCGCTATTCAGCTCACTACAGAAGGGTGCTTCCATAAAGACTACATTGGTGACGCCTACGTGTAAGTTTAAAATTTGTTACTGATTGAGGTTTAAAAAATTAGTAATGTATGACCCCGGGCACAGAATTAACCCGAATAGCTCAGTGATAGAGCAATGGTGTACTAAACCAAACATTTTGGATTTTATTTTTAAGCCCATTTGAACTATCTCCGATATATTGCGAGATAATTTGTTAGCAAGATAGAGTTGTCGTGTGACACTGTATCATTAAGTTTCAACATATTATAACTCTCACTTTCTCACTATCATTGTCATCATTATCGTTGTCATCTCCACCACCACCATAATCATCATCATCATCATCATCATCATCATCCACCACTATTTCCTGCCACTGGTAGTGTCTGTCTCGAACATAAGCCTTTCCATTTGCTCTTGTCTTCCCACTATTTATCTTGGCTCCACGCTGGCCCAATCCACTCCTATCCTCTCCGCACTTTTTTCATCCGCCTGTCCCTGCGTCTTCCTCTTGGCCTCCTGCCTTCCTCCTCCAGTTCAAGCATCCTCCTTGGAATCCTCCCCTCTTCCATCCTCTTAACATGTCTATACCACCCCAATCTCGCCTTATTTATCCTACCATGCAGGGCCTCCTTCTTTTCTCTCTCTCTCTCGCTTTTTCTCTCTCTCACTCTCTCCATCCTGGTCACTCCTAGCCGCCTCCTCAGAAATTTAATCTCCCATGCCAGTATCCTGCTCGTATTCAATTCCTTAACATATATATGGATTTTGAATTATCGGCGTTAAATATCTGCATGATAAAACACCGACTATCCTTGGCCGATTGTGCCAATATCGGCCGATAAATCTGATCGGTTATCGGCATTGGCCCGGTCATAATACTTTTTATTTCTGTTCTTTCAGTGACGTTTATGTGATAGAACTAGATGGGGGTAGCAAGAGAAACAGACTTCACAGAACTCTACAGCCAGTGTTGATACATTTACAAGCCGAAGATATTGTTTTGGAGCCCCGTAATGTGACCTTGATTCTCAAGAGTAGTCAGCCAATCAAGTGGCAGCTAGGTATCTCGGGCAGTCTGGGGAACCTTTTAATTGTGGTAAGTGAAACACTTGGTTCGCCGTTTTTGTGTTGTAAGTTGAAAATGGTAGTTCTATATTTCAAATACATAATTTACATGATTGATATGTTTATATATATAAAAAAATGTAATTGTTTTAAAAATGGCATTTACATTTATTTTTTAACTATCATATTTAATAACAGGGTGTCTAACATCTGGGAAAACTGGAATTAGCCGGGAATTTAAAGTGGTCAGGAAAAAACGGGAATAAGTCGGGAATTTGGTAGATTAAAAAAAAAACGGGAAAATGTTGTTTACTTAGAATATGAAATATAATAATTAGTCAATTATAATGTGATTAAAATTATTATTTTTTCGTTTGTGTGTAATGTGTAATATGTTTAGTAATTTTCTAATTCCTATTAGACTATGCTATTACAAATTAGGTTTATTTATATTTTAAAACATTATTATTATTATTATTATTATCCATAAAAAATATTAATAACAAACATGGCGGTCAGGTGGAGGGGGGAGGGAGAGAAGGGTGTAACATTCTTTTGAGTCGGGAATTTTAGGAAATGATCGGGGGTAAATTCAGGTATTTCATTGGTCGAGTTGAGTAGACACCATGAATAAATTGACAACCGATGGCGGTATTATGTTGACCTCAATTTAGATAATAACAGTGTTTGAGACTTGAGATTATTATTAAAAATAATATTTGGTACATAAATGAAAGGCAGAAATTGTGAACAACATTGCATGCCTGACGATATCAATGCATTAATTGCTGTACATTTTCAAATAGTACCCAGTCCCAAATGCTAGATGCATGTCGACCATCTCAGAATTCGTGAAATGCTCCGTGCTAAACGTATGAAGTCTGTGTTATGAATGATAACAGCAAAAAATAACTATTTAAACAGGTGCATAACAGCATCCTGTAGCACCTAAAGGTGATGAACATACATTTATTAATGAAAATGGTTTGTTTTTGTGCTTCTTATCTCCAGTTTAAGTTTGTACAGAGTTTCAAATCACCCTGTATGTGTGCGTATGTGTGTGTGTGTGCATGCGCATGTGCGACAAAACTGAGCAACTACTCAAACATTATACTCTCATGTGTGATGAAATGGTTAGTATATTTTGAACACATTGTGAACTGAGCTTAGAATATGTGCTGTTTTATTTGTTCAGAGCAGTGATGAAGACATAGTGGTGAATGAAGGTCATGTAAACATGAAAGTCTTGTCCAAGAATCTGCCTAACTCTCTGAACACACTGCTACTGGACATTGCGACCGAGTTTGGACCGCCAATAATGTATGCCAAAACCGGTCCAGCCTCGACTCTGAGACTAGTTATTGCTGGAAAAGACAAGACAGGTGGGAAATATTTAGTTTTAAGGGTGTTTTTCTTGCACTTAAATTGGGAGTGGAGTTTATCTTGAGCTAGTTCTATCCAGTCCCCCTCATTACACCCTATTCCTATCTTGAGCTAGTTCTATTCAGTCCCCCTCATTACACCCTATCTCTTTCATGTACATTATAATGATATTTTCCAAACTGTGTCTAGGTCTTTTCAATGGTCTCTTCCCATTTGGTTTGCCAGTCAATACCCTGATACAAAGATAGTAATTGAAAAATTAATTATCATTCATTTTAATGTTCCCAATGAAGGTTTAAAAATATGTATTGATCAATATATTTTGATATGAAGATTTAACAATATTAGAAGAAGAAAAAATAACCCCTTTATTCTTTGTCCATTTGAAGTGCAAGTTTTCACTTGGTGCTTGCTGACTGTTTCTAGATCCTCACAGAAATATACCTTTTTATATCTTTATTTAAAGGCACTTTTTTTACAGGCATTTTGTAACATGCATTATTTAAATACACTGTAGACAATGAGTGCTTCTATACACTGCCATGTGATATTCATGTTGTCGCAATCTGAATAGAATGTTGCCCTAACCTAGAAAATGCAGCGTCAAAATGTTGTAAGATGATCCAAGATATGTTATATTCAATGCAGCATTTTATACAGACGTCAGCTTTTGTGTCGCCATGCTGGCGAGACTGCAGGACAACCAACCTCTGTCAAGTGTATTGTAACCTCAGTGTATCTCAGTACCAGTATCAGTGTACTTCTAAAGCAGTTAGTACGTTTCTTATTTTGTGGTTGGGTATTTATTGTCTACCCCTTTATTTGTTCCTGAAATGGCAACTATAAACGGATCCATCACTAGTGGTAGAAAAGAAGAGATTGGCTACCCTAGGCTTTTTTTTAATCTCCTTTCACCTTTTTCATGATGACTTAATACTTAGTACTATTCTTTTCATTAACAAAACCAATTTACTTAGTTTCACCTTTTTCATGATGACTTAATACTTAGTACTATTCTTTTCATTAACAAAACCAATTTACTTAGTTGCTGACCTTAACATTCATTGTTCATCTGCTGCACAGTATCCTCTTTGTAAGGTTCCTCCCCCCCCCCACCCGCCCCCCAACCCTAACTCCTTAAACTTGGGTCATTCGTGATCAGACACACAATTAAAGCAAAGAAAGAACCTCTTTCAAGTACCTTGAAATTACAAACACTTACATCTTTTGAGCCTAAGTTCAGAGATCAGTTCGAAGCTTGAAATCTGAGAACTCAAGAGCCCAATTATATGACCATAGTTTCCTTTATTAATTCTCTGTAAAATGGAATTATAAGTTTTTTTGACAGTCATACAGTTAAACTGAAATTATTTCTTGTTTAATATGTCAGACGTGAGCAGCATTGAATCTGGAACAATCATCGATGACATAGATGAATTAATTCAACAGTTCCCTTCTCCTGATAATGATACATCCCTGAATCAACCAGACAGTACAGGTAAGGTTGGTTGTTTCAGTTCTGATTAGTAATGATTTTTTTTAAATTTGACTTACTACACTTTTTGGTTATCTGATTATTTACACTGATGGGGAATAAAATATAATTCTACATAGAACAACCCAAAATGTTCTAAAGGAGGGCTGGAAAACTATTTAGAACAAAAAAATAACATGTTCAGGTTTTAGTTAAAACCATGTAATGTTTTATTTATTTATTTATTTATTTAGCACCACTTCTTACTACTCGTTCGGGTTATATGCTTAAGTAATACCTTTATACGATTGGTATTCAAACAATAAAGGGATCACAAGATGCGACTCATGGAATGTCACTAGTGGTCGAGTGTTTACTACACAATATACACTTGAAACACTAAGCAACCCTCTTCATTGGCCGCATGGACACTACTCTCACAATAGACTAGACTACCAATGACGTGGTGATTATGGTTTGATCCCGGTCAAGTGTAACTGAGGCCAATTTTTCCAAAATGGTTGTACACTCAATATCAGGTACACTTCCTCTAAATTCAACCTTCCTCATCCCTAGCCCATTGTCGTAACTTTTACAAAAGCGTATAACCCAAATGAGTAGAAATTTTATACTGAAACTTGATAAAAAAAAATAAAAAAAAATAAGACAAGTGTAAATTTAATGAAGAGAGCCTTCGGGGGGGAGTAAGAATTCTTTGCACAAAAGTGACATCTTTTTTCTATGGTAGCAATAGTCACACACAAATTTATTTCTTCATTAAATTTATACTTACTATTTTAGTTTTCCTTTTTCTGTATTTTCATCAGTTTACATTATTTTAAAATTATTTACCCATTGGGACACACCATTGTTAAACAAATGGGTAGTAAGACGCGATACTTAAAAAAAAAAGCAACCATACACGTTTCTATAAACAATAAAATAACAAGTTGATGCATGTAATTGGGCACTGAGGATAAATAAAATTAATACCGACTGAATAATATAGAACAAACTTGAATGAGTCATGTCAACCCTATTGGTCAATGTGAAAGAAGCATCTTATGTTGATAGGATGAATGTGGATCAAGTGACAAAGCAACTATATTATGATACAGGGAATAGGACCTTTGAATCCTCGATCTTAAACCTAAAGGATATTTAACAATTTGAGAAAAAATATTGTATTTGATATTTTAAAAGATATTGATCTGTTAATGATAATTTATTTTAAAGCTATTATACAGTTTATTTGTGGCTTGGTCCGTCATAATTATAGGATAAACTATATCCTAGACTAGTGTTTCTCAAACTTTCTTTAGTTCGTACCACTTTTGGGGTCATTGCCTAACCAACATATCCCTTTTATGTCTTTGAAATAAAAATAACGGTAATTTCAAATTTTAATAAACCTAAATTGTTGGTACATACATGGTTGTTCCAAATTTTATATTAAATTTTATGTGATAAGTTAAATCAAGCTACGGCAAAGGGAAAGAAAGGCTTGTAAAAGGCCATAACATCTTGTTAAAATATGCACTGTAGCAGATGCATGTATGCATGTAGCAGATGCATGTATGCATGTAGCAGAGTCATTATTATTAATAACGATTTAATGATTAATTAAACTTATTGGTGTATTGCGTACCCCATGAAATTCTTGTAGTACTCCTTGGGATACACACAGGGCTGTTTTAAGAAAATGCAAGGCTCGGGGCAAAAAAATCTGAGGCCCCCTTTTGTACGGTAGTTTTTCAGTTTTAGCACTAAGCCATTATAATATATTGATATGTACTTGGTACTTATGTTACTTAATAATTTCTCATGTTTTATTGGATATTAATTAACCTATTAAATGACTGTACTTTATTAAATGCAAACAATCAATTCAATTAGGTTAACAAAAGTAAATTTCTCTTTGCACCATTGAACTGTTAGTTTTATGTAGACTGACACTGGTAGAACAATGGTGGTGTATTCTATTGTACTGCAGCACATTTCTCAAATAATGTAAATCTTAAGTTACATAAAGTTGGGGTTTTCAGGAATCTGGAATGGAATCTTATAACTAAGCGAATACTTATTGCTCTTAATTATCTGTACACTATTTAATGTGAAATTTAGAATAGTAACTGTAATATATTTAATAATTTTTGGAGGAAATGTGGCCCCCTGAAATGTAAGGTTTGGGCCTATTGCCCCCTTTACCGCCATCCTCCACCCAAACGCGGCCCTGTGTATGCATGCGTACCACACTTGGAGACCATTAATTTACCACTCAAAAATTTAGTTAGTATTTCTCTTACGTTTACCAGGGTGACCTGGTGGTCTAGGGGTAAGGTGTCAGACTTCTGTGCTGGCGGCCGGGGTTCAATCCGCGGTCCCGGCACAGATTTATCTGATTACCAAACCCTTCCTCCACCTCTGACAAGACATCTTGTGAATGTGGGGAATGCCAGGCCTCCACCGTGGTTCGGATCCCACGTTAAACTGTAGGTCCTCCATTTCATCTCACAATCACCCTACCATTACTCATTAGCGTAAGTGCGTATAACCCGAATGGGTAGTAAGACGCGGTGCTAATAATAATAATAATAATAATAATAATCTTACGTTTACCGTATTACCATGGTAATATTTTCCATCTTAGAACTCGAGAGCAGCATTATGACACAACTCAAGTCATCGATGGTGGTGGAGTGTGGTCATAACCGCATCATTGTGAGTTTCCCACTACCCCTCTTTCAAGAAGTTGGCTCCCCCCATCTCGCCTTCAACGACGCCTTCTGCTCCTCCCAGAGGAATGTCACACATGTTTACCTCAGCAGCCACATCACTTCTTGTGGCAGCACCAGCAACAGTGACGGGAGATTCATTATATTCACCAACGCTGTGAGTTGACAATACTGTAATTTGTACATTAATAACAAAATATACCATGATTACATTTTCATGTAAAAATATTAAAAAAGATAAAAAAAATCAGAATTATTGGTGAAAATTTTTAATCAATTTCAGTTAAGCATTATGAAACTAAAATACTATTAACCTCAACATGTAAGTTTTTTAAGTAAAGGCTAATTGAAATTAAACATCTCCTTTTTATTTTCTGAAACCTTTGTTTCACTGTTTTTTAACTTAAGAATCTGAGCTTATTTCATTTAAAAAAAATGAAATTCATAGTTCTTTATTTCAAAGTGTTAAAAATATACATGCTATAAATAAATACACCTATACAATTAAATTATATGAACGAACACATTATAGCTATTACAACATTGAAAATAACACAGTTCACACTTTACATTGCTACCATTGGTCAAAGAAGCAATGGCTGCCTTTTGGAGAAAATTGATCGTTATCACCCGACCTAGTTTTCATTCTATTTAAACTCATCAGGGAGGAATGTGAAACACGCAACACAACTTCCTAAAAGAGGAAAGGAGGTTGGGCTATTAGTATCACACTCCTCCCCGATGAGTTCCAATAGAATGAAATCTAGGTCGGGGGATTGGGCGTTAACGATTAATTTTCTTCAAAACGCAGCCATCAAGGCTCATTTACACGGGTCAAGTTTACTGGTTTCAGGTACTTTATGTCGAGCAATCTTTACTTTTATTATCAGTTTACACAGAGACAGTAATATTGTCAAGTACTTGAAGCCACTTCCAAAGGAAACCATCACTCAGTTATTTGCAAATGGGGAAGAAGAAGGTATTTAATGCTGAAGTGAAAATATTAGTGCAAGCACTAAGTCCCAATTTAAGTGATTATTTATTATAATCAGTTTCTCTTAACACTTTGTTAAAATACTTACTAAGATTGATGATTCAGAGTATGTCGTATTTTGTGTAAATATCCAGGAACCTATGTATATCATTACTACTCCACTTATTTTCATCACAACCCACAATAACAATCAAAGGAACAGAACAGAACTGAAAATCACAAATTGCTTGTGTACTGGCAAGAAAACCTAACAGGACTATACTCCCTACTGTCCAACTTGAAGGAAACTAGCCAAACGAGCAGTTTAGACGTTGAAAGTACCAAAGAGTGAGTGAGTCACGTGACTTTTAAGCGGCCACTAAAGTAAACTCTTCTCCAACTTCACTTCCAACTGCCCGTACAGTGGAAAGTGAACTTGAACACACCGTTTACACAGGGACATCACCGGGAAAGTCGCTTGACTTCAGGTACTTGTACAAGTACAAGTAGACTTGACCCATGTAAACGAGCCTTTACCTCTCTGTCCAATGGCAGCAATGTAAAGTGTGAACTGTGTTCTTCTTTTCATTCTAAAAGCCATATTGGGTTCATTCCTTTTATATATTTCTATTCTCTATCCACCTTTCCTGTACCTTCTTACAATTATAATAACTCAAAAGGAGTGAGTGTGAACCGTGAAACACAACTTTGTAAAAAAACACAAAAGGCATACAAATGAAATTGGTTTACAATGAAATGTGAAGTTCATTGGTGTAGCTATCACTATGTGATTTGAGTACTTACTATTTTTATTTTTTTTCTGACAACATTATCTTTAGGTCCATGTAGTATTTGGCTCAGCCGATATCGCTGATAAAGATTTGGAGTCTTCTGGATCACGTCCTGATTCCTCTGGCCTGAACAGCATCTTCACGGTGGTTTGCAAACACTTGCCTTTCTTCCCAAACATGAAAGTAGATGATAATGTTTTGGTAAGCTCGTCATTTCTGCTAACTACTACAGAATAAGTTGAAATTGGAAACACTGAAATGTTGGCTGTTTTATTGGTGTTAGGGGTTTAATAATATCTGTGGTAGTAAAGTTTGTGAGGATCATGTTAGCTCTCACGGGTAGAAACAAGATTAGGAATGAAGTTATCCGGGGAAGAGTTGGGGTACAGGGAGTAAATGGAATAGTAGAGGAAGCAAGACAAAGATGGTATGGGCATTTAATGGGGGTGGAAAAAGAGAGGATGCCGTCGGAGAATTACCGCAGGGAAGGCTAAGAAAGAAGTGGGAGGAGCAGATAACAGAAAGTGTTAAAGTGAGAGGAGAAGAATGGAAGAAATTAAAGGAGGAAGAGTAGTAGAAGAATAGAGGAAGAGGAAGACATTTTACTAGATTGACCTGGCCACAGGCTAGAAACGATGAGGATGATGAGTAATAGTTATTTTAAGATGTATTATGATTTATGTTAGGCTTTATTTATTTAACAAAATTTTTCTCTTTTGCTTTTTCTCATTCATACTCTCATGTTCTGATATTTTCAGTTAGTTCAGAAAGTGCACGTTAAGGTGATTGGCCCTTATAGTTTGGCGTGAAAATGCAATCATAAGAACAAACGGTTATCTTGAAGAATTTTTGTTGTTTCGCAATTTTTTTTTCGGAAACAGTTTGTTCAAAAATAGAAGCATGTTGATTAAATTATACTTTTTATGTACATGCCTCCTCTATAATTATAACACTGATCAAATATCAATAAAATTGACATTTTTCATTAGAAAACTTCTGGCTTCTAGATACAGTTCTTTATCATTTATGGCCTTCCAGACACTCCTCTTGTGTATGTCTTCTCTTACAGCGTCCATCCATCTTCTTCTCGGTCTTCTCCCGACTTTATTATATAACAATCTTCAAACCTTATTTATAAATGCACAAACAAATGAACTTTATTTAATTTTTTTTATCAAGAAATGGGTGAAATGACATTTTTAGGTTAATACTTTAATATTTGCGGTAACATTTCTAGAAACGTAAATTTAGTCCAAAAGGAGTCATTTTGAGCAGCATTCTGTGCACAGGCAACTTGGAAACATTGTTAGATAAGCAACATCCGTTAGAAAGAAGCAAAGGGTGGGAAGAAGTAAGAGCTAAGTTATGGATTAGATCGACGCTTCTCAAGAGTGTACTCCTTAGAGTGCTGGGGTTTATCAAGATTTTATATCTTCTGTGGGCTGGATTTTTGAAACACACTTCAACGAAAACAGATTATTGCAACATTTATTGAGAAATTAAAGAGATTTGCAATATTTTGTTTAACAATGCCACTAATCTCACCAAAAAAAAATTGTTTTGGGGAAAAAAACAACACATGCTATGTGTAAGAAATAAAAAATAATGGTTTTATTTATTTATCAAGCTAGCTATGATCTGACACCTTAGCTCAGTCGGTAGCATGTCTGTCTACTAAGCTAAGGGTCCCATGTTCGATTCTAGGCATGGTCAAAAAATTTATCGTTGGTGAAATGTGGGTTTACCCTTTCATAGTAGTGAATTGATGGCCGGGGACTGGATGCTGTGCCTGTCCTAGTCTTAAGTTAGATTATAAGACATATAAAGCTATACTTCATTCACGGTAGGAATTACTCTCTGAAAGGTCTTTTTTCCTACCAATATCCTACAATATAAGAGATTTCTGGTAGGGAAAAAGGCCTTTCAGAAAACAATTCTTACACTGAACAGATTTTACGACAGGTCTAGAGCAAGCCGGTAGTGGAAAATATATGGCTTGAATAAAACACCCAGGCCATAGGCGGAAAACAGTAATGGATGTAAAGTTATTTATAATAAAAATTAAATTGTTTAGTAAAATATATATTTTTAAATTTTCTTAAATCTTTTAGGGTTGTCAAAGGTTCTATAGGTTAAAAAGTTTGAGAACAACTGGATTGGATAATTTTAGGAAATTAATTGCCAACACAACAGCACTTTAAATTACTAGAAATTAAACTGTAACTGTCTTTAAGCATCATAACTAAACTGTTGTCAGGATTCTGTGGACATGTTGAATACGGAGACCTCCAGTCAGAGCACATCACTTTATCATCTGGACATCTTCAGGGACAAACAGTTGAAAGAGATTGTGGACTTCTCCACATCAAGCTCTGCATCTAGGGAGGCTCAATATGACGAGATCCTCTACGTCAAGGGGTGGATTGATGGAGGTCAGAGAAATCGTACACACTCACCTCAACTAAAACTTTACTTTGAATTGTATTCGATTTTAGGGGTGTGCAAGAAGAAATCTTTAACTCTTCAAGACAATTTAGAATGGCTATCAAAACTTCAAACCCAATTTTTGTAGTACCTGCACATCCCTAATTTTGTTTCTCACTTATTAGTTTTACTCTGTGTCTTACTACCTGTTCAGGCTATACGCATCTGTACTAATTATGCTGGCAAGCTAGGGGTGAGTGGGGTCTAATTGCATGGAGGGAAAGTGGAAAACAATTTTGGAAAAACTAGGCACAGTACACCTGACTGGTGAGAGTGGTGCCTTAGACGATGTGTTCACCGAAACAGGAAGGAAAATATTATTTACTGGCTTTTTTGGAGGGAAAATTAGGGGTCTGCGAGCTTGGGTTTTTTCTTTCAGTTCAAATATTTCAAAAAAGCTCCCTTAAAATGGTTTCAGCACTCATGTCCTTAAGACATTAAAATCACACAAACGATTACTAAAAGAGTTATTAAAATTGACCTTTTAATGAGACATTATTCCTCCATTTATTTCTTAATGTAATAATCACGCATGGTCACTTCTTCTTTTCCAATTCCATTTATTTCTCTATGCACACTTGCGCATGCAGCTTATATTGTCTCTCACTAAAATTATCTTTCTCTGAAATTTATGTAAATTCAATTTTTACTGAATTATGTATAACACGTTGAAATTGGTTTTCTAGAAAAGAAAATTGGCTCTAACCATTTGTAGTTTCTTAGCAAAATATATAAACCATAGACGCAATAAAATTGTTTCATTCTGGCTGGTAAAATTAAATATATAAAAAATTGAGAAAATCCTCCCCCACTTCTCTTTTAAATAAAGGTGGCTCTACTTGAGTTTCATTTATTTTCACAGCTTGTCTTATATATCTGAAAATACAGTACATTGTCAAGTTATGGTTGTAATGGCAGTGGTTCCCGTGGAAGTGGTGACCGAGAGCTGCTGGGTCTCAAACTCGTCCAACCCGTCTTCCCGTTTGAGAGTGGTACTCCTAAAAAACGCGTGCCCCATGGACCTCTCTGTGGAAATACAACCGACAGACAGCCCCATACTCGGGCGTTTCAGCTTTCAGGTCAGCTTATTACTCTCCTATACTTGGAAGTAGGCTTGTGTAAAAAAGAACAAATATAATAAATATGTTGACAAAACTATTGAGGAGGCTTTATTATCATCCCAGCAGAACCATATTTGTGATGAATATTTTCACCATTTTGTTTAGGATAATCTTTGTAGTCGAGTTGGGTCGAATCTACTATCTTACTAATCCGAATCTCTAATTTATCTTTGAATCCTAAATATCAAATCTGAATCTAAATCTTGGAATAATTTTTAACCTAAGGGGAAATATAAATCCAGTAGAACACAAAAATACTCATAGTAACTAAATATTAATATTATTTCTTATAATCCATTCATTATGGCATTCATACATTCGGTTAAGTGTTAAATTGCTGGTCTGGGGTTTGGTTGTTAAGTTCATCTCATAATAAATAATTGGCTCTGAACCACCAATTATCAGTATTAGAGCGCTAAAACAAATTTAACTTGAAAATTTGAAGAAGAAAAAATTCAAATATTTAAGGATTTGAGTCTTGAATTCTAAATGTTCTCGAATCTTTAAATCATTGAAGATTTGAGAGCCCATCCCTAATTTGTAGTTAGTATTATGTTTTAGGGATGCAATTAAAATATTTGTGTTTGTGGGTTGGGGTGGATGGTAGCATGCATTAACATCCAGAGAGAAAGGGTTAGGGGGCCCTATCTCAAATATTTTTGAGCATTGACTACCTCTAGAAGCTATAATTATTGAATGTATGGACATTTTTATGACAAGGCTTCCATGATAAAAACTAAATAAGGGCTCTTAAAAAAGGTCTTGAGTTTTGGTTTGTACAAAGCTTTCAAAAGTTTGTTACAAGCATTAAGAAATATAATACTTAACTACAGTGGGGTTGCCGCGAGAAATATGCAGATCCCAAGAGAAAATAAAGGTGGGTGGGGTGGGGTGGGGTGGGGGGGTTATGACCAGTTAAACATTGAGAGCAACAAAAATATCAGATGATCAGAAATAGTATCTGTACCAACCACCAAATGTATTTATTTCTTAGGAATGAAAATATTATTCTTTGGGTATTAAAATTAACCCCTCACCCCTCTTTCAGTACCAGCATTTCTTCATGAGATTATTGTTTAAAAATATGAATGATCAATTTTTAAAAAAAACTTCTAAAAAAGCTTCTAGGTAACATCCCCTACTTCGTAATCCTGCGTATGCTACTGTTTAGCTACCAGAGGTATGGTATCTAGTTTTTCAGGTTTAGGGGATTGTGGCATCTCAAAAAGTCAAAACTCATTAATGAGGGCTTTAAGGGAATCCTTTCACTGCAAAAGCTTGCCAAAGAAGATTTTTCTAAATCTCTGTGATAGGGGCATGCGAGTAGTGATTTTTCACTCCAAGTCTAGTTTGAATGGAAACATCACCTTGAGTTGTTGGGTTTTTTTTAGCTAGAATAATATAGAGCAATATTTATACTAGAACTATTTCAAATTGAATTTTTGTAATCGAACTACCAAAGTACACACATACATTCTCAGAATGAAATTTTGCAAAAAAAAAACTATCACACACATTTGGATATCTGAATAAATTAAAATTGAATCAAACTAACTCAACTCATAATTTTAAAAAAAACTCCAAGTAGTCATATAGCATAGATCAAATAAAACAATTAGATCTATATTTGGCTAGATTTCACAATCACAGAACTGGATCTGGAATAAAATAATAATAAATCCAAGCTAATGTTTGTGTAATCTAACTAATGACAAAACACAGTTCTCTTGTGCTATAATTCTCTACATTATGTTCTGCATCCAAGATGTATGTTATTCATATTTCTCCCCTCCAGGTGAACAAAGTATACCGTAGTTTGGGACAATTCTACGTTCACTGCCGGCTCGGTGTATGCACTAAAGAATCTGAACATGCCAAAGGAAACTTGATTGTGGTGAGTACAGAAAATTGTTTTTATTGAATTAACCTTGGCTTATATTAGGGACCTTTAACTTTTTAATAACTAAAATATTAGCCAAAGAAATCTAAAACACATTTGTGAATGCCTTACTCTCATCATCATCATCATCATCATCGTCGTCGTCGTTCAACATTTCAGCTTATGCGGGTCGTCTGGCATATCCTCTTCCATTCTTGTCGATCTTTCAAAACTTCTCCCTCCAACAACATGTTCCTCTTCAGTGTCTCTTCTAATGATATTACTTTTAAACCATCCCTAATTATTTCGATCCTTATCCTGTCTCTTCTTGTTACATTCTCAATACCTCTCAGGAACCTCATCTCTACTGCCTGCAATCTACTTAAATCTCATTTCATCCATCTCCAGGTTTCAGTACCGTACGTCAATATTGGATGATAACAAAGCTACCTTATACTCTGTAAACTAATTATAATAGTTCTCTTGAGTGTTTATTTTTATGTCTACATAATTTATCTATGCAGTAAATAAATATGTATATAAGAATTCTAAATAAAAATATTTTTACATGCAAATTATGTTCATCATTATAAACTAAATTTTGATGTAACAAACTGTGTTCGAATTTACTTTTGAATGTTTTTTTTTTCTTGGAATATATGTTAAGTCGCCGATAGCCATCACTGCAACACAGTAAGTTGCATTGCGTGTTTCACACTCCCTACTAATGAGTCCCGATAGAATGAAACCTAGGTCGGAGGATAGGGTGGTGACAGTCACTTTTATTTAGTAGGCAGACATTACATCTTTGTCCAGTGGCATCAATGTAAAGTGTCAACTGTGTTCTTCTTTTCCCTGTATTATTATTTTTAACATTATTATTATTTATTTTTATTTATTATTAATAGCACCACGTCTTACTACCCGTTCGGGCTATACGTACTTATGCTAATGTGTAATGGTCAGGTGATTGTTAGATGAAATGGAGGACCTACAGCTTAACGTGGGATCCGAACCCTTTTATCCCATTTATGTCAGAGGGTTCACCTTACTCAGTATTATTTCAACTTTAATCCACGATTCATCTGACTTGGTTGGCTATTTAAATAAGGGGATGGTCCTGCAGGGTGAAGAAATGTTAATTTTACTTTATTTTTATTATTTTTCTCCAAAACATAGCTAAGCCACCACTGACCGTTGTAAGCTTATGACTATGACATAGACTATTTTATCTAGTCATGGAAATGGTCAGTATGAATCTTCCTTTCAGGAAGTAGATTTAAGAAGTTAGTTTTGTATTACAAATCAGTACTTTTTAGTTGCAAATAGTAGAGTAATCATCATCATCATTATCGACTATTTACAGCCTGTGGCTGGCTCAGTTTAGTAAAATGCCTCCATCTTCCTTTATCCTTTCACCATTCTTCCTCCTTTAATTTCTTTCGTTCTTCTCCTCAAACTTGAATATTTTCTGTTATCTGCACCTACCATCTCTTTCTTGGCCTTCCCTGTGATCTTTTTCCTACATGCTTCATTTCCGACATTTACTTTGGCATCCTCTCCTCCTCTGTCCTCATTACATGCCCATACCATCTCAGTCTTGCTTCCTCTACTATCTCATGTACTCTATGTAACCCCACTCTTTCCCGGATAACGTCATTAATAATCTTGTTTTTCCTCGTGACAGCTAGCATGTTCCTCACAAACTTCACTCTCATGGCCTCCACTTTTATAGTCTCTCTTACATTCAATGTTTCTGTTGCATATGTGACAGTGGGTATAGAAGAGTGAGTGTTTATATTTGTTGCCAGAAAAGGGGGAGTTTATCAGGAGGTAAACAAGAGACCTCACAGGGCAAACTACTAATTTTAATCCTTTTCTTCTGAGTATTTCATACATTGGTGCCTTAAGTATGATAGTGCTTAAGTGCATTAAGTTAAGATGCACCCCTCGGTCGGGTGAACTGGGGGCGGTTTTTCCTAAATGGTTTTCCACTCTCCCTCCACGCAAATGCGGGTCCACTTCCTCTAATTCAACCTTCCCAATTCCTATTCCATTAGCGTAATTAGTACATAAAGCGTATAACCCGAACGGGTAGTAAGACGCGGTGCTAAATAATAATAATAATAATAATAATAATAAGATGCACCCCGCTTCACAAAATAGCTTCGAATTCACCAAGTATGTGATATTATAAAGGAAATACAGATTATGTGACTGCCTTCACACCAGTGATGCTATTACCAAGAAGTGTATTTTTCTTTTTCGCTTTGTCTTAGTAACCATTCAGGCTAAACACATACACTAATCACGTTAGTGGAATAATGATGAGAAAGGTATAACTTTAGAGGAAATATACCTGCAATACCTGGGAGAGTGTGGAAAAAACCCTCGTTACACCCAATCAGGATTCAAACCCTGATCCCCAGTCACCGGCAATCCAGTTTAGCAAAAGAGTGTCATGTTAGACCTTGTGGCCACCTATGCGAGTTAAGATGTGTGTTACCTCCTTAAACATAAATCAAACATGAAGGGTGTTACGGTTGTTGCATACAGTGTGTGGACCCAGTTGAATACTGCTCGCACCAGAGTCTGAGGCCGTACTTGGACAAGGCTGTGTCCACAGCCCAACAACTGGTCACGGTGGGGCCTCTCACGCCTGTGGCCAAAAGGGCCAAACCACTCACGTCCTATGGTGAGTGTCTTGTCACAAAGAAAGTGGCCATTTAACATATAATTTGCACCACTATTAGTTACTAATGATTTTTATTAAAGTTTATATATGACATTTTTTTTTTCCAGCACCATGTCCTACTACCGGTTTGGATTAAAGGCTTTTGTACCAAATATGCTAATGGTTTTAAAGATTAGGGAGGCCATATTTAGTGTACCTACATTTAATAATAATAATAATAATAATATAGATTTTTTTTAGCTCAGCGTCTTACTACTCGTTTGAGTCATATGCTTATTTACCAATTATGCTAAAAGTTTTAGGGATTATGAAGATTTTATTTAAAGATATTGTACTTATGTTCACTTGGAAAGAAAGTGGAAAATGATTTTGAGGAAAACCACCCTCACTTCGCCCGACCAAGATTCGAATCTCAATTTCCCCGTAATCAGCAGTCTAGTCTACTGCACTAGAGTAACGTGTTAGATCTTGCTAATTTCTATTAAGCATGGATTAAATTATAAATAAAACAAATTTATAACTTTTTTAATATTACCTGCTTAGTTTAATAAATCTAAGTTAAGTTTACAACAATATTTATTGTTAATTATGTCACAGTATTTATTTACATCTCTACGTTAATAATTACTAGCAATTTATAAATTGCTTTAAAAAAATTATTGTTCCTCTGAACAAATTACAAAAAAAAAAAAAAAAAAAGTTGACAAATTTAATGGAAACAAAAGGGGAGGGGGGGGATACAAGGGTTAGCGTTTGCTTATTATTTTTTTTACAAAAAAGGGGGAGAAAGGCGATCCAAAATCACAAAAAAACTAGTTCTTTATGCAATGCTTGAATGCTCCCTAATCCTGATTTCTCATGTTTTAGACGTTTATTATTATTAATGTGGCTGTGTTCAATATACAAAGATAGTATATTTTAGTTTCATGTTGATTATTGTGTTGTAATAGAAATGTTGTATTAATATTATTCCTTTTATAATTTAATTAAAATAATGTATCAAAGTAATTATTAACTTATTTTCTAGCCAAGTTTAAGGATTTACTAATAGCTAACGATTTTTTAATTTATTTTTTAGATGTTCTCTAAGATTTATTTAAGCTCTGGTCACTAGAACTCAAATTTGTAATCTTTCACTGTCATCAGACCATTTCCATCAAATCACACTAGATAGATTAATTATTCTCAAATTAAATACCGAACAAAAGTTGTCTCTTTATTGAATCGAATATTGCTACTTCGACTAGATCATACATCTTTTATAAATAATCTTAACACAATACAATGTACAACAGGCCTAGCAAGCCGGTTAATGGAAAATATCTATTTTGAATAAAAAACTTACCCAGGTTACAACAATATATATATAAAATTTAAGGATTAAGAGCCTCAGGATGTACTAGTTTAGTCTAGTCTAAATTCGTTAATCCTGAAATTTTGGCCTAGCTCATAGGCTAAATTAGTATAGCTTACAATTTTACTAGGCCAAACCAAGTTTATGTTAAGTTAGCTGATAATATTTGCACACAAACTATGAATGATGAAACCTGTCCAAGGTTGATTCATCGTATGGGTTAATAATAATTAAAACTAGTACTACCCGAAAACATCAGGCTAGATCGGTTTATCCTAGAAGCTGCAGAATGTATCTATTTGTCCTTTCCGATCTGGTTTTGGATGGTAACATATATATATATATATATATATATATATATGTAGTGAAGGAGGACTTTGTATCGGTGAGACATTTTGAATTAGGAGGGATGCTGGAGTAGGAATGTCTACATTTACACAGATAAGTCATACATATTTTGTGTTTTAGGTGTGTTGATGACGTCGGAAATGTTAAACGAAGGACAAAGAAGGGTGATTTATGTTGGTATTTCTACAGAAGTGACTGTGTGCATTGCTCTCACCTCATTTACTATCGGTGTCTGCCTCACTGCTGCTCTCTGGTGCATTCACGCCAAAACAGGTGGGTGGACCCATAATCAAATATAATTAATTATATCGTCCTTACAGCTCATTTAAAAAGCCAACAAGGCTCATTAAAATAAATAATTATAACTTATTCTAATTTCTTTTTAGTATAGTTTGCTCTATGAATCTTTATCATGGAAACCATTAAGAGAAAACTCATTGGGTGGGGGGTGGTATTCTCGTTGGTTTAGCCAAGCAGTGAACACACACCGAGTACCAGAACTTATTGCCATGGGCATAATCTATGCAGGCTCTCTGGAGCTCAAGCACAGCCAAAATTTTATTTTTCTGGCTTTCAGCACCATCGGAAGATTGTCTTAGTGTTAAACTTAACCCATTCCCTGGCGCCGGCTTTGAACAACGTCTTTGTTTTCCCAAACGTTCCCTGGTGCGAGCGCAAATTGACATTTCATTGCTATGAGTTATTGTAATGCCTTCTCTCAATGAACTACTGTACTTTAAACCATTCTGACTACTTCCTATTGAAGCTAATAAATGGGGGATACCAGTTCAATGCTCTACTATGACCATGAATAAAACAATAAATGAGTAGCGAAAATATGTGTCTGATAAGAGTATACAAGTATAAAAATGGCTGCCGGGGATTCGCAGATTGCTATACTACATACACGCCCAAGAATTGGGTTAGTAAACACCTTTTTATACATGTTACTATCCACCTTTCTTATACCTTCTTCCAAATGTGATACAATTACCTCATAAAGCAAAAAGAGGTTTCCCTTGTTGAGATACTTTTTGTATCCTAACTATCTTTGTTTAAAAAAAATGCTAAGATATGAATCAAATTGCTAATGCTTGAAGTAGAATGAATGGTAACTTTGTAATATATCTGACAAAACAGGGGTGAATGTAAAGGAGGGCCCCCCACTCTCAAGAATTTATTTTAGTTAGTATTTAGATGAATGCAAAGAAAGTAGTAAAGGCAGTAAAGACCATATGAGATTAAAAGAAAGAGAAAGATTGCAGAACAATTTTGAAGGAAATAATCTGTTCTGGAAGTGGCTAAAGAGAATGAAACAAAAAGTGCAAGTCCTCTGGCATTCAGAATGAGCGTGGTGAGCTCATCTGGGATGAAAATAGTATAAGAGAGTAATGGAGGGAGTGTTTTGAGTAATTCTATTGTGAAAATCTAGAGAAATTATCATAAAATAGGGAATAGTTATGATGAGTGAAATAATAATCGAGGCTGAATTGGCATTGTAACAAGTGTTTAAAAAATGTGGCAGTAAAGAAGAAAGTTTATTGTGCATTCATTGATCTGGAGAAAGCGTACACTCAGTTAAATAGACATATGTTATGGAATATTCTGAGAGAGTATGGTGTGGATGCATGTTTAGTAAATGTGATTATGGTGATGTATGTTGTAAGTAAAGTATGTTTTATGGTGGATTAAACTTAGAGTGAATGGCTTGACATTGAACAGGGTGTTAGACAAGGTTATAACTCCTTAGTTGTTTAATGCATTAATGGATAAGTGTATGGGGGATGGTTGTGTGGATGCGGTTGGTGTGAAAATGGAATATATGAAAGCGAGAGTGCTGTCTTATGCAAATTATACAATTTTGATGGCTGAGAATAAAAATGACTTGCAGAACACACAAAATAATTTGAAAGTGGCGGCAACAGGTAGAATGTATCTTTGTATAAATGTATCCAAAATAAAGGTGATAGTTTTTGATAAGAATGGATCAAAAAATGATTGTCAGCTTAGTATAAATAGAAAACTGTTAGAAAAAGTGAATGATTTAATGTATCTGGGCAGAATCTTTTGTAAAAATGGAAGGATGGATGGTGAAATTGACAGACAAGGCAATACATCTCAGAGAGTAGTTGGATGTAAGTGGACTATTGCAAAGACTGAAGTAGTATCAAAAGATGCAAAGATGGCATTATATAAAAGTGTTAACGCCAACGTTGAACAAGGTGAATGTGGTTGAAATGAGATATCTAAGAAATTTATTTAGAAAAAGGCTATGGACAGAGTCAGTAATGAATGGATGTCTAAAGATTGTGGTTTAAATAGTAATTCAACAGGTCAATGTGAAAGAAGCATCTTAAGTTGGTTCGGGCACGTCGAGAGGATTAGTGTGGATTTAGTGATGGAGCAAATATATGAAGGTAGAGTGTGTGAATCGAAAGGAAGGGATAGGCCATATAAGACGTAGTTAAATGTTATAGACGAATTTGTGAAAAAGAGAAACATTAAGAATTTTAAGAATAAAAGAGCCTGTATGATTTGGTCTATGGATATTATTGGAGTGAAGGGAGTATGCAAGGATAGGGAAGTTTGAAGAAAGTTAGTGAGGGTGGATTAATTACGATGTTTTTTTTATCTATATGCACAATTTCTTACCTACCCTGTGAGGGAACGGTGTGATTAGGTATGTATGCATTAAATCTATGTTATAGTCACCACTAGTTGTACTGTCATGTAATATCTCACTATCGAGTTGCTTCACATGTTAATCACTGTAAATAATGGATTTACATTTTTAACACATAATTTTACCAACAAAAACATAAATAAACAAATAACTTGAAGGTTTCTTTGTTTTGTTTTTTCAAATTGTCCAATTCTTATATTACTCTCAAATTTTGAAGGATTTTTTTTATCATAATGTCTCAAGGGGGAACTTACCCCAGCCTGATCCCATGAGAGAACCTGCATCGCCCCCACCCTCCACCATTTTCATGAAAAACCTGGATCCGTTCTTGTGACAAAACTAAGAAAGGATTTTATTTTTCAAATACAAACATTTCTAACACTTGGTTTTTATTTTGTGTAGATCCATTCAGGCGCCAGTTGAGTAAGCAGCCCCCAATCATGAGAGGGGGGACCTCCGCAATGACCTAGAGCTATGAGCCGCTAGGTTTTCTATGTACCTGAACATTTAAGATTTCAGGGTGCTTCAAAATCAATGAATAGTTTACAGCAAAAATTATTTTTAAATATGACTTTTTTAGTATCGCGTCTTACTACTTGTTTGGGTTATAAGCTTATATACTAATTAATCTAACGGTTTTAGGGATTAAGAATCATATATATATATATATATATATAGAGAGAGAGAGAGAAAGTGTACCCGCATTTGTGTGAAGGAAGAGTGGAAAAAAACTCGGATTTGAATCTCAATTTTCTGTCATTGGCAGTCTAATCTATTGCGAGAGTAGCACGTTAGACCATGCGGAAACCAAAACAGGTTTCAACATAACTAAATATTTAAAGGAGGATAGAAGGGTAAGACCTACACATGTAAAAGAAAATTGTAGGAAAGTGTTTACTCCTTGGTCTTCTATCCTCATTTAAATATTTAATTTAATACAATACAGTCATTTGGTGCCATTTTTCTATTGTTTTCAATATAATTGTTATTATTACAGTTAGATATTAAAGAAGAGAAAAATTAGATTTAAAAAGTTAGTCGTTTTTGTCCTACTAGTGTGTATTTTAAAGTCAATATATTAAATCAATCATAATAGCTTATTTGTTGTTTTTTTTTGTCAAGAGAAGTACAACATGTGTACAAAGTAGGAAATATTTTACCATATAACCTTATTTCACATGATGCAGAAGTGAATCAAAAGTTTGAAGATATAGTTTGTTTATTAAGTTTTGTTTTAGGAAAATTTAAAAGGAAATAACTGCAAATAACCTGGATTTTTAGTAGTGTTATGGGTCCAATTTCTGATAAATATGTTAATTGAGTTTTGTTTCTGATTCTGGTTCCCCTAAAAATACAAGATTTGTTATAGGTTCAAATCTATGCTCTATTGATTTCATTGGTAAATGAGGATGATGAATAAGTAATCTTAAAGCATTTAAAAAATATATTGTTTAGGCTCTTACTATTTAAACTGAACAATGTTTTAAATATTTTTTAAATCACTTAGGAATATAATGAAAAGTCTTGAATCGATTTCAAATGTCAATCTACTTGCAATAAATAATATTGATTTTGAAGCATTTTTAAGAAATCAAATTTATGTTCTAAATTCTCCTGTCTATTTTATCAAGTTCTTACATAACGCAACTAGTAGGAATGAAGTATATACACTGTACACGTGTATAAAAGTCTACTATCAATGGTGGATCAGTATTGATATTAGATGTACTAGCAAAAATAAATACATTCCAATACATCCTGCACCCATATTAACATGTTCAGAGAGTTATGGACATTCAAACAATATCTAAACTCGACGTGCTTGTATTTCACTTTGTATATAAGCTATTCACATAAAATAAATGTTGTTTGGATGTCCTGCAAATATTGTGGTCATTTTGTGTTGCATAAATAAGTGTAAGCCACAAACCCTGAAAATGAGTTATTTTTTAATATATCAAGTTGTTAAAACATAATGTAAAATGTAATTTCATAGCTAAAGTTTTAATATTTTACAGTCTACAGTGAAAGCTTAATGTTATGAGGAAGGCTTATTATAGCAAGAAATCAGTTATTATGAGTGTTTATTGATAATGATTACAGAAAAAGTACTTTTTGTTATTGAGATTTTTATTGTGTTTGCTAAGTAAGTTAAACAAAAGAAGGTACTTTAAGTAGTAGTAATAATAATAATATAATAATAATAATACCTTGTGATCTAAATCGATCACATATATGTAGCTGACGATTAGTTCACATCCATCACAGACTTTGCCTTAAAATATGAGTGAAGAATAACACTGGGCACGGGATAATTCCTCGATAGCTCAAGAGGTTAGAGCATTGGTGTACTAAGCCAAAGGTCCCGGGTTCGATTCCTTTTTCTGGTGACATTTTATCAATTTAGAATATGATATTTAGATGCAGCTATAACCGTAATTAACACGTATAATATCTTGGCTATTTAATCTATCATAAAGATTTTTATTTTAAGATTGACGCAGTTTAATTATTTACCTCAAGACAGACTGACATTCTTTGTGGGCCCACCTTTGACAACCACCGGTTTAGGGTAATAGCAGAGTGGAAAAAGAAATGAAGGAATTAAGGGAGCCTGAAAATGTAATAAGTGAAAAAGTCGACTGCTTAAGCTACTACTCTAAACTTCAAATGAAGCTGTCCTTGCTTCTACTATTACTAATATGTATTTAAATGTGAATTAATTAATTTCTAATAAACACTCACAATACAGACTTTAATTAGTTTTAAACTTAAATGTTGTGTAAATTGTTAAAAAAAATATGTCACTGTTCTCTCATTTGTATAGACAAGAATAATATATGATGCATTGATATTTCCAATCCAAATGTTTGTCTAAAATCTTTCCGGGACTCAGAAATGAACATTGATAACAGTAAATGAAGAATCTGTTTTTAAAGAGAAAACAAAACCTATTTTTACTATTATGATGTTGACCTAATAATTCCATCCTTTTTTTTATATATATATTAAAGATGAATCCCTAGAAGCATCATTCTTTCATAATACTACTATCTTTAGTATTTTTTTTCAAAATTATTTTTTTGAAGCGCTTAAAAGTAATGACATTAAGTCCTCGACTAACACAGATTAATATGTGGTTGTGGTACTTTGACTTATGACTAGCAATACCATTATCAAGCACTACTTCAAACCAGGTCTGTGGAGTTGGAGCTGTAAGCACTTGTGGGCGGAGTCAGACTTGGAGTCGATAAAAATGCAGGTCTACTAACTCTGACTTCAAAATAAAAACTTATATAATATTATAACAGTATATGGTAAATATATCTTTTAACTTTACAAATTTTTTTTTATGTTTTACGACCACTATTTGTCATTTTGATTGATATATTTATTTAAATATAAATTCACCATGCTAAAGAAGCTTCCCATGTAATCTATATTGGAGCATTTTACTACAATAAATTTGTTATTACTATTATCAATATATATTAGTAATTTCTGAAGGAGTTGAAGTTTGACAGTAGGATAACATAGGAGTTAGAAGCCTGGTTTATCGACTCCACAGGCCTGGTTTAAACATAATAGATGGTGTTGCTTGTAAGCTGACACAAAGCTGATAGTGTTACTGCCATTTTGTATATCTCTATCTCAAGAGTAAATGGTGTCATTCTAACCAGTTGGATATCGAACCATCGACCCCACACTTGGGTGACATTTCTAACCATCCGAACTTCTCCACTCTCCTCTCCATCTTCTTTAGATAATGTCCGGGGCAGCCAGTGGATTCAGTAGATCTTCTCGGAGTTAATTAAATAATGGTGGGGAGGAGGGGGGTATATCTAGAAGAAATGTAAACATGATGAGAATACTTGTATTCACAATGTTAAGAATTGGTGCATTATAACATATCCAAGCACCATTTGTCTTAAACAAATCTATCAACATACGCAGAAACTTTTGAAACATATTAACTGCTTAAGTTGAGGACTTAGTAGAAGAGAAAATATATTGATGCATTGTACTAAATAATTACCCAAAATGTTCATCATAGTGAAATAATTATTTATTATTAACCCAACTATTATCTGTTGTTTTAATTAATTATAAAACATTCAATTATATGTTTATTTTTATAAAATCTTGCATGACTTAAAATACACCTTTTCTTATATTTCTTCTAATATCGGTCCTGGTCCAAACACAGTTAAGGTGATAAATGTTTTCTTACCTTCCACATTCTCCGACACGTGTGGCAGTGGTAGGTACTATCGCTTGCTGAATTGTTCAAATTTAATATTAATCAAAGGGCTAGTTCTCAGCCCTTTGAAAATTAAAACATATATGTTTATAGATAGTGTGTTAATAATGGCCATCCCTGAGAAGTACACTTCACAGATTATCATCAACAAAAACTGACTGAATTTCACTCATACAAGCAACTTGTAGCAAAGCTAATTTTACAATAGACTAAGCTTTAATATATTGTACATTTAGAGCAACATTAAATCAGGAACTCAACTAACCTCACTTTTGTAACCCCTTACATTTGCTCAATCGAATCAATTTTTTACTACAACACTCAACCAAGTAATTCAAGTGTTTTTTATATTTAAAATAATTCTTTAATACAAATTCTCTGTTACAGGTTATAGTAGTTTTTAATTAATGAAATGAAAACTAAATATTAATTACTAAACCGTATTTACGCAAATTTAAAGTGCACCCATTGTAGCTGTATTTGGTCTCCAACATTAGGATATCCATTATTATAGATGGCATACTATTTGAGCATTAACTCAAAAACTCAGCCTACTAATCTATCATGTGCACTTGACCCTACAACCTCTTTCCCCCTCCTCACTTTCAGTGTCTGGCGTTCGGTTTCTTTAGTTTTCGCACACTCTGTTCTGAAATTCAGTAATACAGTTTATTATCACCCTTGTTAGATTCTGTTTGTTCTTGACTCCGCAGACACTGCAGAATATTTGATATCAATGTTATCAAATAACTGAATAAATAAAGCTTGTAGCACATCGAAGATATGATTGCATAGTGAAATAGTACATGTATATATGTACGTAGATTATAAAGGTTTGCTGCCATTTGCTACCTCTCTTTAGTTGTATTTATTACATGACTAAAAATGGCACTCAATTTATATAAGTAAGTTTTTTTTACATCACAGTATGTTTTAATTTAAATGATGGTCATTGTCACTTGAATTATAGTGTGCATAATCACATAGAAATATGCTATTACCTTTGTATGGTAATTGGTAGTAATATTGATTTTGTGAATGGTATGTTTATTAAAGGTTAAAACTAATTATTTATATGTGTAATGGTCCTTAGAAAACTTAGAGATAGATATTTAGTGTACTTTGTAATATTTCAGTCAATTTTGATATCTGTTTCCTGTACAATGTTAACCTAACTTTATTTCATTTGAACTAAAACTAAACAATCTGTTTTGAATAGTAGATGTATAGAAATAATCTATTGAAATGGTGCCTCCGAATCTATGTGTTTACTGTAATATAGAATTTTCCTATTGAATTAGATAGGTTTTTTTTTTAAAAAGAGACATTTAATGCATGTACAACATTTATCCACTTATACAAATAATAATAATATTAATAATAATGCCTGAACTTGATTGCTAATCAAGTATTAAACCAATAAATTTGTAATGTTTTCTGAGAATAATATTTTTTTTAAGAACATCTAATAGTACAATGTTGCCAAGCTATGAGGTTTTTTTAATGTTAAATTTTTTAACAATCGTGTGTAATATAGTTATAAGTTTGTGTAGATATCACAGCATTTATTGAACATACCTTTAAAAGTGTATGATAGTGTAATTTTAAGACACTGATATTAAAAGTGTTTCTTTATTCTTAGTAGAGTAGTTACATTTTAAAAATGTATCCATAAATGATCTGTAAGATATATAGTTATATTTATTTTTTTAGATTCACAAACTAAAATGCCAATTTGTTAAAACTTGTAAAAAAAACAATTTTTGGTTATGTAACATTGATACAAATTCAACATTGATAGAAAAAGGGTGAACATTTTAATGAAATTTACATGGATGTATCTTTTAATAAGAATATCCTTGTCTATACTTCTGTTGATGGTTAGTTTTGGATCTTTTTCTTTCCACAGATCCATTATAAAGTTGAGTCAAATAATTTTGCAAAAGTATTGAACATGCTAATGAGAATATTTTTAGTTGTTTTTTAAATATTAAAAAAAAAACACTTACAAAATGTTGTGTGTTGCGAGACACAAAGAATTAATTAATTCAGCATATTTTTTTGATAGGTTGTGCTAGTGATCAATTAATTATTGGCTACTTGTTCCTAAACTGGTTTTAATAGTTATGGTGGTGTATTTATAAATAAGTATATCATATTATTTTAGCATATTCCATGTACAGATATTTGTAAAGCAGTATTAAAATAGAGCGGAACATTTCAACTCATATAAATGGCTTGGCGTTGTGAATTAATTGATTAATGATATTTTATAAAGATTGAGAGACTTTGATGTGTATTAATTTGCAGCATATTAACGTCATTTTCATGTTGATGAAGTCATGTATGGTCATATTTCTTGGAAAATATTAGTGCTAGATTTTTCCTGCAATAGATGGGCCATTAATTCTACCTACATCCTAATAATCAATGTTGTCATACTAATTAAAGTTTTGGTACATAAATATACATATTACAACAACCTAGATATAAAATAAATTATATAAAAAAAATTTATTGAGTAATAAGTTTTAAATAACATATATAGTTTTACATACCCCCTAAAGGTCTTCGCATACCCTAGTTTAAATACCCACTGCTCTAGAATGTGGTTGCCCGTTAGATGTAGTTTTTGATGGGTTAAATTGAAATAATTTACGAGAAGCCAGTAACAAACTGGCACTAACGTGCACTAATGAAATAATAATTCAAAACACAAATATTTATCTTGGACATTTAAAAATAAGTCAAAACTGTACAATAAGAGTACCAAAAAAAAAAGTAAATTAATTTGACGTGTTGGTTTTAGTAAATTGTCAAATAAATTAATAACAACAATGTTAAATATTTTTTCAATTTATTGTGTGTTCAAACTGTGAGTGAACATATATGTACTCTCAGAATTTAACAAATGATTGCTTCTTTTTTTTGTCATATTTTGTAGTTCGTCAAACCTAGGAAAGTGTTATAACCTATTTTAACATTGCTATTAAACATATATAAATTTTTTGTCTCCATGTAAAGTTTTGATGGTCGAGTTAGTTCTCAAATTAAAGAGTTCATTATCATACATTTATGATAAATATATTGCCAATATATAATATTTTCCTGATTGTTATTTTTTTTTTTAATCCTATAGTTTATATAAATGCCATGGAATGAATGCATGAAAATGTTTGTACAAATATTTAATTCATATTATCATAGGGTTTAGTAAGTTTGTTAGTATTTTAGACTGTACCTAAACTTAATTTAATTTTGTCATAACAGCAATTTTTATCAAAATATTTTATTGGGTAATCATGATAAAGATTTTGCTATGTTCTACAAGAAGGAAATAAACACTCGACTTGAATATAGAAGTCCATCCAGCATAGGAAGCGTGGTTACCGACAGCTTTGGGAAGCTACCATAGCTTTAATGTGTCCAGATGTTGAGCAGCTTTCACTTTTTGCAACAAACAATTTGTTTTAAATTTTCTTTTTCTTTTAAACCTTTTAATATTATTGAAAATTGTAATACAAATAACTGTTTGTATGTTTTTTGGTTTTTTTTAAGCGCTGTCTGTAGTTCACTTAAAAATGTTTTACAAACGAAAGCTTCTAAATAGCTGCCTTCCAATCATAACTAAAGATGGCAAACAGGATGAAATAAGAGTATTCTATAACATCATCCAAACAGTATTTGTCTGCGCTCATGCAACTGTGTTTATAAAATAAAAACGTTTTATTTTATAATTAATAATTCTTAAGGTTCTTGCCTCTTTCTCTAAGTTACATAAAACATTTATTTATTTTAGAATTTATGATGGCCATTTATAAAAAGATAAAAGTGTGATTATAATAACTTTTGTTGCCACACTTGCAAAACAAATAAAATTGTTTAAATAATTAGGAGGGATAGTCAGCACACTTACCTTGGTGATACTGGAGTAGAAATCGTTTAGATAGAACACAACATTCTCAAGGACAAACTTTCACTGTCACAGACAGCTTCATCAGGTCAAAAGAGTAGACTACACTAAAAAAAAACAACGCATTTTTAAGGACAAGCTTTCACTGTCACAGACAGCTTCATCATGTTTCTTGAATTTTTGTAATGGATCCATTCATAAATCATACATATTTTTTAGATTTTTTTTGTGAAAACATTTATAATCAAACAAATTTCTGTTTTTTTAAATAAACTTTTGATTGATAACATATAATTGCCATTAATGAAGTAGTAATTAATTCCACATAAATTAACATTAGTGTCTTTCTTTTAATGTTTGCAATAAAAATCTTCTGCTAGCTGTCGCTGACCACCACTCTTAACCCACCGTTGGTCAACCCCTCCCAGACGAACGCCGTTGGTCGACAGGTGAGCTCAGCACTCACCCCCTGACCACCATTTCATTACCATTTAGTTACCGTATTTTAACAAAATATATATCTTACTTTCCCATTTTTATTTTTTATTATACATTAATGTATAAATGATTTTCAGTGCATGTTTTTTTTTTACATTGTTCTTACAATTAACATGATTATAATTAAAATTTGAAAGTACATCAAATAATATCTTAAAATCTTGTAAATTACCAACTTCAGATACAAATCAGAATTGCTTCATAATTCTTATCTCTGAACCACATATACAAAATTAAACATAAAAATTGAAAAGTAACAATTATAAACTAAATGACCAACATTTTTTTTTTTTTTAATTTTCAATTGGAATCCTCGTTATTTTTTATAATTCATTCTTTACATGTGCTGCAAATTGTAATTGTGTGTTCTCCACAAATTTTACTACACATTTAGAGCACCTCACTGTGATTTTTCCGTTTTTCTTTTTCGGGCAGAAGCCACATGTTTCGGTTCTGTACTGGCCGTGGTCTTTGATCTTCATTTTCCAATCCAAGCTATTTCCTAATCCCAATCCGCAGGTCGCTATGCAGGCCGTAGTAAGAAGCTCCATCTGCCAATTATCACTAGTACGGTATTTAAAATGTTAATTTCATTCTACAAAAAGAAACTTAGTCAGCTAACACATGTGGATAATCAAAAACCACAGCAAGTCACTTTGGTTTAAAAGTTTAAATAAATTTATTCCATTTAAAATGTGCTTTTTAACTAAAGTGTGCGATAAATGACAGTTGTTGTTTTGTTTATAAGTATAATTTTATTTAAACGCCAAATACACACATATATATACATGTGTGTGTGACAAACACATACATAGTATAAAAAACACACCAGCCCTGCGAATGTAAGCTCACTAAATTGTCAATGAACACTACACAGGTCGTAATTGGCACCCTGACGGGTTGAAAGATACTGACACCTAAGTATAGGTTAGGGAAAATTTAATAATACCCTCCCCATCCCCCATACAGACCTAAATGGCCATTATAAAATAAACATAAAAAGAAAACACTGATACACAGAAAACAAAAGACACTCTAGGATTAAAATGTAATTGAATCCTTCCTTTAGTGAGCTGTATGTGGTGCATCAATAAACTTGAAAGAGAATTGCATACACCATCAAAAATTACTTCTGCCCTTCTCAGACTATTCATACGCGACCCATAAGAAAAAAAATAACCTTATTTTATTTGCATGCACATGTTATTTGATAAAAAAAAATCATTAATGAATGCCTTTAAGTATGGCAGTAAATAAACCAAATAATGAGTAATTTTATATAATTGAAGTAAAGAATGGTTGAATCAGTTTTTGGAATGAGTGCTGACATCTCTTGATATATAATTATATTAATTAATGTTTAAGTTTATTCAAGGAATAGTACAAATAATGTATATTTTCAAATATCTTAAATTTCATATTGTATTCAACTATGTCTCTCGATGGTAGTGATTTATATTTGTGCTGCTCATAAATGTGTTTTTATTCAATTTGAATTAACACACACATCCTACATCACTTACAGATTTAGGTATAGTTTAGCTAATGAATAGTTAAGTAATTAATTTAGTGAAGATTTGTAAAAATAAATCCAAATCAAATAGTCATTTAATTTATTATCAGCCACAATTTTTCATTTGTTTAATAATATAATATTAGTGTTTGGAAATGAAAACAAAATAATAAAGTCATTTCAATTTTAAAATCAAATATAAGCCTTACACAGGAAATAAATAAATACATTTATTATGGCATAATGTGTGTAAAATATTTTTTTGATAAAGTGTTGTAAAATACATCTAATTGAGCAAACACACATTAATGAGTGGAATGTAGGTAATCTTTAAACCATACTGTTGTAAATATACTGTAATAAAGTTGTCAACTTTTCTCTATTATTGAAATAAAATGTGTTACATTTTATTTCATAATTCATTTATTAAATGAGTAGTAATGTTTTGGGAAAATTTGATCAACATTTGAAATCCTTAAACAGTGTTTAACATAAGGGAAAATGTTAGATATTTATTTTTGATATTTTGTTTTCTTATGCTTTGACAGTAAAATCTTGTACATAGTGCTATATTTTAACTTAAAATTGAATACAATTAAACTTTATTTATTAACAAGGCCTATGCAGTTAAGAACAATATTTAAATGAATTATCTCAATGATATGGTATATATGTGTGTGTGTTTTTTTTTTTTACTAGGTACCCATTGTTCAACTAGAAAAATATGATATAGGCCTACACATATTTAGTCAATTTATTCATTTATCCGTCTAGTTATTGTCTGGTTGAGTCACAGAAGTTTTAAAAATATATAAAATAATTGTATTATTTAAATCCATCCAATCAAAACAAACTAACCCACCAGACTGAAATTCTGTGGTCAAGAATCAAGATAATTTATTTTAAATTAAGAAACAAAAAAATTGGTTTCAGAAGAGGGTTTGTTTATAAGTGTGTTGTTTTGGTTGAATGAGAGGCTAGTCGACCCCTAAATCTGAAATATATCTCCTAGCCTCGCACATACCTATATATTATGTTAATAATATCTGGACTTGCACTTGTATACCTGAGATTGTATTCTAAACGTGTCAATAATACCTTATTGAACAAACCAGGCTTCAAATAATGGGTAGCCTCAATTATCCCCAACTGTATTTTTATGGATTGATTTTATGAAGTAGGCCTCTCATGACTAATTTTTTTTTTAAATAAACACATTCTGGCTATGAATCTTATGTACCTAGGGGTGTAACTTTTTCATGTTTATGACGGGTGGACTGGAACGTTCCAAGTAGTTCAGGACTACAATTATGGCGGCCTTTAACATACATTCATAAATATCACCAAAGCTAGTTTTCAGTGTAATCTGAAAAATGATAAGGTGAAGTATTATGTTTTATTATTATTAAATTTAATCCTGATGTAATTTCAGTTACATCATCGTTTATTATGTTGCTATATAGTCAATTCAAAACATCATCTTGTACTTTATACAAACGTGATAAAGAAATGTCTCAACATTGCTAGGCAATCACTTGAAATCTATTTTTTGAAATATTTTATGTTTTTAAAATGGTTCTTTACTCTCTACTTCTGCAAATCACAAAGCAAGTAACAGTCACTATTCACTAAGTAAATGATTTTATGTTTGGCGATAGCATTATTTCAGTTCAAAGTAGTTGTGACCGTCCATATAAAACCAGTCCGCCGTGATATCTCCCGGTGTTCTGACGGCCTAGTCCACCCTTTTTTTTTATTAACTATTAATATTAGTATTTTTAAGGAAAATGTTTTATTTTATTTTTGAAGACCCCTATGTTTTGTTATACAACAGATTTTTAAAGCTTAGACCTACATTAAAAGACAGGTTTCATAATAAGGTGCTACACTTTATAAATTATTGTATACGATGTGTTTGTGTTTACTGTTTTGGAAAGTAATGCTTGTCGTGCATTGTGTATGGGCTGTGTTATACAACATTGAGTGCATTGTATCTATAGGAATGAAGATCAAATTTAAGCTGGAAAGTAAAAATAATTTAATACAAAAATTGTAAGTTCTTAACCTTATTTTCTTTTCCCAAACAACGTATCTAACATTGTCCACAAAAAGATACACATAATTTTAGAGTTACTAGTTATTTTTGAGGATATAAGATAATGTATATTCGATGGAGGTGATTGCTAAGCTCCCACAGTAAGAAGGATCTGATACCTTTGCTCAGTCGGTAGTGTGTGTGTCTACTGAGCTAAGGGTCCCAAGGTTCAATTACCAGCATGCTTGGAAAATTTATCATTGGTGGAATGTGGGTTTACCCATTCACAGTGATGAATTAATGGCTGGGGACAGGATGTGGGGCCTGACCTAGTCTAAAATTAGATTATTAGGTATGTGAAGCTATGATAGGCCTATAAACTGATGGTGAAAAATATATCACTTGAATAGAAAACTGTTATGAATGTAAAGTGAAGTAGTTAGAGGGACTTCTGAGCACACCTGATACATGTTGCCAGAGTAGACATATTGATTTAAAGGATGTTGTGGTTTTTTTAATCATCTTTTTAATGTATTGATTTGTTTTTGAAGTAGATTAGTAAATATATTATCCACCCCATCATCTTCATCCAAAGGGCTAGAATATCTTTAAAAAATAAAAGTTGAGTTTTTTTATTTTATGGTTAGACACAAAATTAAATATTAGTTTATGTTATCAACTTTAATGCTAAGCTCTCCTCCAGTTAGGTTTTACTGTACATTCATGCATTATGCAGATAGTGTCTGAAGGTGATAAATGCTATCTTTTCCCCTTGTTCACCCTCTGACCCCCCTTTTTTTTCTAGGTGGGATGGCCACTAGTCTTACTCAGGTCCTGTAGAGTAGGATGTCCCGTGACTACACAAATATTTTACTAAGTAATTTAGCCAATGCCAACCGACGATTAGTAATGGATATAATTTTCCATCTTACGCCTTTCCCCACTTACTTCCCCAAGGCTACCCCAAGCTCTAGCCGAACTATACCAATATTTGGCCAAGTAGAGTTGAAAACTTGTGAAAAGGGGGAGCAAACATTTGCAATACCCAAAATTACTTTAAACTGTTTAAAAGAAGTGTTTGTTAGCTGTAGTTTCCACCCTTGCCCTCCTCATGACGCATCACTAAAATTTTATATTTTAAAGAATTGAGGGACTATGCTTTTGTTCTTAATTTATTTTGATTGAAAGTGTCTTAGGGATGTTTACTGAAGCTCGACTCTTGTTCTCGTTATGTAATGTAAACCATCCAATGTAAGCAACATAAATAGTACGAAGTAATAAAATTGAGTATCACAATCATATGTAGACACAATTCCATGTAAGCGTTTTTGCCACATGTGTTATAAAATAAGGTTATGTCTAAGACGTAACTATTTTTGATTAGTCGGCTCTAAATCATTTAAGGGGCTAAATATACAAGTTATATTGCTCCCAAAAAGATTTTTCTAGTATAATCAGACAATCATGCCGTAACGGGAGGAAACCCCTACGTTGCCACTCACTAGAACATTATTTAATATTTATGAGTTTGGATTAAGTGGTGAAGGCCAGGTCCATTGAAGTAACTTAGATAATTTTTGATCAGTGCTATTTACCTTGACGATCAAACTTTAATAGAGATAGAGTACCATATTCACCATGCCTGGATGGGGACAAAAACAAGCAAGTATAAAGGAAACGATCGAGGTCCAGTTAGAATAAAGCTAGTTGTTGATAAGATGATTTCACTTAGAACACTTAACGGTTTCTCTTAGTTTATATTATTGTATACCATTCTTTTAAGTACTTTTTTTAAACAAAACCCTATTAAAATCTGTTTCAATTCCTATTTATAAATCATCATGAAAAGCTTCCAGCAACTGGCTGGGTTTACTCGTATTTGTAATATAAGCCTCTCCACCGGCTCCTTTCCTCCACACTCCTACTTATTCCATCAAGCTATCTGTCCCTTGGTCTTCCTCTCGGCCTCCTACCCCCGCCTCTATATTCAAATCCTGCTGGGCATACTTGCTCTCTCCATTATCCTCACATGGCCATACTACCTTAGTCATGCCTTCTCTATCTTGTCATGGACTATTTCTTCCTTTATTATTCCTTTTATTCTCTCATTTCTTATTCTGTCAAATTTTGTCACACCTATTCTGCTTCTCAGAAATCTCTTAATTCGCCTCGATTTTGCTTTTATCCTGGTCCTTCATTACCCAGGTTTTTGCATCTTACGTAAATATTGGTAGATAATAAGTATTGTATATCACTCCCTTGCACTTGTATGGGATATCTAATCAGGCTTCTCACAGTTCTGAAAAATACCTCTGCTTGCCTTTCACTCTCACTTATTTTGCTCTTGTTTCTTTCAATCTCCTCTACAACACTGCCCAGATACTTGAAACTTTTTATTATATTCAAAACTCACGTAAAAGGAATAAAAAATATTCTAAAATATGTCTATCATCTATGGTATTTCTCTTAATACATGGCTTACCTAGTCATTCGTTGTCTAATATCACAATATTATGCATTGTCAGCTAGTCAATTAAAAACAAAATATGAAATATGTTATTCTAACAAGTGGTAGTAAGTGTTAGAGAAAAGAAATAAGTGGGCTCACTCTCATACGTTGTTGATGACAAGTTAAACTTGTGAAGGTATTCTTGATTCAAGCCACATTAAAGATCAGTTAACTTGTGAAAATGATTGATAAATAATTTAAATTAATCAGCTTAATGGCACCCAAGGATCAAAGCCATTTGATCTGGAGCTCCTTCTTCCTTTCTTCTTTTATTATTGCCCCAAATATTAACAATATTTATTGTATTATTTGTTAGTTCTATACAATGGTGGAGAGCAGGCCTGCTCGTGCAGGGGTCGAGCGTTAAAGTACCCCTGCACTGCGGGGGTTGAGTAAAGTATTCGTTGCTTGTGCAATTTTGCTTAAGTTATCGTAAATATAAAATTTATCCATAAGTACTTTAAGATTAAATGGGGACGTAGAATTGCCTAAAACTGTTTTTTTTAATGAATTACATACGAAAGCTAAAAATAGGTAACTATTTTGTAACATCAATGGCAGCGTATAAACCGTTCCCTTCAATTATGCATGTGTAGGTTGTATGGTCTGTGTTCGTACAATCATATGCAGCAAGTCTTCTCACAAGCCACAGCGTATTCCAATACTAATGATATTAGCCTTTTCTGGCATTATTTTCCTTGCCCGTCTTATCTTTAGTTGTTTCCCTAAAGTAATCTACAGGTTGACTAAAAAGGTGTTTGTCAAAAACAGTACGCTGAACCATATTGCTATTTAACACGTTCATAAAGAAGCTGCAATTGCCTTAGACATAGAAGCTCTGGAAGACAACTTCATCAAAATTAGTGCACGGCACCAAAATACGTTTTCTATCCCTAGTGTAAAGAAAAGTTAAATGAAGACTTTTTAGTATTGACATATGTGTTTATGTATTAATAGTTAGTGTATAATAATAATAATAATGAATTATTTATTTAAAAAAATTGTAATCTATTAAACATGTTTTTAGAGGATGTTTAAAACGAATTTTTTTAGCCAAGGCTAGTCTTACTTTTTATATTTTTAATGTTAGTGACTAGTTTAAGTCATGTTAAACCCAAGTCTACAATTACTATTTAAAAAACCTTCGAAATAGCTTATAAAGGTATATACATAGCAGTTTATCATATAGGGCTGAAGCTCTCCCTGAATTATCAGTGCTATTTGTGAATAACAATATAATCATCATCATCATGGTATTAGCTGCTATCTGCTTAAGCATTAAACTAAACGTACCTCTTAATCACTTCTGATTGCTACACACTACAGCCTTATTCTGCGAAGCTGCTTAGCAATGGGGTAGAAAGTAGAGACGCAATAATATTTCTCCGTGCTGGGCTGTGGCCTTGAGCAGTCCAGCTGGTTATCTGGCACATGCGCTCGTGATGGTCATCGGGTGAGGAGCTCCAGGGTGAGGTAAGGAGAGGGTCGCGTGATTTGGCGCTTGTACGGGCTGTTCTGTAATGCAGCCCAGACAACCTTTTTATGTGTCTAGCTGAGTGTTACGCAGCACAAATTTTTTGTCTGACTGTAATAGTTGTGTTCGCAAATCGCTATTATTATAAAAGTGTAGTAGTAGTGATCTTTCCAGTTGTAAGTTAAGAATATGTAGAATTTTCTGAGTTGTGGAGGAGGGAGATTTCTTACTTTATATCTTTTTTTCATAAGTTCAAGATGACCTTAAAAAGACACTCGTAGGGCTTATATTTGAAAAATTCCATTTCCCCCAAACCCTCCAATATCCCCCCATNCCCCCCCCCCCTCCTAAATGCAGCCCTCCCATCGTGGAAATCCATGAACCGCGACTAGGTATGTTAACTTACTCTGTAGCTCCATGGCATTTGGAACTCGAAAGTTCATTGCTACACTTACAAAAAAAAGCACACCTTTCACTATATTGAGCTAATGCTATCCAGTCACCCTCATTATGTTCTATCTCTTTCAGGTCCATCCTAATGTTATCCTCCCATCTGCGTCTAGGTCTACCCAGTGATCTCTTCGCATTGGACTTGCCCACAGCTTAGTGGTTAGTGATAGTTGTTCGCTAGTTTTATATGAAAAATCAATATTTTTAGAGTTATTGTGATTGCTTGTTAGGCGTATCTAGCAATTTCGCAATATTGAAGTAATGGATTCACCATTTAAATTTTCAATATTTTATCTGATTGGGTCATGTTAACTTTTTAGGTAAGTAAGTCCAAGCCTTATCTTTTACCATATAGGTTGACTTAAAAGAGCCAGGGACAGCTATATAGTTTATCCAACCGTATCAAGTGAACTCTCTATATGCACATCCATCATAGACTGCCTTAAAATATGAGTGAAGAATGACCCTTGGCATGGAACGATTCCTGGATAGCTCAGTGGTTAGAGCATTGGCGTACTAAGCCAGAGGTCCCAGGTACGATTCTCGTGTCGAGGTGTCATTTTTCAATTTTCAGAATATGATATCTTTATGGGGTACTTACAAGCTCTTCCTTTTACCTGGGGAAATTTTAGATGACATTTTTATAGAATTCTAATTATTGTTTGTTAGGTATATCTTTCAATTTCTAAGTATTAAAGGGCTGGTTAAACCATTTAAATTTTATATTTTTTATCTGATCGGGTCATGTGAACTATTTTTATGGAAGTACGTTTGAGCTCTTCCTAATACCATATATGTTGACGATAGAAGAGCCAGTGACAGCTATATTTTTAATCTGTCATGTAATGTCTCTTTGAGTAGGTAATTCTGAGACCTTCCTTTTATCAAGCAGGGTTTTATTTAAAAAAAACAATATTTTTAGAGTTATTTTGATTGTCTCTTAGGTGTATCTGGTAATTCCGTGGTATTTAAGTGCCAGCTACACCTTTTAAATGTTTTTTTTTTTATCTGATTGGGTCTTGTTAACTTTTTTTTATGTAAGTGTAAGTAAGTCCAAACCATTCCTTTTACCATCTATGTTGACTATAGAAGAGCCAGGGGCAGCTATATTTTTTTATCCGAATTTGTCATGTGAAGTGATTTTAAGCAGTACATTCTAACTACGGACTTGAACTTGCACTGCAAGTCCTGCCCACCGTAATCTATGCGACTTAAGCATCCTAACAATGTATTTTGATGACTCTGGAATTATTATTTATATTTTGTTTTTTCTGAATATGAGCCATGTAATACTCCGTATACAATTCAGAAATAATGCAGTACAAATAAAAACTATTTAGTATTAGGTATTTAAAAATACTATATATTATATTATTTTATTCTTATAGTTTAGAAACATGGTTTTAGTAAATCAATCATAACTAACTATTTAAAATTTGTTATGTATTTTATTTCATACGCAAGATGGTTGTATTTCATTTATCATATTCTAACTTCGCTTTAGTTTTATCATCGATCGCCATTCGTTACCAATCCCTCTCCATTATAAATCCTCTTGGTCTCAGAAAAGATAGAGAATTCACCCTCTTTCTTGTGATATCTTTGTCAACAACAAATTAACAATATAATCAAGTCATTCAACGAAAAAATCATGGCGCTTGCTGAGTTGTGCGGTTTTGATTCTCAATATAATATAAAATCTTTTGCTCGGCCAAATATTTTATCGGAAGTGTGTTCAGTCAGTGGAAATTTTTCAAACAATTTGGAGTTAGCTTTACCTCCTTTTACAGACGTGAGTAAAATATTGCTATTAATAATTTGTTTTTAATATGCATGTATATTTTCAATTTTCTTGTCTTATTTTAGTCTAGTTAAACATTTTAAAAGGGTTTTTCATTTAATTTGGAGAGTATCATGCATTTTAGGCAAGTTTAGTCCTAACTTGTTTTAAACCCGTACTTACCTATTAGGCGTCTAGACTGGGAAACTTGTTTATTAAAGAACACACTATAGGTTCCATTGATGTTTCCTTACGTTTGTCTAAATTGTATAATGTGTAGCCTAATGACGGTAAGGACAATGGTACGCTATGAACATAAAGTATAAACCCACACTATGTATCAGAAGAACCCTATCGTTCATGGTATCTAATAGTTTGATGTTCACAAGTTGAAAAACACTAAGCCTGATCCATAAGTTCTAACTTTTAAGTCGATGTAGAATCTATATAGATTTTGTCGGGCAAGAAACCAAAGAAATGTAACTACCGCTTAGTCGAGCTTGATGTCAGACAAGACTGGTTTGGCCTAGCTCGGCAGGGCTTTCGGTGAGGCTCGGCATGCTGCTAGCTCGCTATTGGCTAGGGAGGGGAGCGGGGGGAATGAGCCAGATTCTTGTATTCATAATGCAGACAGTGTGATTTTGTCAGCAAAACCATGCCGATTTCCTTATTTAAATTGTTCAGGAACCCTAAGTTTTTAACAAAGTTTTTAGAGTAGGTTCTCTCGTCAATTGTCTGCTCTGTTCAGGTTCACAGTGCAGATTATTCTAATAGGGGAAAACTGGACGAGGCTTGGGATTCACTCCTGCAGTTCATGTGGGAAAAATTCAGTGATGCCGTCTTAATATTCTTTAAAAAAAATTTTTTTTCTATCCTGCAAACATGCCATATTTGACTAAAATTATCACTGCTGCGTTAACTCGCTTTAACAATCTCATAATAGATACTGAGATGGTCAAGCAAAGCTGGAAGCCCACTCGTGCTGGTGAGAGAATGCTCGTGATAAAACATGTTTGCGTCCATCTCACAACTGAAGCTTGTCGAGTCAGATTAGCGAGCCAGTCTCTTAGGTTGCTGGGCCCTTTAAGAGACACACCTACAAACAAATATCATTGAAGAATCTGTAAAATTGTGTGATAAAGGCTTTACGTTGAGCAGATAAATGTGTAACATTCTTCTGCAGTGACCACACTTCTCTTTCTTTTGCAACAGCAGGTGGCTTTCTTGAAAATGGTGAACTAATCTTTTCTTAGTCAAACAAAAACAATCACTCTTGCACAGCCACTAACAATTTTATATATAGCAAACTCAAGACAAGTTTATACATTAGAACAGAATTGAAAACATAGTAAAGCGGAATCACCCATCGGAATTCATCCACAGGAAGTCATAAATTAAAAGAAAAAAAAGGCTAAATCTGTTCCTTTTCCTAATAATCTCAATTAATATTTACAAAATAAACAATTTGAGTCGTGGTATTGGATGACATTGTATTGTAAGGGACCATGGATCAAATACTTGTTAGTCTAGTACATTTATTATTGAACATAACTGAGGTTTTATTGAGTTATCTAAATGTTGTACAAATAAATTAAGTTCAAATAAATATGATTAATGTATCATTGTATTAACCATTTCCTTGCGAGTATAATGATAGCATTAATTTTTTTAAATGAATTTGTATCTTGCGAAATACGGTGTATTATTGGTACATGTGTTAAGGTGCTTACGCATTATTCTCCTTCTTTTCTTCTAAAGATTAGTATATACATACACACTATGTGTATGTGTATGTAGAAATAAACCATACTTTATGCTGCCTTTCCCAATTCAATTTATGTGGCATAGCTAAGAAATATTAATAATCTATTTCTACCGCAGTGTAAATTTTCACAGGAGTTGGATCAAACTCTAACTTTATAAAGAACATTGTTGTGAATGGCCTTGAAGAACCAATCACAGGGAATCAAATAGGTCCCAGGCCTAAATAAAGTGAAATTGAAATTGAATGTTGGTATCTAGTTGTACATCAAAAATTCAAAATGCAAGCATCAACAACAATAAAGGAACATTTTGTTATTCTTTAAAGATCAGTTAGGCCTACATGAGTACTTTGTTAACTGATTAGAATTAAATTTAATAGGAGGTAAAAAACAAAATAATTCAGGCAGGCAATACTGGTTACTATTCATTTTGTAAACTTTGTTATCTTGTCCTCTATTTTGAAATATTAAGCTTAGTATAGACAAAACTATGCTCATACATGTGAAGGGTGGTATCTCACTTTCCACCATAAGAATGAATTGAGAGTTTTCAGAACAAAGTGCCGGGAAAAATATTTGGAATGTCAGTAGACATACCCATCCACAAGTCATGTTAGATAAATCTAATGGTTATGCATGCACTTCAGACTTTTTTTTTACGTCTATTGTGAGACAGATTTCTTAACCCCAACTATCAATTTATCATCACAAAAGGTTGTTTTCTCTCCTAGTGTAATGAATACACACACACACACACACACACACACGCACACACACACACATAAAACAATGTATGGTTTAGGAATGAAGGTAGAATTTTAGTGGAAGTTTACCCACATTAGCATTAAATTATTATTATTATTATTATTAGCACCGCGTCTTACTACCCGTTCGGGTTATACGCACTTACGCTAATGTGTAATGGTAGGGTGAAGGACCTACAGTTTAACGTGGAATCCGAACCACGGTGGAGGCCTGGCATTCCCCACATTCACAAGATGTCTTGTCAGAGGTGATTAGCATTAAAGAAAAGGTGGGAAACTATTGTTCTTTCATGATTCACACCATTCTTCTTGCCGTGAAGCACACAAATATTCCAATGCAGTCTGGTTTCTTGGATAAATCCTGATAATGTTCCTCATCAGCGATATCGTCTACTTAGAGTGCCCACACTCTGTCATTTGGGTAGTTAGGTTTTCTGACTGCCCACATAAAGAACTCATCACTTGGAGCCAAATGCATGAAATCTTCCATCATCCCAGTCATGGAAATAATTACAAAACCAAAGGCGGTGTTCAATGTTAATGGGTTAACTTTTAATGTATTTAGTGGTTACGCGAAAGGGTTTTAATGCTGCTCGTTTCCGGTATTGTCTCACATTTTCACGCGAACAACCTTTTCCCACTGCTGTTTGTGATGATGTCTTTGCTCTCTTGCGACAGTTTCTCAGGTCGATGTTGCCCAAATTCTGTCTTACAGTTATCGTTTATCCTTTTTTCCAGTTTGCAATAACCCACCGATCGCTTTGTCGTAACCTCTCAGCAATCCACTTTCGGTTAGTGAAATTTGCTTCAGCTTCGATTGCCTCACTCTAATATGGTCAATGGAACTTTGCTCCTCGGTGTCATTCAGTAGGTTTGCCATGGTTCACCAGCCAATCTGAAATGTAAAAACATTCATATTAACAAGGAACAAAGTCACATTGCATGTACATCTGTTGGTTTTACCCACAGACCCCTGGAAAATCATTATGTGGCACTCTTAATAGACAATTCCTTTTTTTATTGGAAAATTGGTGGTATTTCCATTTCTTGTACAACTAAACGTGACTTCTAGAATTTCTGCTAACAAATCTCTCAACTTTTTCGTTTCCAGCTGAAGGTCTTTTATGAGATTGACTTCAACCTCAAGATATATTCTTTGATCTTGAATAATAAACACTTATTTTTTCATCAATCAAAGACAGAATTTTATGACAAAATATTACCATAACAAGTCCTTCAAAAGAAGTATATTTCTTCAAGCCCACAACAATGCTGGTATTTATTGTTGTAAGGTTGTTGACATTTCTCGCCCATGCCTGTGTTGATCCCATCCAGCTCCAATCCATCCTCTTACCACCCACCCCACTTACCAGCTGGTCTATAAACCTTGACCCTGTCCCGGCAAAATTTATCTGATTACCAAACCCTTCCTTCACCTCTGACAAGACATCTTGTGAATGTGGGGAGTGCCAGGCCTCCACCGTGGTTCGGATCATCACACATTAGCGTAAGTGCGTATAACCCGAACGGGTAGTAAGACGCGGTGCTAATAATAATAATAATAATAATAATAATAATATAAACCTTGACAGCTTAAATCTTGTACCTTAAACGATATGTCCGTTCTGCAAAAATATTCTGAAACGGTTTGAAACAGTATTAAATAATTATGCATCATTCTCCACCCAACACCTTAAAAGTTGAGACCATTCATCGGGGTTCGATCCTAGTCGGGTGGACTGAAGGTGGAGTTTCATAAATGGTTTTACACTCTCACTCCATTAAAAATTGTGTGCAGTTCCTCTAAATTCAACCTTACTCATCCCTAAACACATTAGCGTAGTTAGTATATAGGCGTATAACGAAAACGGGTAGTAAATCTCTAGTAGGTATAACGCGGTGTTAAAAATATAAAATATGTAGCACTAAAATATACAGGCTAGATTTTAAAATTGATGTATGCCCATACATATGGGCGCTACTCTTGCAGTAGCTTAAACTACCAATGACAGGGAGATTGAGGTTTGAATCTCGGTCGGGTATACTAAGGGTGGTTTTTCCAAAATGGTTTTCCATTCTCCTTCCATGCATATGTGGATACACTTTCTCCAATCATAATCTTCCTAATCACTAAAATCAATATAGCATAGTACATAAGCATAAACCCTGAGCGGGTAGGATAAAAACTACGCACATAACCCAAATGGTGGTACCAAGTTGTTGTGGAAATATAAATACAAAGTAATTTTTCTAAACTTGTGTAGGGATAAATTTTATGATTAAGGCCTACATAATTAGTCTACCACAAATGATCTATAAGCATGCTATAAATTGATCCAATAATAATGTTGTATTCTAGCCTGCTGTAAAACTTTCCCAGTTTTCTCATGACGAACATGGCAAAAAAATAAAGATTCACTTTGACCATGGCACGACTACACTGGGGTTCCAGTACCAAGGAGGTGTGGTTTTGGCTGTGGACTCCAGAGCGACAGGAGGGCAGTTTATTGGCAAGTATAATATTTGATTTCTTCCTTGGAAAGTGTTATGGGGGTGTGCGAAACTACCAACAAAAAACATTCAAACTTCGATTCGACTTTTAAAAGCTCTTGTATATTCAATACGCTTATGTACTAATTACGCTAATGGCTTTAGAGATTGGGAAGGTTATATAAATAGGAACTGTACCCGCAGTTGCGTGGAGGGAGCGTTCAAAACCATTTTGGAAAAACCACCCTCAATACACCTGACCGAGATTCAAACCTCGATCTCCTCGTCTTTGGCGGTCTGGCCTACTGCAAGAGTAGACCACGCGGCTACCAAAGCGGGTTGTTACTTATTGTTATTAAAACTAAGCCTTAAAAGTAACCATTATAGCAAGATATATCGGCTCAGATTAAATTGTTTGGTGGCCTATGCTAAAAAACATGGTCTAGAATTAATCCAATTGTTAATAAGCTTAATAACGTTATTTTACCAGGGTCCCAGGACATGAAGAAGATTGTGGAGATAAACGACTACCTGCTAGGTACACTAGCTGGTGGTGCCGCAGACTGTGTTTACTGGGATCGAGTCTTGGCCAAACAATGTCGCATGTATGAACTCCGAAACAGGGAGCGGATTTCGGTAGCTGCAGCCAGTAAACTTATGGCTAACATGGTGTACAACTACAAGGGGATGGGCCTCTCTATGGGGATGATGATTGCTGGTTGGGACAAAAGGGTGAGTTGACCAGAACGCTACTTGTAGGATGCAACTTGCTAAACAAAAATACAGCAAAGAATGATTTGCTTTGATAAATTACTTAGAAGTTATATAGATAGAGAGAGAGAGAGAGTGAGCGAGCGAGAGCGTGAGAGAGAGCGAGAAAGAGAGAGCGCGCGCGAGCGAACTTTTGAATTAAATTTTTAGCCTACTGTCTTGTAACTGTCCAGTTTGGATAAAACTTTTTTTTAGCCTTTTTAATCAAAATACTGGTACTCCAAGTTATATTTGAGTGATCATCCTTTATCTTTTGAGACAATAAAACAATAGAATGAAGTTTAGGACAAAGTTATCAAGTATAATGATCAATTATTTTTTCAACAGGCTTTCATTACCTTGTTGGCCAGTGGCGAAATTGTATAGTGTGTATTGTGTTCTTCGTTTCTTTTAAAAAACATACTTTATTTTTTTACTATTATTTGCTTCCAAATCCTTTTCCGTGCACCTTCTTCCTTTTATAACGAAATGTACCACAAAAAGTTAAAGGAGGTTTTCCTTAGCTATTCCTATACCTCTATTTGTACTGCATACTGTGTACTCATCACGAGACACTGTTAGGGTAGTAGAAGCTTGCAGGTTACGGTGGGCAGGTCATACATCGCGAATGGGAGTATCTAGAACCGCCTTCAAGATATTGAATGGCAAATCAAATGGGAAAAGACCACTGGGAAGACTCAGACGCAGACGGGAGGATAACATTTGGATAGACCTGAGAGAGATAGGGTGCTATGTAATAGACTGGATAGAATTAGCTCAAGATAGGGATAGGTCGCATACTGATGTGAGTGCGGTAATTAACTTTCAAGTTCCTAAAGCCAAAAAGTAGGTAAGTAATTAAGTAACAGAATTTACAACCTACCATTCTCATTAATCAAGACAATATGTTTTATTCCATAACTAAATCTACTCTTCAAATTATTAAACTCATTATTGAATTAGTGTTTTATATATATATATATATATATGGTTTTAATGTCTCGGTTAACTATGATAAAAGTATGCAGATGGACATTGAAATTATTCATCACCACATAAAGTGTTGTTAAAATTTTGTATGCTTTATGATAATTTTCATCACTGTACCCACGAAAGGATAGAAAAAACCAATATGAAACTCAAAATGTAAAAAATACCTATCAAGGTCAGGGCGGCCATATTCAGGGAAAATAAGGAAAACTTCGGAAAGTCATGGAATTTAAAAATGCCAAAAAAATCAAGGACATTTTGGGCAATTATTGTGTTGCAAATTTTCTAAATTAAGAAAAATCACCAGGAAAATGGTTTGTTTGTCTTGTGTGGAGTAAAGAGTTGACTATATTTATTTTTTAGTGCATTTAAAAAATAATAATTGGTAACAAATGAACTATTTCGATAAACCTGAAACATTTTAAAAATCTGCTGTGAGTTTTTCAGGGAAATTTGATTTTTTGATCTTTGTAAAGTCAAGAAATTTTATTTCTGAGATTTTGTGGCCAGCCTGAGGGTGAGAGATTGTAGCTTTAGCATAGTCTACATATCCTTAAGGTGGTTAGAGAGTGAAGGCAAAAGGATATTAGGTTTTTTTTTACCCACATTACTGGTCACATGGTCTCGGTTGTTATTTTCTCATTAGACACAACTGTTGTTGACAAGGAGATTGAGGTTTGAATCTCGGTCAAGTATACTAAGGTTGATTTTTCCTATATGGTTTTTCCATTTGTCCTCCATGCAAATGCGGGTACACTTCCTATAAATTAAACCTTTCACATTTCAACACATTATCCTGTGTATATGTAGCTCGAACTGGTAATAGTAATTTTAATAAGGAGAATCTCAGAGGGAAGAGTGTGGTTTGATTCGCAGGGACCTGGTTTGTACTATGTGGACAGTGAAGGCACTCGTACCAAAGGGAAGGTGTTCTCAGTGGGCTCCGGGTCAGTGTACGCGTTTGGTGTATTAGACTCTGGTTACAACTGGGACCTAACTGACGATGAGGCTTACGAGTTGGGTCGTAGATCTATATATCACGCCACTTTCCGTGATGCGTACAGTGGTGGCATCATACGAGGTGAGTACATTCATGCATGTTGGATTGGATCGGAGAAGTTGAACAATAGCTTCTTGGTACATTCTTATGAAAACAATTTGAAAACATTGGGTACACCCATTTACTTGAAACAAAAGAAAACCTCATCATATTTTTTTGTCAAACTTTTAAAGTACACCTAAGTCCCAGTGAAGCTCTTTCAATTGAACTGTTTTTAAAATCTTTATACATTGAATCTAATACCAATTCAAGTATGTTTTGAGGGGGGAAAATGTTTATATATATTTTTTGTGATAAAGCACAAGGCTAAATTTATTTTCCACTACTGATTTGGTAGACCTCTTGTAGCTTCCTATGAGCACAAGGTTAAATCATGCTTTAAAATAGGAGCTGTCCTTAAATTTCACAAGACTTTTTTTTTTCATGACTTTTGGCCCCCCTCTTTTTCATGTAAGGGATCATAAGATTTTCTGGCCCTCTTCCCCATATCTTATGTAATTTTGTATGATTTGGTAAATTAGATTATTTTAATTGTTAAATTATTTTTTATGCCCAAGGCCTGGTAAGAAAGCGAGATAAATTAAATTTTACAATACTTTAATTGTAGCAAAATTAGGTCTAACACCTAAGTAAATGAAATATTAGTGAAATTTTATAATTAATCTATTTATTTTCTCTAATTTTTTTAAAATGTTGTCTTACCATAAATATTGCAAATAAACCTTACATAAGATGGAGTCAGATACCTTCTTCACCTTGTAAGAAAACATAAAATACTGGAACCCTCTTCCCGCTAAACTCTTGTGTAATTTAAGGATGGCCCTTTATGAGAAATACCCAGTACACTTACCTGATCGATACTGGAGTAGAAATTGTTTAGGAAAAAATACTATTAATTATAAAAACACATTTAAAGATTAGATTTCACTGCAATAGGCAACTTATTTAGGTTCAGAGTGTAAACTTTTTTGGTTATACTGCGCAATGTTGACTCTTGTCAGATTATTTTATTTAATCATCACAATTGCTACAGATGGCAGCACACAGCAATTTTGGCTCCAGTCTTAAGTTGCTAACAATTTACCGACTCCGACTTTGGCTTCAAAATCAAAACCTATAATGTGACAACAATTATATTGAATTAAACATTGAGAGGATAATAGAAGGGTAATGATCACCAGATAATTGTACACCTCAAATTCACAACAATAAACATGATTATGAAATTTTTGGGGTACACCAGTCCTCTTCTTCGGCAGCAGAGAGTAAGAAGGGGACTTTTGTGCCCCAAAAATTACATAATTATGTGTTTTGTTGTTTTAATTGTGAATTTTGAGGACTACAGTTTTTGGTGTGTAGGCCTTGCCCTTCTAGTCTCCTTTCAATGTGAAATTTAATATAGCTGTTTGGCGCCATTTTTACAATATTATAACAAGATAACTTTGATAACATTTTAATTTTATACCTCTTTTTTTATTCTTTAGGACCAATATTTGTTATTTGAATAGACACATTTATTTAAATATAAATTCACAATTCCGAAGTAGCTTCCTATGAAGTAATCTGTATTTGAGCATTCAACTGCAGTATATTGGTTATTAATAACTAATACACTTTAGGAATTTATGAGACTGAGTTAGAATTGGACAGTAGAAAAATAGTTGTAGTCGAAAGCTTGGTGTACAGACTCTAATGCCATGGCAGCACTTGGACTGACAAGCTAGCTAGAAAAACTTAGTAGTTGTGTTACATAATAGTTTATTAAAATGCTGCCATATAAATATTTAGTAATTATTGGTAGGTAGGAAGAATAGGTGTTTATCTAATCTGGATGTTAGAGTCTGAATGAATTTGGTGATATATTATTTATGGGCCAGTTCCCTTATCATAGCTGTGGAGGGTTGTAGATTTCTTTATCTAATAATTTAGGTACCTACCTTGACGTTGTGACTTTGATTAAATTCCATATTATGAGTTTCAGTGTGTTACAATACAAGTTTGGCTTTATTATTGCTCTTTGTGTCATGTCAGTGAGCATAAATTATTTTTCTTATTCATTATTATTTATTTTATGTATTTTTGCAAGGGGTGTGCGAAGCTCCAAAACTTCGACTTGGCCCCGAAACAAACACCAGCTTCGACTTTGTTTTGAAACAAATTCTGGCTTTGAAGCATTGCCAATAAAAATATTGACAGCTATACTCGATTTATGTTCAATTATAGCCATCCTTAGATGTTTTGTACATTAAAAATTAATATTAATATTGAAAAAATCCGAAGTAATTGACGCTTTTTTATTATTATTTTTCTAGTGTACCATATGAAGAGCACTGGTTGGGTCAACATTTCCAACGAGGACTGTAAAGATCTTCATTATAAATACCAAGAAGAGAAAGATGACAAGTTTGTCACACTCGTAAAGTAATTTGTCCACAATGTTATCCTGTGCAATCAATATGTTTGTTTTTTCTAATGTTCTCATAAATACAAACTGAAATTTAAAAAAGCAAGCACTTTAATATTATTGTTAGTTTAAAATTGTATTGGTGTTCTTTTTTTAATATTAATTAACTTATGAGAATTTGCAAAGTATTATTTTATTTTATTCATTCAAAATATTATAACACTTTTCATTAATTTTAAGATGAAAATAGAAATTGATTCCTTGGAACCCACTTTGGTGGACGCAAGGTCTAGTTAACCATTCTCTTAGTAAACTAGACTACTGACGATGACAGGGAGATTGAGGTTTGAATTTTGGTCAGGGGTACTGAGGTTGTTGTTTCCAAAAAGGTTCTCCACTCTCCCTCCACATAAATATAGGTACACTTTCTCTAAATGTAACCTTCTTAAGCCCTAAAACTACCAGTGTAATTAGTATATAAACCAAACGGGTAGTAAGACGCAATGCTAAAAAGATTCCTAGCGCACAAGTTTTTTAGCTGCAAAGCTATTCAGGGCTCATCTGTGTTATGTTTCACTCAGACATTTAGAACAAACTAAAATAAAGTTGCTGGTTTTAGGAGAGGCTGGAAGCTATAACACCTTGGTGTTAAGTGCCCACTTAATGGCTTATTAACAAGTATATTATATACATGACTGCACTTGAGCCAAAAATGGCATCTAAGTGGTGTTTTTTGCATTCTTCACTTGGCAACAACAAGAGCAACAGGAGCATGTTAGCTGTCACGAGGAGAAACAGGATAAGTAATGAAGTTATCCGGGAAAGAGTGGGGGCTACAGGGAGTACATGACATAGTAGGGGAACAAGACGAAGATGGCATGGTCATGTAATCAGGATGAAGAAGCAATTGTATTTTTTCTTGTACAGGCCTAATATATAAATAATGCATGTTCAAATGTTTTATTGTACATTTCTTGCATAATTTTTCAAATCACTCAGTATCACATATTATCATATGCAGCCTTACACAACTTGAAATATCTAAATCTAACAAGAATTAAAAGTAGCAAACCATTTTAAATTATTATCTTCAATTAGACATTATTATTATTATTATTATTACCGCGTCTTACTACCTGTTCAGGTTATACGCACTTACGCTAATGTGTAATGGTAGGGTGATTGTGAGATGAAATGAAGGACCTACAGTTTAACGTGGAATCCGAACCACGGTGGAGGCCTGGCATTCCCCACATTCACAAGATGTCTTGTCAGAGGTGAAGGAAGGGTTCGGTAATCAGATAAATCTGTGCCGGTACCGAGGATTGAACCCCGGCCGCCAGCATAGAAGTCAGACACCTTACCCCTAGACCGCCAGGTCACCCAATTAGACATTGAAAGGAGGATAAAAAGGCAAAGCCTACACACTTACCAAAAAATTGTTGGCTTCAAAGTTCAAATTAATACACAGTAAAATACATAATTATGTAATATTCAGGAAACATCAATTCCTTTCTTCAACAGAAGAGAGTAATACACAGAATGGACTATGGCAGCATGATCAAGCATAATAAACCATGTACCATCTTAACTGTAGAACTGTTCTCTTTTTAAAAATCTTATTCCAATTACTGATTCCTAACAATTTCAAGTCCTCTAATTCGATTTGTCCAGAGGAAAATTATTTTCATCCATACTTAAATTTCAAAGTAAAAATGGTATGTATGAAATAAATTGCATTTAGCAAAAACAATTGATAATAGATAAAATGATAGAACATTAGGAAAATGGTAGAGCACTAATAAAAGTAAAAACACTAACACACACATCAATACTTTGATGCTATTATAGCATCTTCCTCAGGAAGAAGAAGTAGACTGAACAGGATGTTGTCTTCAGTGATGCCAACTTGACTGGTATGGATGAAAACTTCTCAGGTGGAGATGAAATTCTCTGAATGTTTCTCTATTACTCTATGGAAGGTAGGTGGTGTTGGTGTAGCCTCTGGGTTGAAATTAGCGAATATTTAGGTTGGGTGGTTTTCTAGACTTTGTGTGAGATCCATTGATGTGCCAGTTCCCATCTTCTTAACCAAGATATATTACATTGTATCTTGTTAAATGATTTTAACACCTTGACAGTGTAGCAGTCCTCAAAGTTGAGGTTATGAGTGGAGGCGTGTGCTGAAACGGGTTTTATTGGATTCTTGATTTTTGTGTCATGGCGGTGTCCATTCATTTGTTCACGGAGAGTTTCAGTGGTGAGGCCAACATATTATGCAGTGCATTGTTGGTAAATTAGGTTACTGGTACTGTACTTAGCCTGTGTCTGTGCCAGTCTTATGTTTAAGTTTTATTAATTGTTTACTCAACTCACCATTGGAATGTAAAGAGTAGTTAGTAACACAGACACTTAAATAGTTAGAATATGTATGAAATAAAGTGCATTGAGCAAAAACAATTTGTAATAAATAAAATGATAGAATATTAGGAAAATGGTAGATCACAAATAAAAGAAAAAACACTTACACACACACTTAGATAGTTCGATTTTATTATGGCTACTACTTCCTGATGAAGATGCTATAATAGCATTGAAATATCAAGGTGTGTGTAGATATGTATTAGTGTTTTTACTTTTACTACAAATTAAATAGTTAGAACAAATATACAATCATAGTTTTTTATATTCTTACTGTGGATTCACACGTTTGCCAAAAACCTAGCACAGAACAAAACCATGGTCACGTGACAAGCTTTATAAGCCAATCATAAGATTTTCACCTCATCGGTTCGAGCTGTTCTGCAAAAGTTCAACTCATCTCTACTTCGTCCGCTCTGCCGGAGATGTTCAGCACAGGAGAACCAATCATCTCTAATCAGTGTGCATGCATATTTAACAACGCATGTGCTGTTCAGTCGGAAGCAAGCAGCCAGCTTTGTTAGGCGTTATCAGGAGATTTGAAAAAACCCGTTACTACAAAGCATGTGTATTGATGTAATGGATTGAGCCACTACACAGCATTGTAATTTGAAAAAAAAACCATCGTGACAATGATCTAATAAATATCTCCTTTATAAAATATGTTGATAATCAGTTGTTTTAACTTAGTGTTGGAATGCATCATGGGTTAACTTAAAAGTGTGAATTTCTGCGTAGATTCTGCTTTCTATTTTCGGTGAATGTGTGAATCAAGATTTAGAACAAAAAAGTATGTTTTAAAGTTTTAAGTTGTATTTTCTGTACAAGGATGTGTTTAATAATTTACTAACCATTGTAAGAACTGAGTAAAAAAAAAAGTATTTGACAGATACAAAAGCTACTTAAACTTATTTCATACTAATATGTCAAGCCATCGACCTTGCTGATCTTGCGGTAAAGTGCTTGCCTCAGGACTTTTCTTGAGCAATAAAAATTCATAGCACGATTTTTTTCGGAGGGAAAGTAAAGCTATCTGTCCTATGTCGATTGTGGAATGTAAAAATAACTCTGGGAAGGTGTGTGGAAATACCTTTTCCTGGCAATATTGGTAGGACCTTACACACTCGCCCAAAGAAGTTATTGTGTGCTGATATAATCAGTCAGTTTATGTTAAATATCTCAAATAAAATAATTTGTTTAGTCATGCAAAATGCAGCTCAGCTTTGATAGATACTATTTATAAATGCTTATAAATAATTATAAATAGGTTGAATCCAATGTTTCTCAAATTCAAATCTTAAATTTTCTTTAAAGTCTTGAATCCAAATTCAAATACTTGAATAGTTAACAATTTTAGTTTAGTCAAATTATTTAATATTTAATTTTGAAAAAGTGGATAGTGATTTGGTAACCCTGGCAAACATTATTTTGTATGTCATACCTGCTACATCAAAACAAACCAAGATAACCCTTTATGAGCACATTAAAAATATTAATATAATTTTACCCTTTTTAATTTATTTCATTATTTTAACATTGTATGAGTTATATGCTATTAATGTTACCATTTGTCTCAAGTTTGTATTTCAAGTTTTTCTTTACATCCATCACAGTTTCCAGCCTGTGGCCTAGGTCAGTTTTTTATTCAATCCATATATTTTGATAGGCCTGTCGTTTCATATGCCTTATAACTAGAGATAGGGTAAATTCGCTTTTGCGAAAAACGCGACAAACAATAAAAGGGTCGAAAATAGGGTATTTATAAGTTTTCTTTGCGTTTCATGGCATTTGAAAGTGTTTAAAGTGATTTTTATTTCGCGAAAAACATGATTTTGAGAGTATTTTAGCTAAATTATTCTATTTAGCGAAATAGACGTGAATTCCCTGAAAATGCTGTGCATTTAAATAAAATGCTGAGAATGTCTATAAAACGATGTTTTTCAGCGGAAATAAGTGATTAAAAAATCATTGAGTTTCACTCGTCTGTGTGCTTCAGCTCGGGTTTTACTTGCATCCTGTGCTTTCCACAGCCCATTCGACCAATTACTACATTCGTTTAGTCTTTGCTTAGCCACCAGACCCCCTCCCCCCCTTCCGCCAATCCATATGAAAGCCCAACCTCTGTATCGACGCGAAAGCACTTTCTCTGGAAAGACATTTTTACCTATTTTGCTACAAAATGCTAAATTATGCCACAAAACGCTAAATTTCCAATAATTAATGCTAAAAAAACTGAAAATTAATACTATTTTACCCTATTTCTACTTTTAACCTAACTTAAGACTAGGACAAGCACAACATCCAGACTCCAGCCAGAAATTCATCGCTGTGAAAGTGTATACCCACATTTCACCAATGATAAACTTTTTGGCCATTACGAGAATCAAATCCAAGACCCTTAGATCAAAGACAGACACGTTACCGACTGAGCCAAGGTGTCGGATTGGTATTTCAAGTCATTGCCTTAATAGTATTAGAGTTAACTTTTTGAGATTTTTGTAGATCTTGAATCTCTCGACTACTATGGGATTCGAGCATCCCCATCAAAAAATACTACAAATATTATTATAAAATGATAATGTTGGTAGAAAAAATATTTAGGTTTATTTGTATTTTCTAAACTATCTTTTCTACCACATTTTACTGTAGTTGTATCTTATTGTATAAATAAACCCAAAATATTAACCATAGCATTACTTCCTTAAAAATTATATTGGTTATCAATATAAAGGTCTAGTAATTACAATAATATGGTAAATAAATTATAAGTAAGCCTATATTTAATAAGAAACTAAACAAATAAAATAAAGTTATGTTTTATTTAAATTTCTGAGTGGATTGCTTTGAACTGTTTTAAGTTTTTTTTATTTGAGATATATAATGTGCACTTTCTGAATACACTGATAATATCATCGCCTTGTAAGGGGAAACCCACATTTCAACAATGATACATTTTTCGGCCATGCTAGGAATTGAACTTTGAACACTTAGATTAGCAAGCAGATACACTACCTGGCATAGGACTACTGTTTAAGTGGTTTTTACCAAAATATATTCTATTAAACATTTAAGTAATTTATCTAAACTAAATGTTAAATACAGTAGTAGTCCCGATTATTTGACCTAAACAGGACCGACAGGTGGTTGGATAATCAAACTGTTGGATATTACAGAAACAGTGGGAGGTCGGATAGTCAAAAGGTCAAATATTACGGAAACAGGGGGAGGGTCTGGATTAAAACAAATCAAAATTAAATTTAAGTGCAGAAAAGATATGAAATAAGAATTTGTATTACTCTTATAGTGTAAATTAAACAAAACATTACAAAACTAATATTCTATTCATGTAAACAGAACAATGTATTTTAAATTAATCAAATACAACTTTTATTATGTATTATCTAAAATGCAAAATTAATTGTTTTAAAAATTATATTTTTGTAAGAAGGTACCAGGAAGTTGGGGAGAAACATATAAAAGGAACACAATATGACTTTAACAATGAAAAGAAGAACATAGTTCAACATTTTACATTATTGTAGGGGTGTGCGAGATCGACTTTTTTGGTTCAAGACGAGATCGAGAACGGAAATTTTAGAATCCCTTACTTCGAGACGAGAATGGGAATTAAAAATGTAAAACTTATTATTTCTAAATTTGCTAATATAACATACCTTAAAACACTGACAATATTTAGTTTGTTAAATGAATACATAGGCCATAATAGAGGAAATTAAAAAATATATATATAAATTGAAAAAATTTAAACAATTTTTAATACGTTTGCAATAACTTGGGCTACTTAGATTATAAACACTTATGAGACACATATTAAATCTAAATTTACATCAAGAATAGGTCGACCCACATACCTATATTTAAATAATAAAGAAAACATGAAAAGAAAGTTTAAAATTAAATTAAATATGGAAAAGAATGAAATTCCCAAACTTTTCCTGAAATTTTCAAGATTAGAATATGTTTCCCATCAATTGGGTCACGAACATGAAATATTTTTACCTGAATGAATCCTGTACACATCTACATTGTTGCCATCGGACAAAGAAGTAATGGCTGCCGCTTGAAGACAATCAATCATTATCACCCAATTATCTGACCCAGGGAAGTTGTGATGGGCATTTCACACTCCCTCCTGATGAGTTCCGATAGAATGAAACCTAGGTCGGGGGATCGGGCAGCAACAATCCTATTTTCCTGTAGCTTCTACCAAATATAATCCAATTACCTCATTAAGCCAAATGAGGTTTTCCTTATAGAGAGATGTTTAAAAAAGTAATGATTGAAGTTTATTTATCAGCTTTGCTTCTCTTCCTTGCATGAAGTTAGTTTACATCAATAGCACGTTATATAGTTATGTTGAATAAAATCAAATGTCGGGTGATTGAAGGTTGTAATTCGATAAAAAGCAAGAAAAAATATTTTATATGTGTTAAAAATATGCACTAAATGAATGCACAGCTCATAACTAGGTCTTATTTTTACTACCCTTAATATTTGGCTTAACATATTAAGGCTACAAAACATCTTATATGTAGTAGAACATTAGAGAAGAGAGTGTATCAACCTGAACATAAAAACAAATGAATCTCTATAATGACAAATATCTCGTGCAACTTGATTTATTACTGGTGTTCTAATACTCATAGTATATCAAAGGTTACGATAATGTTTTCAATTGTTGGGCATAGCACCAATATATGACTTTAAGAAATACTACTTGTATGTATAGATAACACGGTCAGTTAATTTTGTAATGCCCTTATTAATTTTGATTGAATAATAATCACTCTTGTTAATATATTTAAAGTACAGCCAGAAAAATTAACAGAGTGATTATTATTCAATCAAGATATATATATCTTAACTAGTGATTCTGGCAGCTTATCTTACGAAGCAAACAAAGATCTAGCTTACCATAGCATTGCTAGTATTATGTTTATACATATATCTATATTTATTTTATGATGTCTCCCGTGTCTACAATGAAACGGGTATCTAAGCAGATTTAACACTGACAGTAAAACAATTAACTTTTATTGTACGTTACCATGTTTTTGTTTCAGTCATATAAATAAACCTTACACTCTTCAAGGAACAATAAATGAGAATGTCGGCAGCATTATGATTGCTCTACCAGGAATCTTATTAAGCTATCAGCTGTCACAAAATATATTAAAGAGTTTAGGAGGGGGGGAAAACAATCTATAAATAACATGACTGATAACAAAATAATGGATTCTAAAGGTGAGTCTTATTCTTTTTATACATATTGCATAGGTGGTCATATTCAACAGGTTTGTAATGAAGTTAATTATAGAGGCTTATTGGCGGAGGAGTCGTAAAGGTTTGGTGGCCTCTTTATTTAAAGTGATTAAGGTTAAATAGTGTTACAATTTAATTATCATTTTTTTCTCTCACTATTCTTAGTATTTCTTCATGGTATGTAGTAAACACACTATCATTATTTTATTACTTGTCATATGTGCATACACAAATATTAAGTGTTTTTCATAAGATGTGTTTAAAAGAAACATATTCTGATTTATATTTTGTTTATTTTAAGTGGAAAATGTTTAAGGTATTTGAGAAACTAATATACCACAAGACAATGGGTCTAGAAATCACCATTAGCCTCAGATAAGTTATTTATTATTAGTTTAGATTATGTTATGGCCTTTTGACTCTTCTTTTATTTATTTTAATTTTAATAATGCTGACACTTTATACTTTGCAAATTAACTCACTCGTTGCTTGTATTATAGCACTTTTAAAAGGATTTGTCTTATTCTATCATTTGTTTCAATCCCTAGATTGGCTTTTTTATTTAAATTAAAAAACAAAGAGAAATATACCTTGTTTGTTTTAAAATTAACTTAGGAAATCTTTTATTAATCCCATTTAACAAAATTTGAGCATCTTTAATTATTCAAATTATGAATTTTCTCATTTTGTACAAGATTATGATTATTTAAAAATTTATAGAACATTTATAATAATTTACTAAAAATTATCGATTGCTCGGATCACTATTATTTAAGAAGGTGATTTGAAATATTTTGTTGTGTGTCAAACTATATTTGAGATTTTTTTTAAATTAATATTTTTACTAGCATTAATTATTTTTATTTTTATTTGTAGCTTATGTTCAAAATTCACATTTTTGTTGAGGCTTGGGTGCTAATTTATGGATAGAAAAATAAGGATCCATAGTTCAAAATTTGTTGCTTTAAGGGTTTATAAAGATCTTAGGTATTTAAAAAATAACTAACAGGTTTTTTTATGAAAAAATAATTTTTTGGGTTCCTCAGCTGTATCCAACATCCTGACTTAGAATCCATGAATTGATAAATTCACAATAGGATAATACAATACACTCTACATTTAAATAATATAAAATCATGAATGCCTTTCACAATAACAAATTGAAACCATCTGTGGTTATTGACTGTGTTAATTTATGCACAATACACCTAAATAATTAACAAGTTTTAATCATCAAATAAGAATGGACATTTAAATCTTTATCCATTATTAACGTATTAGTTACACAATACACATTGATATTGACAGTAAAAATAGTGAAACATTATATATACTGTTAACTTTTTCACTCTATAATAACGTGTTGTGACATTTCAGGTAAGATAACAACCAACACCATATGGCACGTCGAAACAGAATTTGGTTCTTTCCGTTTGTCATTAAATGAAATAAAATAACACTTGCTAACCTTATATTTGAGAACTAGTTGTTGGGGGGGGGTCAGATATACTCAAATAGCAACATAAATAATGTTTTACAACAGTAGTAAAATTATTTATTTTCCAAATGTCTACAATCAATCGCAACCACTTTTTAGGTATCTCAATCAATCTCAATATTGTCTTAAATTGACAGTTTTGTATGTTTGTTAATTTTATTTGAGTTGGGTTGAATCCTCTATTTTATGAACCTGACTAACCAAACCTACCTCGGAATCCCAAATCTCGATTCCAAATCCAAATCTTGGAAAAAATCATGAACTTAAGAGAAAATATAAATATAGTAGAATTATAGAAAATAGAATAGGAGCTGTTACCAGAACAGATAGGATTAGGAATAAAGATGTAAGCCCAAGAATTGGGGTACATGAGATATTTGAAGAAGCAGGGATGAGATGGTATGGACACGTAACGAGGATGGAAGGGTAGAGGATTCCAAGAAGATTAATGAATATGAAGTATGTATGGAAGAAACCACAATGGGGACTGAGGAAGTGATGGGAGGAAGAATGGTGGAAGAACAGAAGGAGATGGAGGCAATTTATTAAACAGACCCGTCCACATTGGTCTTACGACAAGTGGTTGTGACAGGTTGTAGATGAGCCATAAGGTGGACCTGCCTGTTTCTGTAAAAGATTGAACATGTCAGAGTCAGGAACATTATTCACACAACTAAAGTAAAAATATGAATGAATTGATCATTGTGTACAACCCAAACTGAGGGGAAACGCGGTGTCCAAAAACAAAAAGAAGCTTGACAGCACATCTGGTTTTCTAAATTTGAAATGAACTCAAATACATTACATTTAGAAATGCCGTCTCTTGTTATAATTCATTATCATTTACAATCAAATTAATCCTAGTAGGGCAAATTTTTTATAATACTTACAATCTAAGGTGGGTTGTTATAATATTAGCTCTTAAGTACATTTTATTTGTACTATCATCTATCAAATATGTTTTAAATTTAATTTTTATGTAATTTTATTTTGTTACAAAGCAATACTACACAACTTAAAAACAATATTTTTTTTCCAAAGAGTTTTTGATGAAAGGTTTATGTTAATTTATAAATTATTATTATTAGCACCGCGTCTTACTACCCGTTCGGGTTATACGCACTTAAGCTAATGTGTAATGGTAGGGTGATTGTGAGATGAAATGAAGGACCTACAGTTTAACGTGGAATACGAACCACGGTGGCGGCCTGGCATTCCCCACATTCACAAGATGTCTTGTCAGAGGTGAAGGAAGGGTTTGGAAATCAGATAAATCTGTGCCGGGGCCGAGGATTGAACCCCGGCCGCCAGTATAGAAGTCTGACACCTTACCCCTAGACCACCAGGTCACCTACGTTAATTTATAAAAAAAATAACACTTGGACAAAGATTTAAATCTTGTTTCTCTGGCTTTAAGGAAATTTGACAAGTAAGCCTCTCTGAAAATTACCTGGACCTAGTGAGGCTATAATGTTTTGCTAGTGATTTTAACTAAGGGTGGCAAGTGGTAAGAGCAGGTTTGTTAATTCTTAAATCCAGTGTTTAGTGTTAAGGGAATATCAACAAACACGTTGCAGTGTTGAATGATGGTGTGTACACCTTTGTGTCTGCAGCCCTCTTGACAATTGTGTGTGTGATCATTTGCTTCAATATATCTACCTGTTCATCACAGCAGCAGGACTACTGTCGCATCTGTACTGACCACACCATGTGCAAGTTCCAGGTCAGTCTTAAGTTAGTTCGTAGCAACTAGCGTTATCTATATATCATTTTCTTTTTGACGTTCTTCATCAGTGGGATGCATTTTGGAGTACTCTCCACAGTACAATTTCATTTACAGGCTGTAACTAGGACTATTTTGAGGGCAAGGCAGCAGTATCATACCCGCGGAGTGGGGGTGGGGGTAGGGTATGCATTTGAGAGGTCTCGACTTTCGTGGTTTGGGGATACCCCAAGATCTAAATAGATTCGAAGAGAAAATAAAATTGGAGGGTGAAGGGGAATGGGTTATGGCCAGTTAAACATTGTGAGCAAAGAAAATATCAGGTGATCAGAAATAGTCTCTTTATCAATCACCAAATGAATTTATTTCATAGGAGTGGACTATCTTTCATGAAATGGAAGTGGGATATCTTCACGATCTGAAAATGATATTTTTTGGTCAGTGGGATTACCTATCTTTCATATAAATTATCAAGTTAACAAATACCAATAAAAACCTTCCAAAAAAGCTTCTAAGTGTATATAATGGTAAAAAAA
>CABFVZ010000510.1:24575-39702 GCA_902151445.1 Timema monikensis | reverse complement strand
AGGGAGGCTGTGAAGTGGTTCATGGCGAAGTATCCACATCAGAAAATGGCCAGGATTCTTTTTTTTTTAACATAAGCTTCAGATTGAGATTGACACTGTGGTCTAGTGTTCAGAGTTCCTAGCTACAGATCCAGAGATCCTGGTTTCGATCCCCGGCGCTCTCTGCTTTTCTATGAGGCAGTGGGTCTGGAATGAGGTCAACTTGGCCTCGTGAGGATGATTGAGAAGCTACTTGAATAAAAATTTAGCGGCCCTGGTATAAAAAACTGAGATAGATGTCCATAGGGTTTGTTGTGCTGACCACAAGACACCCTCTATCCACAGAAGTTGGTACTATCTTTGCCAACAGATGGCGGCCGCTTGGTCGGTATGGATTGATTGCGAGATGACACCACGTTTAAAAATATTTTTATTGAAACTATTTATATTTGTTTTATAAACATAGCTGGTGCTATAAATTTAATAAGAGACTAATAAGCTACTAGTCTAGGCATTAGGGAGGAATATAAAAACACATTATTTATGATACTTTGAACCCACATCAGTGGTCTCATGGTCTAATGTGTCACTAAACTGGATTATCGATGAAAAGGAAATCCGGTTTCGAACCTCGGTCCTGTGTACTGAGGGTTATCACAAGGGCCAAAATAAAACATATGATGTGTTTTATAGAACCAGTAAATATGGCTCTGGCTTATAACATCTTGGTCGATTCTTTTTACTAGGTACCCATTCGGGTTATCCACATATAAACTAATTACTATAATGTGTTAGGGATTATGAAGGTTGGTTTTAGATTAAGTGTATCCACATTTGTGTGGCGATAGAGGGGAAACCATTTATAAAAAAAACCTTAGGTATACCTGACCAGAATCGAACTACAACTACCCCATCATCAGCAGTCTAGTCTGACACGAGAGTAACACCTTAGACCATGCAAACACCAAAGCGTGTCCTTGGTCCATTAAATTCGGTTTTAGAATGGGTTTCACACAGCTATCAAGTTGGTGTTCACTTGTCTTTCTATTGCTACCTTTTATTCCATTTTTAAGTACTGACAAGTTAACTGAATCCAATGATCCATTTTTATTTAGCAACCCGTTTTACTGCCTTTTCAGTTTATACACATATTTACTAATTACGCAAATATTTTGGTGCACAATATTAAATTTAGTGGAAGTGTACCCACATTTGCTTGAAGGAAGAGGGAGAAAAACATTTAGGAAAAACCACCCACACTACACCCACCGGGATTCAAACCCTGAGCTTCTCATCATTGGTAGTCCAGTTTATTGTGAGAGTGACACCCTAGACGATTCAACCACCAAAACAGATAGTGATCCAGTTTATTCTTACTATGGTAAAAGAGTTGGTTTCAGGAACTCATCGCTATAAAAGCATTGTTGTGGAGCGAGTTAAATGATATTTACAAGTATTTTAATGTTTTATCTTTACATTAAGTATGTCTTTAATGCAGGGAGTCGAAACCAAAATATTAATTGGTTTTAATTCTTCCTCAGGTTCGCCAATTACTGTATATTGTCCCTTAGGTATTTTAAATTATTATTATAGCTATAGTTGTTATTGAATCTATTGGAACTCATAATTGGTCCATTTTATCAATCCTGTCTATTAAAATAATCATAAAACAATTGTGACAATTCTAATTTTGATTCAATCCCATGTTCTTAAGCGCATGTATTACTGGTCTATTACAGTTAGATCTTAGCTAAAGCTACAAAAATATTAATCTACGTAAAATAGAAGCCTGGTATATTGTGAACTTGGATATCATGTGGTGACTAGTATGTCTCTCTCGAAAAAAAAAATCATTATTACCGTACAGTACATGTTGAGGGATTGGGCAGTGATGGTCAATTTTCTCAAAGAGGCAGCCATTACCTCTTTGATACCTCTTTGTCCAATGGCGGCATTGTAAAGTGTGAAGCATGTTCTTCTTATCATTGTATTGTGTTTGCTCCCCTTTATATATTTATTATCCACCTTTCCTGTACCTTATTCCAAATATATATAGTACAAACTATCTCAAAAAAACACATTATGGTTTTCCTAAAGAGATGTAGAGTATTAGTGGAATTCTTACTTGTAGAGATTCAGTAAATAGAGCAATATTCTGTTTTTTTGTTTGTTTTTTTAAGACAAAGGGCAACTAGGCCTACACTAGGTTGAATGATCAAAGACAATTTAACTGGTGTATTTCATGTTTCATATGTAAAATATGTAAATTGTAAGTTTTATTTTTTTTATTTCTCTGTTTGATAATTTAAATTTACTTATAGGAGTGCATTATGTCATTTTTCCTTGTCCTCCCGCCCCGTGATTTGTCACCATATAGGTCAGCTGATTAGGTAAGCTGTAACACGGGGGTGAAGAATGTCCCTCGACAACCACACTATATCGAGCTTATATTGTATGTTTTAGTTTACCAGCAGTGTTGCCGGTCTGAAACGACCAATTTTCATTTTTATATCCTGGCGACTGGCGACTTTCCTTAATTTTCTGTCAAGTTCATGTTCATTATTTTAAATTTTAATGCTGTAAAATTTTGATTTTTTAATTACTGATCTGCAAGAACGCATAATGCATTGCTTCAATCCACAAAAGAGTTCCAATTAATGTATCCATTTTTGGTTTGGCGATAAATCTGACGACTTTTAATTTTTCGTCTAGCGACACTCTGGTACTAAACTAGCTACCACACTTAAATCGTCGTTGGCAACACTGTTTACCAGTGACTTAACACAACAATCACGTTTTATTTGTATTTTGTATTAATATTTTATTAAAATTAAATTTTAACTGACTTATAAATTATATTCATAAGTGAAATAAGAATAAAATATATTACTTATTTTCAAGATCAAGAATCTTTTTCATTTACCAAAAGTAAACCATGACTAACAATAATTTGTCAGAAGCTAAAATCAAATTCTAACAATATTTACAGTTAAATTCTCTTTCTATATATTTATAAAAAAGTTAACTTGAAATGTTGCTGTTTACTTGTTTGGTTCAGAGTCGAGATCCTGGTCCAATGTGTACAGATTACCAGCCGCTGCCTCTCACAGCGAAAGAGAAGGTTTCCATCCTTCATGACCACAACTTTTACCGGAGCATTGTGGCATCGGGCAACGAGACAAGGGGGTCCCCAGGACCACAGCCCAGCGCCTCCAACATGGCTGAACTTGTGAGTATTATCGACACTTTCACATTTCACGGTCCATATGATTGTTTCTAACACACTAGTCTGGGGTTAATTCCTGACCAACGTCATTGGGGAGGATTTAATAAACTTGTTCTGAATGTCTTGCTCACTAAAAAATGACAGAGGTGTATTCACATCTTTATCATATATTCCAAGAAATTTCATTAAAAATATTAAATAACATGTTACATTGGCTATTTCTTGAACTATCTATATAGTTTTTTTTTTGCAACTTAATTTTACTCATATCAAGAGAAAAAAAATTGTATTTCAATATTTTGTCACGCATACTGCTTCATAGCTTATGATTGTTAGTCCTGAACATGGAAATATATGAGCTATAGCTTTTATTTGAATCTCCATAAGTAGATGTCATAAAATGTTGAATGCATGAAAACTAACACCCTCTAAAAAAAAAGGTCCACGTGACTATAATGGCATGTCCGGAAGTTAATTATGTTTCTTTTGTTGCAAAACACAACTAATTTTCTCTAAAAAATGTAATTTTTATAAAATTTAATATATCAATAAAACTTTCTAATTTAGTTGTCTCGATCGACAAAATATGCAAAATGGTTCATGATTATGGTCACTCTTTGACCAATTTTAAAGTCCTCTTAAAACAGTAGATGACAGAGCAACCCATTCGTGTATCTAGTACCATTAATTTGTCTGGGAGTTGAAATTGTCTTGTTCCAGACATGGGATACTGAGCTGGAAGAAGTAGCTCAGCGCTGGGCGGATCAGTGTATGATCGATGATCACGATGCATGTCGGGACGTAGGTCAGTCTTGCTCAATTATTATATATAGACAGGGCAATGTTCATTACATGGCTTGAAATAAAAAGTTTGAAATGCATACTGTATCGATGGCAATTTTTTAAACTTGTATAAAGTACTTCATATGTTTTGTTTTTCCCACCATGTACACTACCCATTTAGCATATCTACAATCAAATCATATTATATGCTTGTTTTACCAAATTAATTAAGTAGGTATAATGAACTTTTCAGATCTCCACACACTTTGTTTTGAATAGCTTGTATATACTGAGTTTACTGTTGCAAAATACTACCAAAAAAATATTTATTTATATGGCTATTAGTGGCTTAAACTATCAAATCTGAGAGAAAAGGATGAGAAGGTGTAGATGTTAAGAGAATTCACCAGCAATAGTTTAAACAAAGAATGAAAAACTGCATTGTTTAAAAATCTCTCCTTTGCACACCCAGTTGGTTCATGGCCTTCCATGTCACAGTTTAAAAACTAATGCACAATTAACTCTGCTGATTGCTACATAATAGAAATCAATTGAAGGATAAAACCTATTCGTAAACATTCAAGGCAGATAAAAATGCCCATGTAGTAAACACATCCAAATAAACTTATTTATAGCCTATTTATGTCATTTTATCAGTAATTAGATATATTTATTTCAACTATTGCAAACTATTCTTCTCATACTCATCATCAACTGTTTCCAGCCTGTGGTTGGGTCAGTTTAGTAAAATGCCTTCAGCTTTTTATATTCTTTCTCCTTTAATTGCTTTCATTCTTCTCCTCTCACTTGCAACCTTTCTGTTATTTACTCCTCCCATCTCTTTCTTGGTGTTACTTGTGGTTTTTTTCCCTACATGCTTCATCTCCATAATTTTCTTTGGTATTATCTCCTTTTCTATCCTCATTACATGCCCATACCATCTCACCCTTGCTTTCTCTACTATCTCATGTACTCCAACATCCTCATTACATGTCCATACCATCTCAGTCTTTGCTTCCTCTACTATCTCATGTACTCCAACATCCTCATTACATGATCATACCATCTCAGCCTTGCTTCCTCTACTATCTCATGTACTCCCTGTACCCCCACTATTTCCTGGATAACGTCATTAATAATCTCGTTTTTCCTCGTGAGAGCTAACAAGCTCCTCACAAACATCATTCCCATGGTCTTCCCTTTCCTAATCTCTCTTACATTCACTGTCCATGTTTCTGCTGAATATGTGACTACAGGTTCAAAGTATGCCTTATGCAGCACCTTCTTACACTCCAAGGGCACACATACTATTCTTAAAAACTAAATATGTTCCAATTTATAGAATTTTTTTTGCCAATTTTTAAAAAACTTTTGTAACTCTTTTATTTTTTAAATTATGTATTTCATAAAAAAATAAATTTTATTTACAGGGGTTTTTCTTGTTGTTTGAAGTTACAAAAAATTATTTATTTATTTATTTTCAATGCTATTATTTTATAAACCCATTATTATCATCCTCAATATATCTTATAATGTCTGAGTATACTATGGTATTGAGGTGTAGCTTCTCAAAGGATTTAAGGTTTTCCTGTTTAAATACTTGTTGAGGGCATTGAGTGAAGGCACTTTCAGCAGATAGGCTGGAAATAGTTCACAGCTCATAAATATTATGAAGACTTCAAGTGTTAAATAAATCAAGTTAAAGTGTCTGAAAGAATAAATCCTTTTTACAGCTTTTTGTTGGCTTTTGTTTTAGTCCAAATACATATTTAAACACGTAAGACAACTTTTGTAATGTTGGCAGCTCGTTTTCATGTCGGCCAAAACATGTTGGCTGGGGGTGACACTGGACCCGTGTTCAATTCCGATGTGCCTGATCTTGTTCAGAAATGGTATGACGAGGTCGATATATTCGACTCTTCAGTTGTTCAACGTTATCACATGTGAGTACATTATTGAGTAATTATAAACGTATTTTGATCATATATAGTCCATGGGATTTTAAGGTGCACGCCAGAGAAAAATGTTTTTCAAACAGTTTGGATCTTTGGGCTCATTTCTACATTATCGAGATAATGAAAGGCTGCCCCATTTGCTGGAACTATTCTTTTAATCCATAGTTCTACATATTGGGGTGTTATCGAGTGTAGGCTGCTACACTTGGGGCCAGTTTCATAATCAGACTTAGTGCCTCTCAAGTGCTGTACTCGACTAAATACAAGACGACACCTTCCCAAACTTGAATGGAATGGGTCAGTTTTGCATATGAAACTGGCCTATTCCATTCTGGTCTATGTAGGTGTTGTCTATTATTTAGTTTATCGCCACACTTGAGGCATACTCAATCTGACTATGAAACTTGGCCCTTAAAGTGCCCATAGCTTATTTTGTATCCCCCTCCCATTAAAAGAAAAATACAACTGTGGGTTATACTGTTTGATTAACATTTGTTTTGTTTTTTTCACATCATTTTAGTATCTATTTGGGTTATATGTATACATTACTTATACTCATGCAATAGGGATGAGGAAGGTAAAGATTTAGTAAATGTTTATCTGCATTTGCATAGAGGTAGACAGAAAAAAACATTCAGGAAATATAATTTTAATTACACCTGACTTGGATTCAAACCTTGATCTACCTGACATCAGCAATCCAGTTCTTAACATTATAGTGAAACTTTAGACCATTAAATCACTGATGCTGGTGTTAAATTAATCAGTGATTTATAAAAGATTGATTTGTTGGATTCATACTCTTACAAGTATGTACACACATGGAATTTGGGTAATACCTTGAATGGTTATGAAAACAATCAGGGAAGAGTCAGGGAATTAAAAAAAAATAGTCACTAGAAATTTAAGATATGTTTGTAAGAACATTTTCTAAAGATGAAGTAGAAGTGCATAACCCAGTGTGGCTCATTAGTTTAATCGCTGATTCATGTGATTTTGATAAGAAGGCCACTGACACACTTGTTTTTAATCATCTTCATATCATTCCCCCCCGTCCCCCCCATAACATTACATTTTAAAATACTGATAAAATGCATATTAATGGTCTGGAAAAATTGAAGAAATTTAAAACTAACAAAAAACTGTCAGCCCTTTCATAAGATAAATTATCATCATCATTCTATGTTTCCACCCCTTCGGATCGTCTAGCACATCCTCTTCCATTCCTGTTGATCTTTCCAAACTTCCCCCTCAGCCACGCATCTCCAGTACATTCCTTTAACTTCCATATCCTTCTGCGATTGGTCCATTCATCTGGTCCGTGGTCTTCCAATAGGACTTCTACTCTTCTCTTTGTTCTGTAAGGCTTTCTAAGGAATTATGTTCTTCTCCATTCTTATCACATGACCTAACCACAGCAACCTTTACCCCTTCATTGTTTCTTATAATGATAAACCATCCCTTATTATTTCATTCCTTATCCTGTCTCTTCTTGTTACATTCTCAATACCTCTCAGGAACCTCATCTCTGCTGCCTGCAATCAACTTAAATCTCTCTTCGTCCATGTCCAGGTTTCAGAACCATATGTCAATATTGGATGATAATATTCCATATATCAAAAACTCTTTGGCCTCTTTTCCTATATTCCATCGCCAGATGATATCCTTAACCGCATGGTAGAACTGTCCACTCCTCCATATCCTTTGTCCTATTTCCTTCTGGATCTTTCTGTCTGCCATCTTACCATAAGATAAATATGAAACTCATTTCTTTGTGTGCTATAGAGAAAAAAATTTAAATATATTTACGTTTATTATGGCTAAAATTATGAAGGATAGTTAGCACACTTACCTTAGTGATACTGGAGTAGAAATTGTTTGGATAGCTATCTAAAAAACACACAAACATATTTTTAAGAACTTTTAAAAATGTGTTTACAGTGTGTATTTTAGGTTTTCCATCCAAACAATTTCTATTCCAGTATCAATAAGATAAGTGCGTTAGGTATTCCTCATAGTTGTAAACATAATTTAGCCTTTTGTAACATATGTATATAAATACACAAAAGAAATAACCACTTTTAAATTATTTTTTCATTGTTTGTATAAATGTGTCGACTTTAAATTATTCTTTTACTGGTAAAACTAAATTACATATTACAGTTTTACTTGGTTATGTTTAATATATAATATTCATAAATCCAATCAACAAAAATCATTGGATATTATTAATATTTTGTGGTTAAAGCTGTATCATCACAATATTTACTATTATGTACTGAAAATGTTTGGCATCATCTTGTTTCCTGTGGTCCCTGAAATAACAAAATCTGAGCAAAATATATTTTGGTTCAGTTTTGTACAACCTTTGTTATGTTTTCACATAAAACTCTCTGGTCACAATGTTTGTTGAATGGTTAGTACACCTACTGTATTGTTCTCCTCTTACCATTTATATTCAATTGAATGTGTATTTTGTTAATGTTAATATCAAGTTTTTACAACCTTGTTCCCATTATTATTTTTTATGACTAGCATAATACTTTCCAACAGGGATATCTATCTTATTAATCTTAAGGAGGGAGAAATTAAAGGTAAATGTGGGGGGTGGGGGGCGGAGGTGCTAAATTAACTTATCATAAAATTAGTTGTAATACTAAAATGAATTATTAGTACTGACATTTATCATTAATTTTTTTTTCTTACTGTAGGCCCCCGCGTAACGGCCCTGATTGGGGCCACTACACGCAAATAGTTTGGGCAAACACCCTTAATGTTGGGTGTGCCCGCGCTATGTTCCTTTCCAACAGTGACAACCCGCCATTGCGAATGGAGTTCCTAGTATGCAATTACGGTCCCGGTGGAAATTTTCAAAAAAGACCCGTATACAAGACTGGTCAACCTGCATCTAACTGCAAACTAGGTCCTAGTGCAAAGTACCCCTTTCTGTGCGCCTCTACCATTGAAAATACTGGCCCTAATAAACCATTCAAGTATCAAACACAACAAAATACTTTAAAAACGAATGTTCAAAATGATGGGTCGTTTACTGGAATGAACAGTTTTATTACACAAATTGACAGCCTCAACGGTGTTTTGAGCAACATAAATACCAATCCTTTTCCAAATAACTATTTTCACCAACAACAAATTACTTTCCCTCAAGGACACGGATATTTTGAAAAACCTAGAAACCCTTTTGAATACATGCAAAATGTCAACACAAACTATGGATCCAATTTTATCAATAAAGTCTTTGAGAATGTTCATAATTCACAACCTTTTAGAAAGTTCAGCCCTCTCACGGGTGTGGCAAACTCTATAGACGATTCCTTCAGAAAAAACGGTATGAATGGCGGCAATACATATTATCAACAAACTAACAAATTCGCTCAACCAGATTTAAAATGGAACATTCCAAATTTTAACTGGAATCGACAAAATAATGGATGGACTAACCGATATAGAAACTTTTATCCACAAAATATTGGTTGGGATGAAAATATATACTCAAATTATCAAAATGGTAGGACTGGTAACCAGTGGAATCAACAACATATTGACTGGAGTCAACAGGATAGGCTTTCAAATTTAAACCAAGGTTTCCATATGCAACATAATAACAACTTTAGATCCCCAATTCTTTCTCAAACAAAATATTTGGCAAACAATATGTTCCACCAATCAAGACAACCACAAAGGAACAATAACATGTTTATGAATCAGTATGGACTTTATCAAACTCCTTACTTCAGAAGTTTTCCAATAAACTTGAATACTAAGTTGAATTGCAGTCAGAAAATGATGTTGAGTAAAAGTGGCATTATTTGTGAGTCACTGTATACAAAATTGGATAAGGAACATCCATATATCGTTTCATTAAACAATAATCAAAGCTTAATGAAAATTGTAAATGATAAGACAGATATCTTGCTGAAGGAAAATTTAGTCAATGCACAAAATCTTAGCCAACCAAACATTGATAAAACGTTATATGAAATAAGACAATGTGATAAATTTGTAACTGATAATGTAACATACTTGAAAGGAACTGATGAAAAAACTTTGATTAGAAATTTTACAGAGGTTAATAATTTTATCAAGACAAATTACACAAATTTGTCCACAATCCCATCCAAATTTAGTTTGGCAAATGACGCTAATGAAACTTTGGTTTTGAGTTTCACAAAACTTGACAACAGTGGTAAACAGGTGGGAAATGTTACTAGAATTTTTAATGACAATATCCATTCCAAGTTAGAAAAAGACAAGTCCAATAGAATAAAGCACAGGTTTGTTGGAATCACAAATAACACCTCGAGTGAAATAGGGGACCATGGACTAAAAGATGCACAAGACTTGTTTAATTCCAGCGAGCTTTCTATTAACACTGATCTGAGCACTGATGGTGATATTGAAGACAATACACCATATCTAATAAGTTATAGTGACTACAGCCATTTGGGAAACATTGAGGAATTGAACAATAACGCTGATCAAGACGTGTCAAAGATTATGACATATGCTCTGAAAATTGCTAATAAGAGTCTGTTTGAAAAAATCACTAATGATTGCAATCAGAGCAGTATAAGTAATATGAAAACAGATGAAAACAGTGAGGTTATTAATAATGCTTTTATGCCAAATACAACTGAACGCTATAAAACTAACAACAAATCAAATACATTTGAAAAAAAACATGGCCTTTTGTGTGGTTCTTCAAACACTAGAAACCCTCGGGCCATTTTAACCAATAATTTTTCTAGTCTGAAACGTAGTGATGATAATGATGGTGTCATAAATAATTCATCTAATTTTGACACAAACAACAAATTTAAGCACTATAGAAATAATAGGTTTATTGAAGTATCAAAAGAAAGCAAAGAAGACGATAACAAAGTTGGATCTAAATCTAATAAAAGAAACTCAAATTCAAAGATCAAAGACCCTTTATAATATAATTGTTTATAAAGATTCTACTGAAATGTATAACAATTTAAAACACGTTATTAAAGGTACAGATAGATTTTCAAATATTTTATCATCACAAGATAATGGTGGATATGATGAAGACATTAAATATGTGCCAACAGGAAAAACTCAAATAGGGATAGTAAATAACGTTAATGAAACTAGCTTACAAACAAATATAAATTTTGAAAATATTACCAACGAGGTTAAAGAATACATCAATAAATTATTTAATCTTCATGATCAACATAGGGAACTTAACATAAAAATACATTCCAAGGAAGACGCCATTGATGGTGTGACTAATAAAGGAAAAGTAAATAGGGATCGTTATTTAACATTGGCCTAATGACGTATCTTCGTACAATATTGGTTCTCACAATACTGTGAATGTAAAAGATCACAATAATACTGACCTTGACAGAGTACCAGTAAGTGCAAATAACTGGAAAGATATACCTACAGATAAAGATAATCCAGCTAGCTTTGAAAAAGATAATAACTTAAAAAACAAACTAACAGAAATTATTCAAGCATATCTTAATAATGGTAACATATCAAACATTTTTTCTATTGTCTCTTTAATGGATAAATATACTAATCATACCCAAAAAAATATGCCAAGAATCGTAGATATTCCACCTGACTCTGTAGAGTTAGCTACTCCAAATTCACCACCATCATTGAATAAGCTTCATCAACTGTCACTAACCACCATGAATGAAGGAAACCCACACATAAAACCAACATTTTCAGACTTCTTACTAACAAAACAACATTGGCAGAGCGATTATAGTGACCACACATTGTCAAAACATTCATTAACTAACTTCTATAAAAATCTATCCAAACAAATCAAAGATGTTCTTCATTTAAAGCAACTAACGCTAAAATTCAAAAAACCAAAACTAAGTAAGAATGCATTCACCAAAGAGTCTAAATACATGAAATCCAAAAGTGGTGATGATGCTGCTGCTGATTATGATTATAATGATGAAGTCATTATCTCTGTTCCTCTTATATCTAAATCTGTCACAACTGTTAAAAATGATAGTATTTAGATAACTAAAGAACTGTCTAAAACATTAAATGTTAAACGAGATATCAGTAGCCTTACGAAAGCCGACGCATTTCTGATAAAACCAGAAATATACCCATTAACCAATACTATTAGTTACCAAACAATTAAACCACTGGAGATAATTGAACCTAATAAAACTAGCTTTGAATCAGTCTCTTATCTACTACGTACTATTAGTGACCATGTAGCAATCACTAACTTTGGTAAAATTGTCTAGTGTGGTTATGCTAGTCAAAGAAAAAGAAAAGGAAATACTATCAACAAACCAACAAGAGACTTTCAACGTGGTATGATCAACCAAGTGTTGAGAAAAAAAATTTCAGAATAGCCAGTATTACAAAGTAATAATAACACACTAATAAGGCATTATAAGCATTAACATCAAAATAAGTTACCAAAGAGTCCAAATTATACACATTCGAATTAAAACCAACCCAATGTGCCTAATCACAATGAAAAAACTCTAAAATGATTTTAATCAATCTAATCTACACACTCATATCACACAAACTTTTAATGGATTGAAATAATATTTCGGCAAACAAAATAACTCCAAAAGTAATTCAAATATGAACATGTTAGTTGAAAAACCTGCCATTTATCAGATCATAAAATAAATTAACCAATTAATTTGTAACTTATTTTTATAATTGTCCAGATTGTTTTAAGGAATGAACAACTGCAATAATTATAGTCTCACATACAAATCTCAAACAATATCATAGCAAAATAAAAATAATTCTAACTAATAACATTGTGTAATAAGTTATAATAACATAGTTTCAACAATATTAATCAATATAAAAATTAACCATTTTATAATAATTTAATAATTGCTGATAATTGTTTATGGTTGCACTCAGGGGCGTCATTTAGGTTTTTGCTTTGGAGGGGGGAGATGNGGGGGGGGGGGGGGGGGCAAGATTGTTTAGGAAATACCTTGTAGGTTATATATCGTTTGGCGTACCCCTTCCTATTACTCTGAAAGTCTGAATTGAACTATTTTCTATACATTTCCTGTTTCCATAGATAGTTTTTACTTCTTATCCTTGGTACACATAAATTACATGCATTTACTCATTGTTAATATGATATAGGTGCAAAGAAATTAAAACACTTATTTCAATTAACAAAGAATTGTATTTTTATTTACAGTAGGTAAAACTAATTAATGTAGCATAGGGTAGCGTCTTGGTTTCATTTTAACAAAGTCATTAACTAGCTCGTCAAGAGAGATTCTCTTAACCTTTTCCCGCTCCACAGGAAAAATCATTAAAGAGGCGAGTCGATCATTGGAATTTGTCAACTAGAGATAGTTCTTTACCCTCTTTAAAACAGAAAAAAAATCGCTTGTTAAAGGCAGTGGTGATCGGCTATGCGAGAACATTTTTTAACAGAGAAATTACTTCTGAATATGCCATTGGAAACTTCTGTAGGTTCTGTAAGTATTCATTAGGAGAGGTTGAATCACTGATAAGTTGAAGAAAGTTTCTTGCCAGAGGAAGCGGCTTTTCCAACAGGTCAACATTTAGAATGTTTAACACGTGACCATCCAAGAACGTAACTTCTCCCTTTTGGAGCGCACACGTTGCTTCCATAATATCCCGATTCTCTGGGAATACATAATTGTATCCAGTATATTAAAATATAGGGACTTAGTGTTTTTTTCAGTTTGTCCCACCGAAGTGAGGACTATGCTATCTGCTAAACGTGACATCACAGTCCTTTGTCTTTTTTGTCACAACCCATTATATTTTGCTGTCCTGGTCGTTTGTTTGATTTGCCTTTTCTAATAATTCTTCATATGTCTTGTCGCTTCTTATCCTGACCAACTATTCTTTGGTGCTTTTGATCCTGCACCTCACTGCCATCAAATCTAAATTCTGGGATTGAAGTTGCTTGGAGAGGGAATATGTTATGCCCAGTATGAGATCCATTGCGCAGAGAAGAAAGATGAAGCATTGTTGCTCCATTTGAGCTCGGATACCAACACTTTCAGCTCAGTCTTTCGTACCTTCATCGAGCACAACTAAAATCACTTGGAATAAAAAAAAATCTTATTCACTGCACTAAACCAATAAAACCATCGTGTAGGGACTAACCGTTCTAAGTTCAAAATAGGTTGCTTCAGTTTTCTTTGAGCTTCCAAAAATAGCTCATGTTGTTGTTGTTTGATATGAAGCAGTAGATCGTTTGAAGGTTAGAAAAAAAGTATTTAGTTTCCTCAACAACACCCAGCGAATGCACTAGCACTGAATTGAGACGGTGAGCGCGTGGCAGTGAAAGTACGAAGCATGAGGTGCCTGATCTTTCACCTTAGCTTAGACCCCACTCGCCCAACCACTTATCACCTTGGCACCATCATAACACAGTCCAACATAATATTTAATATTAATTTTTAAAAAATCTGTGATATATTTTTATGATTTCTCTTCATTTTGAATGGTGGTTCCAAAACTGAGTAAACATTTAACTGAAAATCACTATAAAATTAACACTGACGATTGTAATGGTAAAGTGTTTCTTAAATGCACGACGTAACTAAAATCACTCTAACTTAAAAGCACAAACTGACTGAGCACTGTGAAGATTGAATGTCTGCTGACTGTGATAATCACATGCTTTGTGTCTAGAAAGATGGCGTCGTAGCTTGTGAGTCATCGGTGGGAAAATGAGGTGATGTAGCCACATTCTGATTGGTTGCCGGGCGACGTCACCATTTTAAGCACTTTTGTGTTACTAACAGCACAAAGCGGGTGATATGTCATTGCCTCAAGTAATTTCCTGAATTTTCTTGTGCATTTCTAACGGCACATTTAGCTCCAACAAATCTCGTCTTTTATTTCTCAAGCATTTATAAAAGTAGAATATACTAATATTAAAAGTACAGTTCTTACATTTTTCTTTAGTAATACGATTAAATTATTAAATTTTATAAAAAAAACACCTTAAATTCAGGGGGGGGGCAGTTGCTCTACCCCGCCCCCTTCCCCCCAAATGACGCCCCTGGTTGCACTTTTAGTGTGACCCTATTGTTATGTGCTCAACAGACTTGCTTGTCCTTTGTACTATTGGTGTAGGTTTGATGGTTATACTCGTCATAGAGTGCAGATAGTTGGTGATGAGGGGGGG
>CABFVZ010000510.1:0-24527 GCA_902151445.1 Timema monikensis | reverse complement strand
GGGGGGGGGAGTTATTGCCTAGTGGTAGAAACCTGCGAAACGGGTTTTTTGAATCCGAATCAAAGCAAATATCAAATCATATCCAAGTTAAATTTTAAGAATCAAATAGCCAAATCTATTATATTTGGTTTAGTGAGGATTTACTTGCATCTAAATCCATCAAAGACTCTGCCTTAAAATATGAGTGAAGAATGACCCTGGGCACGGGACGATTCCTGGATAGCTAAATGGGCAGAGCATTGACATATCAAGCCAAAGGTCCTGAGTTTGATTCCTGTGTCCAGGTGTCATTTCTCGATTTTCGGGATACAAGTTAAATTTGCTAAAGTTATTATGTCTTCAACACTGCTTGGAAATGAGAACTGAGATCACATGTTAAAGGTAGCTAGCTATCTTTACCCCATTTTCTACCCGGTACTTATCGAATTCTAGCTTTTGAGACATTTCTATATCAATAATTAATGGTTATTTGATCATTGTTATATTATATTACATTATTATATTCACTGTTGGGAATTTATGAAATCACCAAGATTTATATTAAAGTCTAGCGAAGTTTATGAATTAGTAACCTATATTTAGTGTGTGATTCACATGAGTTTATATACTCAAAGTGTTTTTATTGTTTCTGTTAAATTCAAAATGTAATCAAACTTTGATTAGCTGAGGAATTGTACTCTTGTCTTGTGGCAATAAATTTCATTGAACCATACTTTAAAACATCTTAACATATGATTGTTCAAATTATGTGATTTATTATTTGACCACAAGGTTTTCCTTTTAAATGGTGACAAACATTTTGTTTTAGCTTGATTGAACAATTTAAGTTTTGTGCAAAAAAAAATGCTTGTAGTTATTACTATTACTATTAATTTGTCTCACTCATTACAAATTCTATCAACTCGTTCCATGCTGCAGCCTTTTGAATTATTATACTAATTACATTTTTAACTTGTGAAAGTTTGTAAATATGTCCATTTTGCTGTATATAAATTGTTTTATCAATGTTATTAAAATTATGATGTGCTAGGTACCCTCTTTAAGAAACACAAACGTTTGAAATTGTATATTAACATATTTTTAATGCACAGAAGTTTTACATATAAGTTTTCTAAAAAGTATTTTACATTATTATTTGTAATTTTTATACATAAAATAAATGTATTTTTAGTTTTATATTTTGATTTTTTTGAAGGTTTTATTAGTAGACCCTAACAAAGGGTATAACTTAGGTAATTTTTATCACCCTCTTTCCTTATATATACTTGTGAGGCTCATGTCTTGTGATAGCTTTTACTTTAAAAAGCTTAAAACTGCCATTTTGAAAATGGCACAACGTGATCCATAGGAATATGTAATAGAAAATTGGGAGTCTCATTTAAAAAAATCAACATGACCTTAATGTTACCTTAGCAATACCACCCAAGGTCATACCAGCCTTACCACCTTACTTCCCCCTCAGAACCAAACAACTTTTGTTTAAAATATTTTTTTTCTGTAATGCGTTGTTTTTGAGATATTTTAGTGGAAATTTTTCAAATGAACACCCATAGTTATATGTTTGTGTGTGTGTGTATATATTTATTTTTCAACTACATATATTGTGCTTGAAAAATTACCAAGCTTTTATTTATCTAGTAAATTCTGTATACCAAAATATGAATGATGGTTTGATTAGTTATCATTTGCACCTTATAATCTATCACATTAAAGACTCCAGTTTGGTTAAATAGTCTTTATACATTGGCACCTAAGTACATTTTATGGAGCTTGGAAAATAAAACCTACAATTTCTTGTAATATAGTTAAGTTTTTATAGGTTGTGAATCAAACAAACAACCAGGACAGAAGTAAAAATATAATAAAATCCGTTTGTGTGCGTGAATATGATTTTTCAAAGTGAATCTATTTTCATATTACTTAGACTTTTAAGTCATACATATAACTAAATTAAAATTGGAAACCCAACACACTAAAATTAAAATTATATATATACATCTAGATACCATTACAAATATTGATACTGAAATTTCAATCTGATTAAATAACCTATTGTAAAAAAAATTAATCATTTTTTAAACTATAAAATGTATTTTAAGGTTAGCATCAACTTTGAAAAATAAATGTAACATACTGATATACATTTTTAAATGTTCAGTTTGTTACTGCTTTGTATTTACTATGGAATTGTTTCACAGAGATGGGGGGGGGAGCTGAATTATCAATCTGGCCACACTGCTGACGTATTTAAAGTAATATATATATATATATATATATTTGATACAAAGGTAACTAACAGCATAATCAAGGGATAGCGATGAGAAGGGCAATTTAGAGAAAGTGCAACTAAACTATCTTGTAGAGAGGACAGGAAAACCAGAATGATAAATCCCACATGGAAAACAACCTCTAGTGCAACCAACCAGAACTATAACTTCTACTTCCTCGTCATCAAATACAATGGGGGTCTCACGTCTTAGATTATGTGGCCAGTGTTACAGTTTATAGCAAAGTAGATTTTAAATTTACATATAATATAGTGGTTTTTTTTTTTGTGTGTATAACTTAAAATATGTCCACTATTAGCTTAGCCTTTAAATGCTCTTATTGAACATAATTAGTTATATATAATAATAATATTTATTTTATAGCTGCACTAAAAGGATAAGGATGAGGTAGATAGAGTTTAGAGGAACTGTATCACAGTTTGCATGGCAGGAGATTGGGGATTTAGGAGAACCCACCTTCAGTACACCCAGCTGGGCTGTACCTCAATCTCAATGTCATCCACAAAATCAAACTAGATGACCTTGACATTTAAGTTGCATGACCACCAATACAATTACAGTGAAATCTCTTAATAGCGGACATTTTCCCAGATTAAAAAGAATGTCCGCTATTAAAAGGGGTTCATTATTTGGAATATAATATTAAACTTTTAACTAAAACAATCTAATTACTGCACTTTGAAGTATTACACGCAATCCGATAATTATGACCAGGGCCCGGATTTTAATGACGTCATCTTTTTTTTGGTCCATCAGAGACAATGCTCAGTTGTACATACACTCTGTTTATGATCCCCTGGTTGTAGAAATTTATATTTTATAGGGGTTTTTTGGTCAATTTTTGCAATTTTAGATCTTTAGGTAATTTTTCTTGCTTTTTTTGTTTGATAAATAATTTTTAAGCATTATTTTGGAAATAAAATTTAAAATTGTTTGAAAATGACTAAAAAGGTTTTATATATATATATATATATATATATGAATTCTTGGTGCTTTGATAAAACATGAATATTCAAACATCTAATATTTTACCACACACTTGTTGACTGAAGAAGATAATGTATGAGTCCAAATTAACTTTGTGCCGTTTTACCTGCATGCTTATAAATCCACATTACTGGTGAGACCTTCAAACCTCGGAAAGTGAAGCAGGGGGAGGGGAGAGCAATTTTTAGAGTTCAAATGAACTTTGTACCGTCTTTACATTCCGGGTGAGTCACTCACTATAGCATGTCTAGAAAGGGTTGCAGGGGGATGGGGAGCTATCGCTTTTAAAGCAGGTATTTGTATTCCAATGCTAAATAGAACACATAATTTTAGCTGTCAAAAGATTTTAAATGCATAGTTTTCATTTATAAAGTGCACGATATATTTATTCATTTGTAATCATTTTGTCTGTATTTAGAATTCTCTAAACCAAACCATCTAGAGAGAGAGTGAAATACTTTCCTGTAAAATATGTGAAATGAAATTGGCTGGCATCAGATAAAAGATTTAACCATTCAACAGCATATCAGTCGCAACAAACATGTCCGTGGTATCCAGAATATGGATAAAAAGAAAACCTCTCAATTATTACTTGCACAAAATGCATTCACGAATAAAGGAAAATCCTCAACATTTCATAAAGATTTGTGTGACGTTCTGGTACTTGCGAACATTCCGCTGTGGAAACTGAGCCATGTTAAACTAAAGGATTTCCTGGGACTGTATACGGGTCATTCTATTCCAGACAAGTCCACACCGAGGAAAAACTGGAAATGGACAGACTAGGAGAGATATTTTTGCTTGCGTGTGTACTGTAATTCCTAACTCTTGTAATGAATACATATTATGGAAGTTCAATAAAAATTTTAGGTCATTTTTTGCAAATTTAAAGTAATTATTTAGAGTTTTTAGCATCATTTTGGAAGTTTTAAATTTTATTTGGTTGTCTGAAGTTGTCTTTGAATTCATCGACCAAACTTTAATTTTCTACCCCATCTAAAAAGTTGTTTTTCTAACTATAGGCCTCCCATTTCCCAGAACTCCACTTTGAAATTTCCCAATTTTAGATTTTTCTTGTTTTATGGGCCAATCCAGCTATCTTCCTGCCAAGCAAAATTTCAAGTTTCCAGGCGCAGAGGTTCGAGAAATACAATAATGAGTGAGTCAGTGAGTCCCACACGTTTCTGACCCTCTCCACCCTCTTAGGGGACAACATTTGAAAACCCGTTTTATTTCTTGCCTAGAGCCTAAAAAGGAACCTTGACGCTAAATCTTCAAGCTGCCATATAAGGTCTTTTTTTTATGAAAATTGGATTGTAGTTAATAGCAAGACTAATGGTCACAGCTAATTATGAAAAAGTTTACTCACCTTATTCATGAAAGATTGTACAGTAAAGTGTGATTGTACCAAATAGGTTTTGTCCTTTTTACTACTGGCATTTTTTCATTAAGAGCCCATCTTACAGCTCATTAAAATGGAAATTATATGCATGATTATACACTCAAATCAAAAATTGCATAAAAGTATAGTTTTTTGCATTCTTTCACTTGACAACACTGAATTTGGGATGGGTAAAACTGTTTTTTTTTATCTTAAAATAATTATGTTTTGATTATGTTGTATTAAAAAAATAATTGTAGAAAGGTTTCACTAGTCTCAATTTCTATGTTTTCCAATGAAGATTATGGAAAAAAAAACCTATAATAAAATGTATGCATTTCCTTCAAAGTTTTCTTGCTATTATCTAACAAATTTAAACCATTTTCATAGCATAATAGCTCTGTTGTAACATTTTATCCATTTACTCTTCTTAAATTAGAAAAAATGATGGAGAGGAAGTGTAAATTGGCAGATTACAATGTGTACGTGAATGTTTCTGACATGAGACCATACTATTTTACACAGTGTAAGAATACAGTGGAATATTTCTTATTACTCACCGTGCCACTTGTATTCAGTCTATGTTTTACATATTTGCATGTTTGCGTAAGATTAGAGATTACAAAATTTATTTTAAAATATATATTTTGAAAATATTGATTGTTGTTGAAAAGACTAATCTATGGCCTATTTTATAATCTACAACATTTTATTTACAAAATAATATTAGAGTGCTAGATGTTATTATTCTATAAAAATCACAGCTAGAAATAAATGTTGAGACTGAACATTGGTAAGAAATTGGTGCACTAGAGTTCTATACATTGTCCAGGTGTAATATTTATAACTTGATATATTGTCTCACACTGCTAAAATGTTTTTCGTCTTTGTGATTATTAAAGTGAGATTAATGTGTGTTTTTTTGATGAGCCAGGCAGGATCCTGGGAAGTCCGAGTGGGGCCACTACACCCAGGTGGTGTGGGCCAAAACAACCAAAGTGGGCTGTGGCCGCTCATTATTCCACAGCACAGAAAGTGGATATCCTGTCCGCATGGAGTTCCTGGTCTGCAACTACGGACCTGGCGGCAACTTTAACGGAAGGGTGGTCTACAAGTCAGGGACCCCCGCTTCTGAGTGCCGCAGTGCTGTCCCTAGTAAAAAGTACCCCGGACTCTGCGAGATCTCCAAAGAGGAGGAAGATGTACAACTCATCATCAACCAGAGGCACAAGAAGAAAAAGTCTTCTTTCATCTGGAGGAAAAAGATATCTGTGGGCGCTCCTGGCCTCGGTCCTATTAAAACTTTCACTGTTGACCAAACAGCTTCTGGGAAGACAAACTATTCAATAATGACTGGCAGTCATGTTGCCAAGGATTACAACACGTTCCTCGGTATGTTCATGGATGGGCATGGTAAGATTGCTGCAAAGAACGTTCTCAACACATTGGGTATACCGTACAAAACTACCATTAATGAGAATGACAACCCTAATGTACCAATCATTGTAGCAGAACTTCCGTCTCCAGCCGATATTGTGGAAACTCTGCAGAGTAAGAAACAATTTAGAAAGTTTCAGAGGAAAGCCAAGTTTCTAAAGAAACTGCTCGGATCCGACAAGTCTGTTAAACCGGTAGTACCACAGGTGAACTCTCTTCAGACCAATAATTATGCACAGATATCCGGTAGTAATTTGCCTTATGTGGGTGCTTTTAATAAATCACCCTTTAATAGCATTCATCCACTATCAGTGCCACCCGTTACAACACCACCTCAACTGATTCATAATGTCTACACTAACCCCTCCATATCACAACCTCAAATGATTTCAAATGTTTTCAATAGCCCGCCGTCGGCTGTGACCATTTCGCACCCTCATTTGGTTGCCAATATTTTCAATAAGCCTGCCTATATGTCTACATCACCACCACAGTATAATACAAACCATTTCAACAGTGAGTCTAATCTGAAACCAAATGTAATTGCTAATATTTTCAAAACTCCTCTATCAACATTTCAACCTCAACAGGTATCTAATAACTTCAACAAATCAGCAAAATTGGCTTCTCCACAAACAAGTCTAATTCCAAATATATTCAACAACACATCAGTGATGGTATCTACTGTGCCTTCTCAAATAACTGGCTATAATTTCAATGGTCAGTCATCCATTACACAGTCACATGCAAAATTTATCCCGAATGTTTTCAATAACCCTTACGAGTTAGCTAGTCCCCAAACTCAGTTAAGTGCAAGTACCTTCACTTCTTCACATGGCAATACCCTATACCCATATATATTTTCTAATATGTACCAAAACACACCATTACAACCAAAAGTAATTAGCAACATATTCCAATCAACAGTGACGCCAAGCTTTAACCAACCTCATACAGCAACAAATATATTCAAAACCTCTCATCCCCAAATTATACCAAATATTTTCCAAAGTGCACCGATGCAAAACAACTTCCAACCTCAACTAAACACGAATGTTTATAACAATCCTCAAACTATTACTAATATGTTCAACAATCCAAATAGTTTGTTTTTCAAACATCCGCAACCAGCAGAAAATTCTTTTGCTAAACCCATGGTTCCAAGTGTTTCACAACCGCAAGTCATCCACAATATTTTTGAGAAAGTCAACTCAAATAATCATGGGCAGCAGCTAGTATCGAACGTTTTTGGGAATGGTATGACTTCTTTGGGATCACAGCCTCTATTAGTGACAAACATTTTCAGCAAACCACAACCGCAGTTGTTAAACAGTTATTCTATGAATGCTGCACCAGCACCCGATTTATCAGACTCGGAAAACACTTCCAAAAATGTCAGTATTCTTTCAAGTATTTCTTCTACACAACATTCAAATGTTTTGAGTAAACCGTCTTCAAACATTTTCAGTAAACCATTTTCAAAACCTTTTAATAAGTCAATGAATAAATATACAAAAGACAATGTAAGTACCTATTTATCTTCAAGTGATCCTACAATTATCTTTACAACCACATCTTCTGGTCATGAAACATTAACACCCTTTACACAAAGAACACTAGTTGAGAACATATCTCTATGTGCACAGACTGTTTTGGAAAACATTAAAAATAATATTCCGAAAGAAATTTGTAAATCAAAAGTCATTGGGAACACTACTTTTATTGAGTGTTCTTTCAGATCTGAACAGAGCAGTGTGAATAGAGTGTCTTACTACAATCAAAACAAAGGAAACCTCACCAAAGACATAACGTCCATCGCTAAAATGGTGACAAACACAACTACAAACCTGACGAGAGTGCCCTCGGGCCTCCTTAACATCACGAGTGTCCTTAAGGTGGACATCAACAGCACAATCAAACTGCCTGTGATTGTCATTGGTCATCAGTCCACAAGAAGCAACTTCACCAAGACAACAAACGCAGAACAAATGTTCATGGACAATATTATGAGTGATAGTTACAGTGGCGAAAACATTATAACCAACGCCACCGTGATATCACGATCCAACACCACCATCACACGCAACATCACCAGCTTTTTGATTGCAAGAGCCTTTATACAAAGTTATGCGATCAATGTAACAAGATTTGAAAATAAGATTCATAAAAGTCTAATTAAATGTGCTGATCATAAAAAATCAAATGTTTATGCTACTACTGAGAATATTAAAAATTATGATAAAACCCAAGCATCACTTACTAGTAATGTTTCTGTTAACATAACAGTACCAACCTCAAATATCAAACCTAAATATGAAAGAACCATTGGTAATTTTAACACAACAGAAACAATCAAAGACAATTTCGTAAAACACAGATCTTACGATGGTTTGGCTCTAAACAATACTGGGCGTCTTACCACTAATGATTTTGATATCAATTATTATAATCCTGAAGATCTTATAGCTACATCTTTCAGACGAGAACCCAGTTTTTCATTCTATGACAGAGAATATTTAGATAACGCTTCTAAACTTTTACAAAACTTTCACAATGAGCTTTACATTTTTGCAACACCTCTACAATTGATGTCTACTCATGCATCACTGAAATACTCAAAGAAAAATATTAGTAGGCTTATAGTTAACAACAACAAAGTCTACAAAGAGAAACCACATTTACCTAAAAGGCAAAATGTAAGGAAATTTAGTCATTCAATTAATGACCACAAAGGAAATATTATACCTAGGATTTCACTAAATTTAGAATCAGATGATCTACCTTACAGTAATAGAACTCATTTAATAAATCATGCAACAAAAAGGCAAGGCAAAAGGAAAAAAAATTACAAAATCAGCCAAGAAAAATTGAACAAAGAAGAAAAGGTAATCAGAAGAGAAAGTGACAAGAAACATTTTGTCATAGATAATGTTCCAATAAAAGTTGAAGATTTAGGCTCAAAGTTTAGATTTACAAGCACAAATTCTACAGAGAAGGATAAAGTAAATGTATCTCAACAAAATGTGATGAGACACAAGCCAAGGTTGGTTAAAGACACTAAAATGCAAAGATTATTTTATGTCTCACATGATAAAGACTCGTCACATAAAGACCAGTCATCTTTGATTCCTCTTGACCTTTTAATAGGTACAAACAAAACTGAAAATGACAAAGAAAAATCCATTAGACATCATGAACAGCACTCAAATATGTTAACCATGCTAAACAAAGAAAATGGCTCATTTTTAAATGATAAACCCGAAGAAAGAAATCTCTCACAAGCGACGAAACTCCCCATTTTAACAACACACGATATATTAAGTTATATTTCATTGAAATCTGATACCGAAGAACCAGAGACCGAGCAGATACCATGGCAGAAATCATTTGACTCTAATACAAGTTGTAATGGTTACAAGAAAAGACATTCACATGATTTGAACAATTCATATTTATCTCATAAAACTCAATCGTCCATATTATCAGCAGATTGCAAAAACAATTATCATAAGAGTGAAACTGATAGTTATGGATTAAATGAATTAAATGCCATGGTATCAAAACTCAAGAAGAAATTCAAACAAAATGATAGTCACGCTTTACCCTGGTGGAAGAACTTGTTCTACATCACACCAGTTGACAGTGCATTAAATTCAAGACAAAATCTTCAACCAAATAAAAAAAGGCATAATGAAAGTTGCCCCTGTGAACAAGAAAATGAATTTTTGAACCATCATAGAGTTAAAAATGACCACCAGGATATGTTCTCTAAATCAGATTCTAATTTAAAATTTACAAAAGACCATTATTTGAAGAAGCGATCTGTGAACATTGAGAATGTTAATAATCAGTCAGATTTTGAAAAATCTCAATCAAGGCATGAACTATTTGATGTTAAACGGAATATAGGAACTTTCGAAACTAATGCAAACCTTACAAAGGGTTACAAAGAAGATACATTTACTGTCGCAAAATATGTTCCAGAACATACAACTTTTTGGAAACATATTGTTTCGGATGGACTTGATTTATTGAATTTTCTCAATAATAGTACACCAACAATTTTGAATGACAAAAGTAAAGTCCTTATTACAAATAAACAAATCACCCCAGAATTTTATACAAGTAGTAATAATTTGGGGATGGTTTCATCACATATCTTGGCCATTTCAAATAAAAATACTTCAAGTTCAAATTTTAATAAAATGAGATATAGGGTTGATGATCATATAACACTAGTTAATGAAAATGACAGTTCTGTTAGACTTGTTTATCCTAACGAAGATTATATCCATATTTTGAATGAGAATGAAAAAGAAAATATCTCTAATTCAAACACAGAAAATGTTAGTAATAATTCAAATTTGGAAAAATCTCAAGTAAGGCCTGAAATCTTTGATGCCAAATGGAATATTGGCACTTTTGAAACAAATTTAAATTTGACTAAGGGCGACAAAGAAGATAGATTTATAATTGCTAAAGATGTTCCAGAACATAGGACTTTATGGAAATACAAAAATTTGGATGAAGATAATATAATTAACTATCCCAACAAGAGCACACCGATAGTTTTGGATGACAAAAGTAAATTTTTTATTACTAAAGAAAATATTGGCCCAGAGTTTAAGAGCAGTAATTCAAGAAGAGTGTCATCACGTATGTTACCCATCGCACAAAAAAATTCTTTCAGTTCAAATTTTAATCCGTGGAAATATAGGGACAAAGATCGTATAGTGATAGTTCATGAAAATGACAGTTCTGTTAGAGTTGTTTACCCCAACGGACATTCCATTCATGTTTTAGATGATGATGATGATGAAAAAGAAAATACCTCCTCTTATGCAATTGTACGACAAACAGTCACTCCTATTTCCTTCACACCGAATCAATTAAAAATCTCGAAACCAGTGTCAGGTGGCACCCATATTGTCCATAAAATCAATCGTGGTAGTTTCTCGTATGGCACGGTCCCTCAAGGTATGGATCCTTTAGGAGAGAACGCCCCTAATTTGTTTGCAATGAGTAAAAAGGATAGGATTGCTCAACTTTTAAAATTTGGATCCCTTAGTCAATCTGAAACGCGTATGAAATACTCACAACCTGTAAGGACTAAGCCACAAAAGGAAAAATCAAAGATTAATTTTAATAGGCCAATACTAAGAAATGTACCCTTGACCTTACACAAGACTTGGGACAACTTTCCTCAAGAAATGAAAATAGACTATGACGAAACTAACAAAATACTAATAAATGAAACAATAAAAAGTGTCAATGATTCAAATATCGGGATAAAACCGATTAATAAAAAATTGGCCAATAATGATAATGATGAACAACCTATAAACCAAAGAGGCAGAAGAGGTTGGAAGTTAAAAAAATATATCACCCAAACAAAAATTTTACCTGATTCTTCAAGCACGGTTTCTTTACATGTCCAAAATGTAGATGTTTCCATGAACCGACCAAAATTAAAACCTGAAAAACCATTAGAAAATATTGTTGAAACCTTAAATGTTTCCTTGCAAAAGATTGAAACACCATCTGAAACAGACAAGCAAAATAAAATTATATTAAAACAAAACGTTGAAGATTTTGAAAAAGATAAAATCACCAAAATTGTTGAAAACAAAACTAGACAGTTTTACATTCCACAAACCAATGTAAATACACACATTTCAGATAGTACAAATAGTACGATCACAAATAAAAGGTACAAAGTCACTAATATTCATTACTCCATCGAGGATACAGACAAAATTCCAGCTATTTCTAGCATCAAAGTGAATTCACCAAAAGAAATTGAAAACATTTCATTATTTAACCCTAATGTTGATGAACAGAACTATATGAAACAAATGATAGAAAATAATGACAGAAGTCAGTATATTGCCAACTTACTAAAGAATCAGTCAACCACACAAGATCTGATAAACTATTATATTAATTATAATAGGACGATAACATTTCCAGGTTACAATTCAAATAATGATAGTGCAAACAACGTTAATATATCAACACACCCACAGTCTGTCAGCAAAATAAACAATGTTGATATGAGTAATATATCATGTCAGAGTCCTGAAATATATCTCAATAATAATAACAATACGATGTGTGGGAATAGGACTCTAAATGATCATAAAGACTATTTAGTCATATACCACTCATCTAAAAACAATTGGCCTTTAAGTACCAGTCTGCTAGAAACTATTGAGCCAGAGTCATTGGTTGGAGGAGATGGTAACAGAGATAAAATCGAACCAATGAAGGATAATATATCACATGACAGTGACACAAACAGTACATTTAAAAAATCTTTTGGAATGAATGACAAAATATTTTTTGGTAAAGCTTCAAGTAAACACATAAATAATGGCTCCTCAAATATCAGTTCTATATCAAATAAAGGAGACTTAGTTGACAACAAATATTTGTATAGTGAAACAAGAAATATTAAAATAAACAACGACAAGCTAAATATATTTGAAGTTAACTCAAATGATCATGAGTCTCATGGTAACAATCTCGTGAATGATTTTAAAATATACTCAGACAATCGACACAGATCAAATACAAATCTGCTTGTGAAGAGAAATAGAATAAAATCACAGTCTGGGATTGCGTTAAAACCCAACCCATCTATTAGATTAAATGAAACTAATAATACTATCTATAAACAAGGCAATAAATACAAACACAATCACATAAACCACAACAAAGAAAAAACAATCAGAAATGAAAATAAAAATAATAATTCCAATCAAACAATTGAGACTGCTGAGATTAAGGAATTTAAGAATGGAAACAATAGCTATCTCGAAAACAAAACTTTAAATGCAACTACTAAACATAAACAGTTGTTTTTAAATCAAAATGTTAATCTGAAAGATAATTATCAATCAGAACAAGATACAGATGAAGACAACACAAATGAAAACATCACAGAATTTACTAACATGTACAGCGATGAAATATTAACTCAGATTTACACAAACAAAACTCTGTTCAAACCCTCAAAGAACAAAAATAAAACTCGTCAGACAGTCACAGGGAAAATAAAGATCGATAAGCCAACATCGCAGGCTTCTTCTTCGAAACATAGCTTTAAAAGTGCACAAACAACTAGCAACCATAGCATAAATGGTTCTTCCCACAATTATAAAAATGACGACGATATAAAATTACATAAAAACAGTGAAACAATTAGAAAAAACTTGTCTGGGGATAACATTGTTGAATTCAGTAATAAAATCACTACTGATAACAGCAGCTCGCTGTTAAAGAGAACAACAAACCCAATAAAAATTAACACACTAACAAATGAAATAAATAAGACACTAAACATAAATCATATCAATCATTTTCTTGGAAACAACAAAATTAATCTAGAAAATAAAAACCACTCTACATTGTTACATATCACTCTACCTGACAAACATATCAAATCTGGTCTTGTGGATGAATCAAAACTTTCACTTGAAAAATCAAACACTACGCCAACAAATATTAACCCTAGTAATTCGGGTGGAATAGAAACTGCCAAAAAAAGGCATGAGATTCACCATACTATAAACACCTATCAAGGACATACAACCATAGTAAATCATGAAAGTACCATTGAAAAATATTCATCTTATGAAACTAAAAGAACAAATAGTAGTAGTTTGTTTATGAACAATTTGAAAAACTTGCATACTAATTCAAAAGTAAAAATAAACAAATCTAAGACTTTTGAAATGATGGATAGGAATAAAATACCCCTCATTAACATTAAAACATCCATCAATGATTTAAATATTTCCAATATGGGTAATTTTTCTAAAAACAATCGTAAATCTATTTTAACGAAAGGGAAAAGCACACAAGCGACCCATACAATGCAGTCAAATGAAATAAAGGACAGCATAAATCATGAGAATGAAAGTTATTCCACTGTTTGGACAACCCAAAAAGAATCGAGAAGGGATGATGATACATACATAAATAAAATAAATAATGAAACACACAAAATAATTGAAAATGAAGTGATACAAAGTGCCACATCAAACACTCAAAATACTACGGATGAAGACAGAAAAGTAGAAGACACAGAAAAAAGACTTATAACAAACAGTAACAAAATTAAGGAAGAACAAAATGTTATGTCAAATGTTGAGACATCTACAAAGGAACGATTCACAGAGAAACGACCACAAAGAAGAAAGAAAAAGAAACAATATCTAATGATCAAGGAACCTGACTTCAAGAATGTTCCTTTGGAAGAAGTCGTCGTACAGCTATTAAAATTGTAATGTTGTAAATGTATTTATGCTTGTGCCCACAGTTTAACTCGATAATAAATTATAATTTGATATAAACTATTCACTGTCATGTGGGCATTTATAAGTTAAATTTCATACATTTCATCACCATGATTTGGTTATAAGGTTGAACGTTTACTCTTGAAGGCTAATTGAAGAACCATAATACCTTGACCAAAATCATACTGTCCTAGACCTAGGAACAAACATTTATGAGATTATTCATTGATCTAAAGTTTTTATTGAATTAACTCATGAGGAAAAACACACATGCTTATATCAAGTTTTTTCCTTTATTTGAACAAAGTTTGAATAACAATTTATTGTGAAATAAATTTCTATATTTTACCTAATTATATTATAGGAAAGGACAGTTTGAACTAAAAAGTGGCCTATGAAAGTTGTTAATATATTCAAGAACAATTTTTTTACTAACTGTTCTGTTCATGTTATATGCAAGCATATGAACTAATCATGCTAATGTGTTGGGAATAAGGAAGGATTAATTTATAGGAAATATACCCGTATTTGCGTGGAAGAAGACTGGAAAACCATTTTGGAAAAACCACCCTCAGTACACTTGGTCGAGAGATTCAAACCCTAATCTCCCTGTCATCGGCAGTTTAGTCTATTGCGAGAGTGACACCTTAGATCATGTGGCCACCTAAGCAGGTGGTAAAAATTAACGTACATATTAAGTGATACATTAAATACTACCACACATCCATAAAAATAGTTCTATCGGTGTACTGTGTGAACCAGAATTGATTCAATGAAATGATTGCAAATCAAATGTTCCCTTAAAACTCCAACCAAAAAATATTCTAAATCCACAATGCAGAGTGTGTGAGGACTTGGCTCACACAGCAAAATCTCGAGGCCCAGTCAGACTCCCACCAGGGTTTCCAACCCCTCAGATAGACTCATTGTCACGTTTCCTCATAGGTTGTATAATTACACATCTTATTTGTACTTTAGTAAAACTATTAATACCTGTATTCAGTTTGGTTATGTTCTATTAGTTTTAATTAGTTTGGATTAAAGTTTGTTTGCTATGTATACACTTGTAAAATCCACTGTTTCAAAACTAGGTTCTGTGAAGGGCAAATTATAACAAAAGACATGTTTTAGCGATTGACTTGGTATAGATGTTTACAGCCAGAGCGTTTTCGTACTCCTGACTACAAGCGTTTATGACCGAGATGATACCAAACCTCGGTTTGGTAACGCTTCCCATGACCAAACTAAATAACTTGGTTTCAACCAATAAGCTGAGAATTGTACACCAATTTAAAAACAACACGACCCCTTATGCTAAATTCAAACAAGTATAACTTCATAGTCAATAGATTTGAACAACTGCTATATTATATGAATTAAAATAGACAACAATTGCTAGCTATAAATTTTTAGTACATGGCGGTAAGTAGTGTTTATTACCGACAGTAAAACCCAAAAATATAAATATATATACATATGTAAATTATTTTTGAGAACAAAGTTTAGCTTGGTATGTTGTGTAACTTTTAGGCAAAATAAACACCAGTTTATCTAAGAATAAAATTAAATTGGGTAGTTTCTCTCGATTAGCGGTACATATAGGTTTACATAACGTGTCAATTTTCAATTGAAATAATATGATAATTAGAGCATTGTTTGTAAAGAAAAATAGACCTACTTAGATATGTATATGTTACAGTCCAAACCCAATTCCTGGACCAACTAGATCGGACTAGGCCGAATTTGTACATCCTGGCGCTTGTAAGCTAAATCGGTATAGCCTGTTATTTTCGGACAATACTAGTTTTCATCCTTCTGAGCCCATATGATGAACCAACCTTTGACATGTTTCATGATCCACAGATTGAGCGCAAATGTTCTTAGATAACCTTACCTGTTATTATTAGTATTTTCCATTAATTACTACTACTATTATTATGTGTTTTCTCTTATGATAGGTTCATTCCTTTGCCAATGCCTCCTTCAGCTCCCAGAATTTTCTTCTTTCCTTTTAAAGTCATTCAATTTCCATGGTACTTTTGTATTTATATTTCCTCTTATGTTCATAATTTTTTTCCAAGATTTGGAATCGAGATTCAAAAGTAAAATAGTGGATCTGGCCCAACTCTTTGTGCGAAGACAGAGTAGGAAACCATGTTAAAAAAAATAACCACCCTTGGTTACACCCTGGTGAGATTCCAATACCAATATTCTCGTTTTAATCAATCTAGTTTAATGCAACCACTGGTGTGGGTAATTAGTTAATCTTTTCATAATTATTATAATAAGTTTCTCTAAAACTTTTTCTCCAGATTATAAAAATCCTGTTTATTTGTTCCGTTCGCATTCTCTTATCTAAGTATATTATCCAAGGGTGGAGCTAGGACTATCATGAGGGAGGGGAGAGGTAGGATTTTAATGAATTGTGTATTAAAAATATAAATCAATTATCCATTGTTTGACATAAGAAACAACTGGCTGAGAATTAGGTATGTGACAGTACAAGTAGTGACAATAACATAATTTGTTTAATCATTGATTGTACTAACTAAAAATGCCTTGAGGGGGAGGGTGGCGAGACCCCCCTCTGAATTTACCCCAGGTCCTATCATTATTTATATATTTACTTTTTTTTTTGTTTCCTCTTTTAAAAAGTTGTGTTGTGCATTTAACACTTCCTACTGACTAGTTCTACTAGAATGAAACTTAGGTCAGGGGCTTGGGTGGTGAAGATATATTTTTTCTTCAAAAGGCAGCCATTACCTCTTTGTTCAATGACATCATAAAGTGTGAACCGTGTTATTTTCATTGAAAAGCCATATTGTGTTTGTTCCTTTTATATGTATATAAAATGGGAATTAGGTTTTGCTTAAAGAAATGGTTTAGTAAACAGCTCCTTCCCCAAAGTTATGATCCAACTTAGTGCTCAAGAGAGGTTGGTAAAAGAAAAACGACAAAAACTTTTCCAAATAATTTATTTTAGTCAACATTGAGTAGAACTATTGACAGTCAAATAAATAAAATATAAACTTGGGTTAGACACCTTTGTACATAAAAACCTTCAAAACAACCTAACAAATTTAAAAATCCAGTACTTATTCATCAAGAGTTGAATGAAATATGAACATTTTAGTGAAAATCTGTACATATAATGTGTAAAATAATTAATCTGTAAATAAACCAAACTTGTTTGAATAAAAAATAATAATCCAAACAATCTTTATTTCAAATCAGTGCTCCTTTCTAAGAAAAAGTGACAAACTAAATTTTTATTAAAATCGACTTTCTAAAGAGGTTTTAAAACCACATAAATGGGCGGAGCTTTCATTAAAAAAAATGAAAAAGTACACAGCTTGTATGAAACCAAATAGATTTTCACAACCAACACACCCCAAGGTCGGAGTAAAGTAGACTTTTCCTAATAAATATAAAAAACAAGAGAATAACATAATTATGTGTCTGTTTTATAAACATTTTAGCCATTTTAAAAACAACTATGTAGCCCCCATTAACATACTAGTGAACATTTAAAAAAGCATTTAAAGTATGACTAGTTTGTTTCTAAATAAACAAGAAACCACAGAGGCAAAATTACAATTTTATCATAAAATGAATGAGACTATAAAAGGAATTCATCATTAATAAATATAAATAGTGAAAAAATTATTCCAAGTAAAAACATAAAATTGTAAAAATTTCATAGCAATGTTAGGAAAATAATCTCAAATAAACTTATTAATCACAAAAGACAACAAAAATTCATTTAATAACAGTGATGTGAAAGTATTTGGTTACAAATGGGTAATCTAAGTCGTTATTTATAAATGTATACAAATATAATATGATGGCATATGTTTACACGTTTGACAAAGTAAAGAAAGAACTATGCCAAGCAAAGTAGTGTCTATTTAAAATTATTTTTTTCCTACAATAAATTATGTATTAACATTATTTTGACAGAAATAATTTGTGCAACTCTAATAATATTCAACATTTTCTGTAAAATTGTGGATACATTATTGTTTAACTCAATTAGCTTTACTACATTCATTTGACATCACACTAATATAACATAAATTCACATACTTTTATAATAATGGAAATTTATAAAACTAAAGTAAAAGGAAAAATAAACTACTAAGAGTACTTATACCACGCGGTCACCGAAGCGGGTGGCAAATATATTAAACAAAGAATAAGAAATTGTTTAGTGTTTTTATGTTTTACTTCCCATCTTTCAGTGTACAGATTCTAAAAGATTGATCAGAGTTTTAAATGTGTGAGTATTGGAAAACTCGCAATGCTACACAAGAAAATGAAATTTTTCAACACCGGTATTTTATTACAAAACTACATTTATCTCAAACTATCTTCACACTCGCCAAATGATCAGGTGAGTAACCAATGTTAACATACAACCACTACAAAGATGATATTGTCTTCTAGAAGTTTGCCTTCAGGAAGTTGATGAGCCCATTGGTAGAGGGGTCATGTGTTGAGACGGGGGAACTGTCCTGGAGTTCCGGCTCGATGGCCTTGGCCAGCTGTTTCCCAAGCTCAACTCTGCAAGAGCAAAAGAAATTTAGGTTTATTTTTTTTTTAACTAAAGGGAATGTTATATAAATAAGATATTTTCTAAGATCTTCTACAGCAATCTTTATAACTTAACTAAGCCTTAACCTTTTTTTTTCTTTCTCTTATTACCATCATTTCACACTTTGCCATGCTAAATTTATTTCCACTCTTTCACTTTCTCATTCCATTCTTGTAGATTTTCCTCTACTCCCTCTTTCTTCTCCCCCCACACCATCAAGTCATCTTCATACATCATGGTTTTCATACTCTCTTCCCTGAGTTTTCTGGCCACTCTATTCATGACTATTTACAAAGAGTAGTAGTGTGAGGGCACTCCCCTGCTTCAATTCATATTTTATTTGTAACCACTCCGTCCTCTCACTCTCCCTCTTAACACAACTCCCGTTATCCTCATACAGGCTTTTTTTCACTCTCATAATGACTCCTCATTCCACTTCTGTCTCCTCCGTCACTTTATATGAGTACAAGATGGGGGAAGGTGAGTAGAACGTCTCTGTAACGGCTCCAGCAAAAATATCACAACTACATTCATTATTTTTAATAATTACCAATCTTAGTTATATTTCATACCGCCTTAAGTGTTGTTTATTTCATTTATTCACAACTTTAGTAAAGAGCTAACGACCTTGTTTTATTTTTCGTGTATAACCTCTGTTCCACGTGTAAATGTCGCCAACCATAAAAAGTGTTCTCGAAAGATTTGAGAAGTTTGAAGCCACTGTGAACGCTACAATTCACAGCTTTGAGTCTCGGGTAAATAGTGGAAAGACAAACTATTGGTTGACTCAGGAAGATAGTGGATCAATCCTATATGAGATTGATAAATTTAAAAGTGATTTAAAAAAAAAGTTGATCACTTAAGAAATAATTTCTAAAATCTAAACAAGAAAGTCATGCTTCAAGAGGATAAACTCGAGAATCTTGAACAATACAGCCGAAGATACTGTTTGCTAGTGCATGGAATGCCAGAAAAACCAGGTGAGGATGTGAGGACTGAAGTTCTAAGGATGTTTGAGACACACCTTAATGCTAAGATTGAGGCTCATGATGTTGACAGATGTCACCTAATAGACAACCTGAAGAGAACATCCGCAGAAGCTCTGGTGGAGGGTAGAAGGGCTATTATAATTAAATTCACAAGCTAGCAACCAAGTTCGCTTGATTTTAGTACCAAGAAAGCGCTTAAGAGCACCTCCATTCTCATAACGGAGTCACTCACGTCTGTGATAAAACAAATCTTCAAGGCAGCGAGGGATAAATATAGAATTCGGCAATGCTGGACACAGGACGGTAGAATAGTTATATTGGGGTATCAAGGTCGTCGAGTGTACAACAATACACTTCGTCAAATGAAAAACAAAACATTTTGTGAGCTAAACAGCATAGGCTTGTATATGAACACCTAACAATCTAAATAATAGATGTGTAATCATTATGTTAACATGGCGTGCAGGTGTTTGAAATACTTTATTTCACTCGTGTTATCCATTTTATTTTTATTTTCACAATCTATATTATTTTTAATATTGTTTACTAATATTATTATTTATCATGTTAAATTTAATCTGTGTGTGTCTGCATTTTCCCGAGTGAATTTTACATGCCTTTATTGAATTTTATTTTCTTCTATTATGAGTAAAGTTAAAACGTCACCATTAACTCCAACTAGTGCTCACTTCTAAAAACTCCTAACCCGCTCTTTGTCCCTCTATGAGTGAACTGTTGAAGGGATTTCTTTCCTACCACCCTTGAGCCTTCCAACTCCCACATGTGAATGCACAATATTTACCTACTCATGTTCATGAATTCTAATATATTTCACACATGAATGCACAATCTTTACCTAATCAAGCTCATGAATTCCAGGATATTTTTGAAACTCTTAACTTTCATGCTATTTTAGTTTTAGAAACATGTCTTGGCCCCTCTCTTAATTAATACGGAGGCCGAATGTAATTTTTTTTTCTTTCTAGTTAGTTTTTTTTTATTAGCACCGCGTCTTACTACCCGTTCAGGTTATACGCACTTACGCAAATGTGTAATGGTAGGGTGATTGTGATGATGAAATGAAGGACCTACAGTTTAACGTGGAATCCGAACCACGGTGGCGACCTGGCATTCCACACATTCACAAGATGTCTTGTCAGATTCTAGTTAGTAATTCGATTAAACCGAAATATGTTTGGTTCAGGAAATGCTTGTACTCGAAACATAAGAAAAATAGTAGACCTAGTTGAATAATAGAACCTGGATTTTGTAAAGATAGAGATAGTTTTTGAAAAAATTAGATTTCTGTATCTACCCGTTTTTAGAATGCTGAACTCCTTGGTAATAAAAATAAACTCACCCCCACTGGTCATAAGAGTTGATGTCCCAAATCACTCCCTGTGTGAAGATCTTGTGCTCGTAAGTTGCTGCAACAATTTATTTTTAGCCAAGTAAAGAATATGCACATGAAAATTATGTTTTTGTTTACTAAAGCATGACAAACTTTCATTTAATAAATAGAGCAAACACTATTTCTCCGATGTTGGGGAATAGACAAGAAGAAAGAAGTATTGTAAGAAGTACGTCTTGTAGACATCTGTCAATCAGGCTTTTTGAGTTTGAATCGAATCTCTAATTAAAGCAAATATTATTTGCGAATTTTAGATAATCATTCAATCAAATCATATTCTAGTTAAATATACTAAAATAATGTTATATAAAAAGAGTTACAAATTATAATTAATTTTCGACCCTAGTTTTCATGTAAGTTTAACATGTCCATGCAACAATAGTTCACTTTGTCAAAGCTAAACAGCTTATTTCCCAGTCAATATTATAATAATAATAATAATCATCAATAAGCAGTTACTTTACCCCACATGAATTGTTATTAAAATATATTAACATATTTCAGGCAAATTGTGGAAATCGCAATGTCCTAAAAACTTTTTTTTTTCTTTTTAGTTTTGTTTGATTCAAGTTAAATCGAATAACATAAAATGTGAATCAGTATCATTATTGAAGCTTCACAAACCATTAATGTCTTATTGAAGTTGAAACTAGATTTTTTTTAAAATAAGTCTGTATCTCACCTATGAGAGCCCCTAGCACGAAAGGCGTCACCTTCTTGACGACAATCGAGTTGGTCGGCCTGTTTCCCTGGAACACCTTGTGAGGAAGAATCTTCTCGAGTTCTGCACCCTTTAATCCAGACTTCTCCAACTCTGCTCGAGCCTCCTCTGAGGTCTTGCCCTTCATTAGTGCCTCGGTTTGTGCCAAGAAGTTTGCCAACAGGATCTACAAATTGCAATAAATTTAATCTCTTAACATTCCTAAATGTTTAGATTCGACATTAACTTGTCAATCATCACCTTCAGTGGTTGAATGGTCTAAGGCAGCACTCTCGTGTTAGACTGGCATGCTGATAACGGGGAGGTCAAGGTTCGAGTCCTGGTCGAGTCTACTAGGGGTGGGTTTCCCTAAATGGTCTCCCACTCTTCTTCCATGTAAATGTAGGTACATTACCTATGAAATGCTTCCTTCCTTTTAACTACCTGACAAGTAATTTATCATGTATGCATATTGCCTGAACAAGTATTAAGAAGCAATGATGAAAAAAAAAGTCAAATCGATCTGAGAAAGGTTCACATCTTTAAAAAAAAAACATGTTTGTCAAATTAAAATTAACTTTATATTTCTAAAGATTCCTATGTAAATATATTTTTTTCTTGTTAGGGTGTTTAACAGGGTTGTGGAAGTTAATGTGGTATGCTTAAGAGAATGATAACAGTTAATGTAATTAATACAAAAAGATTTTATTTAAAACTCAACAGTTAAAGGCTTTGATAATTTTAATTTTTGATTAATCTTCACATAACCGGCGAAAGCTGGAACTAGATTGTTAATTTTATCAGCGATATTAATTTATATTTCTTTTCCTGGTTATGTAATCTTTGCATGGCCCACAACCTAGATGAAGTGTGTATATGTGTTGGTTTTTTTTTATCACTACCTAGAAAATTTTACTTAAGAAACCCCCAATAACGATTCATCGGTATCTGCATCAGTACACCGCTAATTTCCAGCCTGTGGTCAGTTTTTTATTCAAGCCCTATACTTTCCACTACCGGCTTGCTAGGCCTGTCGTAGCTTCATCTGCCTTATAATCTAACTTAAGACTAGGACAGGCACAACATCCAGTCCCCAGCTGTTAATTCATCACTGTGAAAGGGTAAACCCACATTTCACTAATGACACATTTTTTGGCCATGCCTGGAATCGAAACGAGGACCATTAGGACATTAGACAAACATGCTACCGATTGAGCTAAGGTGTTGGATTAAAAGTGGTTAACTATTTAGGAAAAAATACCCTCAGTATACCCGGCCATGATTCAAAACTGTATCTCCCCATCACCAGTCTAATGAGAGTGTGATGTTCTAGACCTTGCAACCACTGATAGGTTATTAAAGATTCTGCTTAGTGAGCATCCTATACAGAAAATGAAGCAAACTAGGCCTACTCCAACGTCGGACAAGTGCTATTACCTTGTGATGCTGGCCGCCGCTGATAGGGTTGTGAGTCTGTGCTGGAGCAATGAAGTCTGCCGGTACGAGTCTGGTGCCCTGGTGGATGAGCTGATAAAAGGCGTGCTGTCCATTAGTACCCGGCTCTCCCCACACAATAGGGCCAGTGGAATAGTCCACGACCCCACCGCTTCGAGTCACATACCTGGACAACCAATCACACTTCTTACAATAATTGTTATTAGGTGCTTAATAATATTCTCATCCAAACGGTCGTTTAAAAGCGCTCCAGGTATATTATTAATAATAAGATAAATTTGCTTAATTTAATTATATAAGATCTACTAGTAGAATACTTTGAGTCCATGTGCACCCACCTACATCCATCACACACACAAAACAATATTATTCATAAGTTTATATAGACACAATTTGAGTAACAAAGGTTTGTGTGTGATTAAGCACAGTGATATGTATGCACTAAGCATGTTGAAAAAACTATTATTTATGGCAATGTTATCTGACATGCAATGAACAATATTTCACTAAGTCAAAAGTCATCAGCAACTGTTTCCAGCATGTGGCCGGGCTAGTTTAGTAAAATTCCTCCATCTTCCTCAATCCTTCCATTCTTCTCCTCTCACTTGAACACTTTCTGTTACCTGCTCCTCCCATCTTTTTTCTTGGCCTCCCCTGCGATCTTTTTCCCCACAAACTTAATTTCCAACATTTTCTTCGGCATCCTCTCTTTTTCCATCCTCATTAAACACCATCTCAGTCCTGATATTCTACTATCCCATGTATTCCCTGTACCCCAACTATTCCCCAACTTCATTCCTAATCTTGTTTCTCCTCGTGATAGCTAATATGCTCCTCACAAACTTCATTCACATGGCCTTCACTTTCCTATCTTTCTTATATTCAATGTCCATGTTATGTGACCTGGCGGTCTAGGGGTAAGGTGTCAGACTTCTATGCTGGCGGCCGGGGTTCAATCCTCGGTCCCGGCAAAGATTTATCTGAT
>CABFVZ010000509.1:353372-406044 GCA_902151445.1 Timema monikensis | reverse complement strand
CCCAAATTTTGGGGCCCTGTGTGGCTACATTGTTTGCACACCCCTAAGGGCAGCTCTGGCCACACGTGACTAGATTGACTAGTACTCTTAAATAACATAGACTATTTCTAGATGCTCTCCAAAATAATATATTGTTCATCTTACCATTTCTCTTCTTAGCCATATAGGCCTATTAAAATTCATAGAGATTGGTAAATAATTATTTTAAATTTAAAAAATAAATATAAAATGATTTTATTTTGAATACATTTTTAGACTATAACTTATAACATTTTAAGTAAATCCAAACTGATTTCTTAAAATTAAATTTCTAGTTGATCAGTCTATTGTTATTGTTTAAAAAAAAAATAACCACAAAACGCAAATAATAATAATAAGATTGTGGAAAACAAAATATAATTTAAATTCTATTTTACGAGAAACAAATAGGCCTAAACGTAATATTTTCTTAGATACTATTTTTAAAATAATATTTTACTCATAACTTAATTATCCCGGTCACCTATATTCGAATAATCATTTACTAACCAAGCTTAACTGTGCCTATTAGACTACTATTCTCGTAACATAACCTAATCCCTCCAACACATAATTATAGGCCTATTTATATAAAGTCTAGTAAATAACCTAAAACTTTGTCTTGTTATTTTCTTGTTTTATAAACGTTATTATTTATAATATTAGATTTTTGTTAAAATTAGAACTATGGTTGAGATCTCAACTTTTCTTTTTATTAAATTTGGCTGTGCTTCAATTTTAAATTAATTGGGGGAAAGGGTAAACAAGTAAGTCTAGCGCTTTTATTATTTCTATTTCTAGTATACCTGTATTTTAAAATAAATCTGAACCTTTGGAAAAATACTATTCATATTCGGTCTAGCCTAGAATAAAATAAAACAAAGATTATTAAAAAAAATCATTCAGCGTTTTGTTATGATTCAATTTGTGAGCATACAAAGTAAATATGTGTATGAATAAAACAACTGTCCCCACTAACATTAACACCTATTTAACACCTGTATAATAGTCACGAGGAGATCAGTGTCTTGGTTACGGCCATGTTGCACAGTGTCATTTTGTCCGGGTCTGTCGGGGCCCTCCCCTCTCTCTGCCGACAACAGCTGTTGGTCGGGATCCGCTACCCGGCCCACTTCCCCTCTCTCCATTCTATCCCGTACTTCCCCTTCACGACGTTCATGCGTATATTGGTCTCAAGGGCAACCGTCTACTAGCTGACCTGCGTAACATTTACTCTAGTATTGTACTATCCGAGCTGAATACATTTATCACTAATTAAAGTTCAAAATTTTCATTGGAAGTTCCTTAAATGACAGCTAGAAAAGTTATTAGATATACTTTTACGTATTCATACGTCAAGTCATTAGGTTTGCAACTGTCTCGTTTCAGCACCGCTTCTTAGGCCTATTACCCATTCGGCTTGTACGCAGATGTAATAATTACGGTAATGTGTAAAATATAAGGAAGGTTGTATTTAAAGTAAATGTACCTACATTTTCTTAATAGGCGAGTGAAAATAATTTAGGAAAGACCACCTTTACTGAACTCAAATGGAACTCGAATCTCCATGTGATCGTATTATTAATACCTATAACATAATAGTAATAATAATATAGCGAAATATTATTCCTGTTGAATAGAAAATAAAATTATTTTGTATTATAAGTTTGTAGTTTCTTCTTATCAACGTTATAAAAGCGAATAGGCCTTTATTATTTCATTTTAGAATCGACTTGAAAAGTTAAACCCCTTATGAAATAAAAAAGTTGTAAGATTTTTTTTAGTGACATTTTTATAATGTTGTCATTATAAAATATCTTTGCGATATAAACTGTAAGGAAGAAGACATAAAAAATAAATATTTATAATGTACAAATAGTGAAAAAATAATAAATTTCAACATTTCCACCTTCAAAGGCAAACGCGTGTTTTATTTATCTTTATAAAGTAAAATAACTAGGCCTATTTTGTTTGATATTTTTATAATGTCACTATAAAAATGATTAAAGTATAAACGAGCTAAAAACAAACAAAACATTGAAAAATAAATTTTTTGAAATGTTAAAAATATAGAAAAGAAAAACAATTTCATCACTATGCCATCCTTTAGGCCTACATTGTTAGGAACTTTTGTACTGTCACTAGAAAAATTATCTTATAAATTAGCTTATAATATACTAAACATAAAGCAACAAAGACTTTCCAACTTATTAAAAAGTATTTAAAAAAGGTCGTTAAGGAAAAGACAGTAACCTAGCCTCACTGATGTTGGGCTAGTAGGCCTATTTAGTTTGATTGCTCGACTTTTTACGATAGGAAGTTTTATATAGGCTACTATCATAGTAGGGTCTAATTTCATAGGCCAAATATTTATATTTACTCAAGTGCTATGCTTTGACACAATTATGATTAAAATTAATTTAATATTGCTATTTTTAAGATTTCAACTAATCTATTAATTTTGAATACTCTGAAAGCTTTATTTTTGTGAAGTTGTTATAATTATTATTAGCACCGCGTCTTACTACCCTCTCAGGTTATACGCGCTTACGCTAATGTGTAATGGTAGGGTGATTGTGAGAAGAAATGGAGGACCTACAGTTTAACTGTGGGATCCGAACCACGGTGGAGGCCTGGCATTCCCCACATTCACAAGATGTCTTGTCAGAGGTGAAGGAAGGGTTTGGAAATCAGAATTTTCGTGTTAAGCTTATAAAATGAATGAAAATGTATCAATTTCAAAATATATTAAGGAGTAATATAGGGTTAATATATCTCATAATTTTTACAGTTTACTTTATGGCTTTGCATATAAAAACATTAGGCTTTGTTAATTTTTTTAAATTTTGAAAATAATTTATCTTTGGCGTTGTATGAGAATTCAAATAACTTGCTAGAATATTTATTGATCATTGAAAGAAATTCTATAAAAGATATATATTTACATTTAAAGAAGCATTCAAAATAGTTTTACCAACCAATGTATAGTATGATTTTGGTAGGAAGAACAGTATAAGCTAGTTACTAAAGTTACTACTACAATTTTAACAAATTCATACATAAAAAGTTCATTTGCAGCTGTTATTTTGATAGATATTATTATTATTATTATTATTATTATTGGCACCGCGTCTTACTAGCCGTTCGGGTTATACGCTCTTACGCTAATGTGTGATGGTAGGGTGATTATGAGATGAAATGAATGGACCTACAGTTTAACGTGGAATCCGAACCACGGTGGAGGCCTGGCATTCCCCACATTCACAATATAACTTGTCAGAGGTGAAGGAAGAGTTTGGAAATCAGATAAATGTGTGCCAGGACCGAGGATTGAACCCCGGCCACCAGCACAGAAGTCTGACACCTTACCCCTAGACCACCAGGCCACCTGATAGATATTATCAATACCTATAAAATAACACACATAATATAGTAAAATGTGATCAATGTTGGCCGCAAAGAAATATGTTTGAATTTTATCTACTGTTCTTCCAACCAAAAAACAGGGTATAGTCAATATATTAAGGGCTGGTCATATGACTACTGGATAAATATTGCTATTGGGTGGTTAAAGTTAACTACCAAATAAAAGTTATCAGCCAATTTAATGTTGTTCGCGTCTCATGAACTGAATTTATCTGCCAGATAGCTATCTGTAGGATAAATAAATTTTTATTCAGAACACGCAAGGCTGGTAACTGTTTTTACTGGTGCGCGCATGCTTATAAGCCCTGCTGATAGAGATATAACCTAGCGAGTGGTGAGAACGCTCAACATTTGTTAAATAATGGCGGATATACAAGTGCGAGTAAACAAGATGGCGTCACGTGGGTGCAAAAGCTAAATTGTCTTGCAAGTACTAATTTTGGTGTCTGCCAAAATGTGGTCAATATTTGGGTACAACCTTTACAAAATTTAATTTATGGTATTTACATTTTGATAATTTGTTCTTATATAAGTATAAAAGTGAATTAAATGTTCTAACTTGATATAGTTAGTGCTTGGGATCGTGCTTACTAAACTCGTTAACCAAGATTTTAACCTAAAAACATATTATGATTGGCGAAACCTAATTTAAAAACAACGCGTCACTATGGCAACCACCATTTTAACTTCCAGATAAAAGTTATCGGGCACTTAAGCCTCCCGATAAAAATGTGATGGATCAATACATTTTATCTGGCAGATACATTCTATCTGGCAATCATAAGACCCATTTTAACTTATCCACCAGAAATAAATATTTACCTACCAGATTAATACTTATCCAGGAGTTGTAAGACCGGCCCTTAATGTGTAAGATTCACAATAGAATGGCTTGCCGGTCTTTGGGAGGTCAAAGTTTGAATTTCGTCCGGGTACAATGGGGATAGTTTTCTACAAAAAGCTGGTTTGATGTGGTTTATATCCATCTGTAGTTGGACATGCACTCAGCCCTTCAGCTGGTTAGTGCTGCCTGCACCATCTGGTAGAAGTCCCATGTAGGTTATTAGGGGAGATCAGGAAGGTAGGTGGTTTCGCGTTACCTTCCACGCTGAACGTCTATGAGTGAGCGTGAAAGAGCTTAACAATTTTGCCGGAAAGGTATTTTTACATACCATTCAGGGTTATTTTACACGCCACAATCGACATGGACCTACGTCTTTAATTCCTCTCCGAAGGAAGCTGCGCTACGGATTTTTATCGCTCAAGAAAAATCCGTAAACTCCGGCTGGGTTTGAACCCAGGAACATTTGGTCCTAAGCACTCTACTCCAAGGCCACTGAGGTCGGCCACATAATAATAATAATAATAATAATAATAATAATAATAATAATAATACTAAGTTCATTCAACTTCCTAATCTTGCTTTTTTTACATCTCTATAATTATATTTCTATCATTTTCTTGTAAGTGGCTATTTCTTAAAGCGTTTCATTTTTTCCTTCATATCGTTAAGTAAAATGTCAAGGCGGGAATTTGTGTCTAGGTCAGAGGTTAAAACTTCCTTTTAACTCTTGAGTAGTTTGTACCGAAGTTGAACGTACCCTGGGGGGTCGGGGCGGGGAAGATTTTAGGGACGCCGCTCTGTCATTAATTCCTAACAGTCTTATTTTTATAACAGACGTTATATTTCCCAAGCGCCCCCACGACTCCGAGGCGCCAATTAGGCCTGGAGCTACAGTTTTGGAAGATTTGCTGTGTAATCTGCTAAAATAATTGTTTCCTAGAACATGCATACATTTTATCGACGCCTTTTCCTTCCTGCCACGTCTTACCACAGTCAAATTTTCATAGAAAGGGTCCTTTATAAAATACAAATATATTTTTTGATACCAATATAATATATCACATTTAACTATTTAGTTAGCTCTATTTTATAGGCGAAATATATATATTTTTAAATACATGCGAATATCATGACGACGTATCAAAATGTGAATGTAGGCCTAGCTCTAGTAAATTGTTCTAGCTGTGAGAAAGAGCCCTTCTTACGAATATTGGACATCACGATTCCAAGTTTTTGGGATGTGTTTACAATCCTATTTACATAGAAAGTCATATTTCTTATACTTGACTCTTAACTCGTGGCTAACTCAGTGTTAAGAGCATTGGCGTAGGCTACTAATCCAAAGGTCCCGGACTCGATTCCCGTTTCTAGATGTCATTTTTTCAATTTAAATAATTTGTTATTTAGATGGGACTGTAAGTGTAACTAACAATTAATATAGCTTGACTATTTAAGCCAAAATGTATAATAGTTAACATTGGCAAGATTAGCCTTGTATTTATTTGGTTCTGCAGCTGTCAGCATTGATTACATCTTCGTATGAATAATAAATAAGTTTCACTAAAGCAGTGTGGTCTAACAACCGGAAAGTTATTTCTTTCGTTGTTTTAACTAAAAACACTACATAAATAATTCCATTATGAAAATGTCAATTGTGTTTATAAAATTTGCAAAATTGGTTTTATTTCAGCGGTTTTGATTGTGCAAAATAACTATAGATGAATTTCCCATTGGTGGTCACGAGATCATGTGATAAAATATACGAAGCTTACAAAGTATGTGAACGTGGGTTTATCTATACTTCGACGAAATTCTTTTTATGATCGAATTGCTCCAAGTAAAATATAATTTTGTAATTTTTTTGTTGTTGTGTGTTTTGTTGTTTAAGGAAATATTCAATCATAATTCAATAATGTATGTTAAATAGTAACTTGAATCTTCAACAAGCAGCACTCCACGAGATTGCATTGGTTCATGCTTTCCTGTAACTATTACCTATACAATTTCCATATGAAGAATTTTATCAGACAGCGAGAATGGCTACTTTCACGTATTCATACGTCAAGGCACTGTTTCTTTACTGACGATATGTGTGAAGACAGGAAATGGGTTCTCCCTTTACCCCCGTTACAGCTATTGAAGACTCCTCTTAAAATATCTTTCCTCCGCGTACGAACGTCAAGTGAGATTTTGGTTCCGCATCCTGAGGCATATTGCCAACTTCACGCCCCCCTACCCCCTTCAAACTTTAACACCCACCCCATTCCCCTAACCCCCTTTTCTAATCAAATTGACTCATTCCTCTGTGATTTGTGGCCTCCACCCATATATTTTTAAAATAAAAGGGGGTAAAGGAAAATTCTGAAAATAATTTAATTTAAAAGCTCGTTTTTCACTTTTCTTTTCTTAGTATGTGTGTGTTGGGGGAGGTGGGGGGGGGGGGAGATTAAGTAAAAAAAAATTGTCCCAGTTCGGGGCCTATAATTTATTAGTTCGTNGATGAAGTAAAAAAAAATTGTCACAATTCTGGACCTATAATATATTAGTTCGTTTGTTAATTGGGTGTATTATTCCACAGTATTTCCTTATCGTTGAAAGAAGTATTAGCTTCTAGCGTCGAGTTTAAAAATTAGAGGGAATATATTTCGAGCCACTGGTAATTTACAGAATAATATTTTAGCATTATTTATCAAATATTTTAGGTTATATAAACTCTTCCTTCTGGTCCACTTATTTGATCAAGCATAAAATAAATCATAGTCTTTTAAACTTAATGTAGTAGTAAACAAATTTATAAAAATTTGCAGGAGATGGTTTCACACTTAACTATAAATGTATTCAATTTGGTAATTTTTGAATCCATGCACATTTATTTGGAACAAAATTACTTAGGTAAGTAAGACTATGAATTAGACATACTATTTTTATATCAAAATACAAAATTTAAATTATATAATAACAATCATAATAATCGGTCAAACTCATGAAAGCCTTTCTCCATATTATAATTCATTAGAACTGTAACCTTATGAGCCTCAAGTCCGTGCGATTTTCGATGTTCGGTACATGAGCCGTATACTTAATCACGTGAAATCATAACAACCAAAGGCAACCAATGGAAAAATATAGTACTTTGGCCATTCAAGATTGTAGAAATAAAATAACTTCGCCAAATTCTATAAACACAATCAACCTTTTTTATAATGTTATTTTATATTTTCAGTTAAATTAACTTTAGCATTTATACATGTTTTAAATTATTTTTTATGAATTGCTATTAAACGTAGATATATGAAATTACGATAGATCTACGCTTCTAAAATAACTACCATTTTTCTTTACTATCATTCATTCTTTAAATTTGATTCACACTTAGATATTCATTGATTTGTTATCTTTGAATGGTTTCCCGTAGTCATCCGTACCTACAGCCTTTAAAAAGGTTAAGTTTATATAACTTCTATGGATTGCTACGGAACTTCCGGGTACGGCGTTAACAGACTGGGCTTAGTATTTATCATATTCTGAAAATTGAAAAATGACACCTGGATACGGGAATCGATCCCGGAACCTTTAGCTTAGTACACCAATGCTCTAACCACTGAGCTATCCAGGATTCGTCCCGTGCCTAGGGTCATTCTTCACTCATATTTTAAGGCAGAGTCTATAATGGACGTGCGGAAATCGTTGGCTACAAATGTGTAATTTTATTAAGATCATGAGCTATCAGATAACGCAACCACCTTCGACTCGGCTTAATGCTGCCACTTTTACAATTATTATAATTGTACGGGATTGCATATTTAAGAATCAAATAGCCAAGCTATTATTAAAATATGAGTGAAAAATTACTCTAGGCATGGAACGATTCCTGAATAGCTCAGTGGTTAGAGCATTGACGTACTAAGCCAAAAGTCCCATGTTCGATTCCCGTGTCCAGGTGTCATTTTTTAATTTTCATGATATGATATCTAGATGGAGTAATCCTCACTAAAAGCATAATAGTAGCTTTGGCTATTTGATTCTTAATATTTATCTTATAGGTGTGAGCCTTAGATTGATGAATAAGTGCCCTTTCATAAGGGCCACCTTAAGGACACTTAAAAACTATGGTAGTAAATGGAACCATTCACAAGTGGCCCATCACACGAATTTGGTGTCTGGTGGTTTCCAGTCTAGTGCAACAGAATCTGGTGTTTTGAGCCACAGGAAACACCTGAAGGTGACGAGAGCTTTATACAAGACACAGTTTGTGGCGAATCACTGGTGTTAAAAATGGTTGAAGTCTTTGATATGGATAAGTTTATTTGTTCAGTACAAGCAGCACGTGCTGCATTATGGGACTTACTCAAAGAGACTATTCCAAAAATATAATATATCACGATAAAATATGGGAAGTAGCGTATAGAACAGTTTACCATAATATTGCTCTTGGACATTCTAAAATAATTAAAAAACTTTGATTACACTTACTTACAACGTCTCATACAATGTAAGTACAGCACTTTAAGCTAACCTTGAAGTGTGTAAATTAATCTAAAAGTGTAAATTGAAGGCACCAATATCTTTCTACTCCTTTTTATTCTTTCACTTTAGCAGTAACAATACTACTGCAGCTTCTCTGGCATCCATCTTAACTCTGAATTAACCGAGTGTTTGCGTTTTGTTCTAAGATGGCCACTCGCGTGAAAGGCTGACATTTTATGGCACCACTCAGTGTCTTGAAAGTTGACCGTGTGAAAGAGCAATTAAATTAGTTTTAAATTCATCCAGTGAATCCATAGACTTGCAAGTGTGCCCATACAAAGTAGAGATGTATAGCTTTCAAACGAACATTTCTAATTGAATGATTCATCCAACTTAACTGAGCGAAATAAACCTTCTAGAAATGAAATAGTTCATTCTGAACTACGAAGCATTGCGACAATAAGTTGTCTATTAGTGATTCTTCGGCCGATCTTTCGCACAGAAACAGAAACGTAGGTACAAAAATAAAGCAGAATTTCTGTCATCATTTACATTGGCAGAATTGTATTGATTGAAATGGAGTTAATTATTTAACATTTTCTGTAATTGGCAAAGCTACCTACTACCTCTCCACTACTCAATTACCATAATCACAAGAGCTTATTGTATCAATATATGTAAATATACAATGATACAATTTTCATGAGTAAAGGTCATGCTTTAACTCGTAACCGACTGAACTGCAAGTTTATATTCACAAACAACTAAGCTCAAGCTGTAGTTCACGAATTACACAATTGAAACCCGCCTCTGTGGCGTAGTTGGCTAACGCGCTTGTCGCTTTGAGCTCGACTGCTGAGGACGGGGAGATCGAGGTTCGAATCTCGGTCGGGTGAACTGAGGGTGGTTTTTCCTAAATGGTTTTCCACTCTACCTCCACGCAAATGCGGGTTCACTTCCTCTAATTCAACCTACCCAATTCTTAATCCATTAGCGTAATTAGTACTTAAAGCGTATAACCCGAACGGGTAGTAAGACGTGGTGCTAATATTATTATTACACAATTGAACAAGAAAAATGAGCTCATTTCTTTGAACTGAATCACTTTGAACTATTCCCAATAATCAACAGTTTTAACGATCTCTACTATAAATTGCAACCGAGAAATCTTCGCCTGTTGTGTGCTGTTTCGATATAATACAACCGGAGCCGAGTCAAACCGACTAACTCTTTTTAAAAACAAAACAAAAAAAACATTACTCTGTTAGTACATGTTGGCGGTGTGTGTTATCGAAATGGCTGGTTTATATGTCCAAAGTACTTAGAACGGAAACAGAATGATGGGTAGAGGAAGGGGGAAATAACGGGGGAGGGGGGGGGTAAATGGTTTACGGCACTAAATGACAACACACACACACACTCTGAATGTCGTGTTGGGTTTACCGCTTAACAAACTAACAAACAAGAATCGCGATTTGTTAGCGTGTGTTTTGTTAGTTAGTAACAAATAGAAGATGGGTAAACACGTTGTAAAACCGTACGTATTCTCTGTGCATATTCAAGTATGTGTGACATATGAGGGCTAGTTTTGATTCTGGGTGACAACCTTCTTTGTAAGTAGTTCTAGATTATATTAATGGCCTATCCCCTATAACTGTAAATATATTCTATAGACCTATAGCCTAACTCAAGGTCTTTTTTGCTCAAGTCAATTTGTAAGCCAAAAATATTTAGGTTTATAAACTTACGGTATAGTTACTTCTATGTTGTTGTTTTTTAAATTTGGGTATCCCAAACACCTGCAAAGGTAGTCGCATAGTCTAAAGATTGATAGAGAGTAGAATCTGCCTGGGGGGTGCCGTAATTCATACAATATGTCGACCCATGGTGCATTGCATCGCAAACTTAAAACAGTTGAAAATCAAGATATTTAATTTTTTATAAAATATGTAATTTCGTTCATCGACATCGTGGATGTTCTCAAATTAGAATGCTGTGTAGTAGCACAATCCAATACACCGATACATACGCTTCCCATTAACGGGCTATTTTAAACTTCCTCACAACAGCGCATGCGCACAATTTGGAGATGGTTTGTTTTGAGATTTAATTGGGTCTCTTGTGTCGGAAGATCTCAAGCAGAGCGGGCGAAGCAGAGAAGAGTTGAACTTTACCATAAGAGCTCGCGCCGAGGTGGCGGAAATCTTAAGATTGGCTTGAAACTCGTCATGTGACCCCGTATCTGCTCTGCGCTCTATTTTCGGTGAATGTTTGAAGCCACAGTAACTCACCACTCTCGTGTTCGATTGGTTTGCTGGTGATGGGGAGATTAGGATTCAAATCTCAGTTGGGTATCCTAGGTTTTTTTTTCTAAACGGTTTATTCTTATTATGCCATGAAAACACGGGTACATTACCTATAAAATTTTACTTGTATCGTCCCTGTCCCTCTAACGTAATTAATACGGGTTATAACTCGAGTTGGCCCAAATCACATGCACTAAGGTGTTATTTATTGTGTGTGTATGTGTTTGCGCGCGCTCCCCCCGTCTGTATATTGTTTGGATATAGTCTTCCCTAACTGCACCAAGAAGTCACTAGCCAATTAACTAAAGTGACAATTTTTAATTATTAACGAATCCATCCCCACCAAAATAGCTAATGTTTCTCAGCTCAAGAAATTATCTTTGACTGTCACTAAGTCTTTCCTTTCTTTCTCCGACCACCTAACCAACTGGTGACCTTGAAGAAAAGGATGAATAGAATAATACTATACTGACTATCACCTCTGAGGGAACTGCAGATCTTATGGAGAAAAACTTTATCTTCGTTCTTTCTCATTTAATTCTTGCCAAATCCCCGTGCTTTCAGTTATAGGCCTGTCGGTAGACGGTGTGCTGGGGGGGTAAGTATGAGCCATTGACAGCCTCGATGAATAAGCGTTAAAAAAAATTGTCTCATGTTTAATAAAATGGCGAGCACACAAACATAAAAAAAATTACAAAACTGTACCCCAATACTAGCTATACAGTTCCTTCAGATGGTATCCAGTATAACTACTGTGATCCTTTCCTCTCTCTGTCACACCATCATACCAGTACTTTCTAGCGATGAGATATCTAACTACCTTCTGAACTCAACCAACCATCTAAATATGTTCCCATGCTTGTATGTTCTTTGAGTATAAGCATTAACATCACGTCTTAACACACTTTCCATGCTAGCTGTGTATTTAATCTAATGAGGTAGGGCAAGAAAAGTCCAATTTTATAGTAAATTTATGATTATTGAAGTGGAAAAATGGTGGCGAACAGTTTTGGGATGTCTCAACTTAAGAAAGGACGACAGCGACAAACCCGGATAAACAATGGGAATGATTTGCGTGGCAGGCAAGTGTAATATTACGATATGGAAATAAGAAAATGTTCTTATTGTAGTCTTTTGATAGTAAATTCAGGCCCCACTGTCGTTCAAAGATAGGCATACGAGCGGTGCGTAAGTCCAGCTACTTTGATGAACTGTTTTAATTCTGCTTAATGTCAGAACGCAACGGAAACCCCTTTAAACATCAACACTGATTTTTTTTTTTAGTAAAGGGATGCTTGACGTTATTTATCAAACAAAAACATCCCCCTCGCCTCACCAAAACCTCTTTCCCTCCTCACCCCTCTTTTCGCTTTATGAAACGTCATCAAATCTGTGTGCGAGCCCCCCGGGAAAGGGAAGAGGATAAGGCCTGGTCGGGAGGGAAACGGGGGGTAGGGAGATGGGGGGTCGATGTTTGTATGGCGACCCATACATCACTCGCATGTGTGTGATATGAGATGTGATACGTGGCGGACACTGATAAATTGAAAACTCTTGCTCGCGGATGTGTGAATGTGTATCGGAGCGTGAAGTGCAAGCCCCAGTAGTAGCATGGGATTGTCAGCCATGTATCATTGTCCATCACTCGGCTGAGCTGGAGGCCCGGCGAGTGCTTCTAGTTTTCCTATCGCCCGCCGTCGCCGGCTGTTATTGCTGAAACATCGTGGTCTTTTTTTATGTGTGTTTATATATATATATATATTGTTTTGAGGGTAGGATGAGAGGGTGACATTTTGTACGTATAATCTTTTCATAGAGCGGGAGAAACACACTTTGCACGATTACATGTAAAGGTTATCCATCCTTCATGACTGAATCGTTTGTGAGGCTTAAGCTTCTTCTACAGACTTTTTGTTTCCGTAGGTTCGTAATACGTGGTTCTTAGAAGTTCTATTCTCGTCCACACCACCCGTATCCTTAATCGCGTGACAGTGCCAACCATTGATATAGTCGGAGACTTCGTCCAATAAAACTCTTCCGTAGAAAATCGTCTACAGCAAGTAGCAACCGCCAAGCAGTTAGCTAATCTAATAAGATAATCTAACACAACTTTTTGATAAAACGCCTAGGATATACTTGAAATGTAGGTTAAGTACAGTCACAACATATATATTTATAACACGATTTGAACTATGGAACTTAATTAACAATGGGCCCTCTTGCGGTAATTTGTGCCTTTTATCTCGATACGCGCGCACATATTTACATAATTGTTATTAGCAATCTGTGTGAACTAATCCTTATAAAGTTAAGCTAATAAACTTTTACGGGGTAAGGACTTAAGGATCAGGACTATGTAGAAAGAACAATCTTATACCGTAGCATTGATTTCTTACGGATCAGACACTTATGGATACGAGGTTTTTATAGGGGGTTTTACAACAAAGTTACGAATACAGCCAAAATCTATGATTGGTTATGGAGATTCATTGTACATTTTAGATTAATTGTGAGATGGTGTGATTATACCTATTTAAAACGTAAACTAGCTAAAGATCACATTACTTGATGAATGAATATGTGAAGTTAGTATCTTTAACCGTTGTCTTTCTATGAAAATCAGACTATATCTCTCACTTGTACAGTTGGTGACGATATCAGCAGCTTGAATATGAATACAATATTATGAAATCTGGTCAATGTTGATTATGATTTTTTTTAAATATTTTTCACACCCGCTAAAATTTTCTTCAATTAGCATTTGTGTTAGTTTGTAAAACAGGTGATCTTTGGTTAAGCGTATACTATAAGTTCACGATTTAACCTATAAAAACTGAAAGAAGCACAAATTATTTGCTATTTGCTATTTTTTTAATGGAGTAAATATCTCCGATGAAGCCGTAGTTGTGGCACAAAGTGAATATTGATTGTTATTGGGACTTGTGGATTGTTGCCGTGGAAAACTCAGTTTGTCGATACTGTACTAATATATTGCGTCCTTCCATTTATTATCAATTTTGATTTTTAGGGATGCAACTGAGGCCTACCAGAAGGCAAATATTTTAACGCTGTGATATTTATTATGGAATGGTTGTTATGAGCTTTCAAACCAATAAAAATATCTTTAATTTATAATTATCTAAGAACGTTCTTATGGGACCCTCTTGACCTTGTCTATTAACCGTTTACTTTAATCTCAGAATTGTAACATTTATCATGAAACTTCGTTTAAAACGTGTTAATTGCACATTTATATACATTTTATTCTAAATTATTAAGCTTAAAATGTAATATTTTAGTCGTAAAGAGCTATACTCATAATCATTTCTAGTTATATTTTGGTGTGAAACTTATTTTGAAATAACAAACCCTTTCTTGAATAAGGATGGATTTCTGAATGCCTGCACCGAGTTTTAGAGCTCCAGTGGGTGGATGTTGGGATGTAGGGGATGCGAGAAAAGGTACGTGTTCCTGCAGCTTTTATATCATTACCTTTTTTTTATCAAAATAAATCAAATATTGTTTCAGTACAAACACAGACTTTAAGTTTCTACACATGGAAAACTCAACAGATCTTAAAAATCTATTTGGAGTTAATGAGTACTTTTTCTCTTAATTTAAAAAGTTTTTCATCTAACAACACTATGCGAAAATTTCCAAAAACACTGGTCTCTTCTCACGTTCCGTACTTCCCCACCTTAAATCCAATGCACAAACACTCACCCACTGCCTTACACTGGATATCATCAATGAGGGAGCCAACTACACGACAACTATTGGGAAATAGCATTGTCATTTTCTTCTTTTAAATAACTTACGAGACAAATTTTGCAAAGCTGGTTCATAGAGATTGCCAATGGCAGCTCCTTCTTACCCCAGCACATCACCTTCCGACATAGCTGAAAGCGATTATATTCGACGACAGTTAACCTAGGAAGTGAGCGAAGGTACATCTTTTCTCCAGAATTCCTGCGGTTACCTCAGAGGTGATATTGGGTGTAGTGAGTGTGGCTGATCAAATGGATAGAGAAGGGGTTATTATTTTATCATGTAGTTTTATTACCTGTTCATATCACACGCATAAATATTCTACATATTACCTTAATGTGTTATAGATGAGGAAGGTTGAATTTAGAGGAAGTTAACCCGCATTTGTGTGGAGAAAGAATGAAAACCCATTTAGTGAAAACAACTCTCAGTAGACCTGACCGGGACTCAAAACCCGATCTCACTGTCATCAGCAGTTTATTCTATTGCAAGAATGATACCTTAGACCACGTGGCCACCGAAACAGAAGAGAGGGGGAGATGACGGTATACTAGTACAGTCCCTGTCAAGCCAAACCTGCTCTGGCAACGACCCACAAGCCAACACTGATTTGGCAAATCTTTGTAGAACCACAGACATAGACATAGTCTACCGTTAGCTTCCATGTGGTGGTGTCACCGAGACCTGAACCCAATGCCACAGAAACCATTCCTCTCCCCTCGCTCAATATTCCAACAGAAAGGTGAGGGTGGAGGGGTAGGTATTGTATAGGAAGAGAGGNNGGGGGGGGGGGGGGCAGATTGTAAAGAGAGTTATGAATATGGGGTGGGGGCTGGCTGTTCAGAAGAGTTATGTAGCGGTTTCATCTGGTGTGAAGTGTGAACGCGCGAACCACAATGTTTAATGAATGCGTTCGCCAGAAGCAATCAACGTGTGAGCCTGACTTGCAATGTTCATTTAAACCGGAGGGGGGAAGGGTGAAGGGAGGGTTATGAGGCTGACCAAAAACTTTACGTGGCTTGAGTAACACGGTTACGTACTCCTAACTATGTATTTATTTTTTCGAGGGTAGATAAATTATAAGCAAAAGCATATCATCAGTAATACTTTTTGTTTTATTGACTATTTGAGCACCTTTTTAATAATATATTCCGATATTTCAAAAGGTTGGGAAATAAATATGTAATCAGCCAGTGTTAAAAATATATATACATAAAACTTAGGCCTCTTAATGTAATGAGGAAGTGTTTAATGTATTGTGATTAGTATTGATGAGATGTAAAAAAATATGCTTATCCATCTAACTTTAAGCTAGCTATTAATATTGTGCTTTTTAAATTTGAGATATTTAACGTGAATGTTCTAAATACGGCACCTCACCTAAAAACTGTTGTTCCAAAGTAACAGTAAATATTAAGCCCATCTCCTATGTAAGATGATGTTAATTATTTCAAACAGGGCTTAGGACTATAATTTGAGTTTAGCTTCACTAGCCCTATTTTTTGATGTATCTAACCACTTGGAAAATATGTGTTAAAACTCCATAGATTAATTATAGGCTTTAAAAAATAATTAAATCTGTGCTATTGGCGGTTGAATTTTTTTAAAAGTGTATCAACACACACTTCCTTTTTATATCCATCTTATTGATGTTTACCTTAAATGCAAGGTATATTTGTAATACAATAATATATTAAACTGTCCCACTAAGTCTCTCCTCATAATGCGTATATTGTGTTGTTTTAAAACTCTGGGAAGTTACAGCACTTGTTCATGTTTAAACAAATTCAACAAAATCAATTTATAAAATTTTAACACAACAAGTAGTCCCTAGGTCTAATTAAATTGGATTGCTTGCCATATATAGGGGCCTATACTATAAGTTTGGTATGAAAAATATTTTTAAAATTCAAAAACACTATTTGACGCTTAGTATTAATACACTTTTACTGTATTATAGGGATTGATAATAATTGATCAAAAGTTGCTAATGTAGTTTACATGACTTTGACGTATGGATACATCAAAGTAGATCTCGTAATATTTATAGTAATATCAGATAAGTAGGTTCCTTTTTTTTTTTTTTTTCAAAAGTTACTAAAACCTTTGTCATTATATTCATACGTCAATCCGTAAGATCCGCAGCTGCCACTTTTGATGTATAATAACAATACCTATAAAATAATAGTAATAATATAGTAAAGTGATATCAATGCTGACTGTGTCTACGTTTACACGCCAACTTACATCAAATTAAATTGTTATTTTTGACTGGTGGGCCTACTTCAATTGCTTACAGAATAATAATAATAATAAGGCCTGTGGCTACATAATAATTATAGCTTACGTATATATATATATTTATTAAATATTATTTGCTAAACCCACATTTATATTTCGATTTCAATATAGATTTTATTAAATAAACTACAAATTATTATTTAAAAAAACACATTATGGCCTCAAATTTCACCTTCAACAACACTCCTCGTATCTCAAGCTTACCTCAGGTCCTGTTCTAGTAAATATCGTCTCCCTGTTAAAACGTAGCACGACAACAGCCATGATATACACCCCCTCTGCATCCCCCAACTCGCCGTACCGTGGCAAAGACTCGATAAAACGGAGACTCATTGACGTAGCGACGGGTAATGAACGGAAATTAAGAAGGAGGGAAGGGGGCGGCGATGTTTTGGGTGTCGGCCATAATGTTCGACGGTAGCGTGCCTTACGGCCATGATTGTTCTGTTTTCTGCTCTCCGAACTCTCTCTCTCTCTCTCCCTTCACCCTCCCTTACCTACCCCTTCGGGCTAAAACTTCGCTCCACCCCTCATTCATCCCTTGGAAAGATACTTTTAAGTGCAAGAAAGACACAAGTCAATATTCTAAAATTCAAATCCTTGAAAGATTTTTCACCTTATATTAAATTAATAAATATAATTTTTTTATGTTTATGAGTTATTTTAGCTATGTTTTGAGGTTTTTTAAATCTTTGTTTATTAAAAAAAATAGTAAACGGTCTAAAAACTCGTTTTAAAATTATTAGTTTAATATTATTTAATATAATGTGTATTACGCTGGTAAATATGTTTAGTATAAAAATATTTAGTTTAGAGAACTAACTCATTATTTATTAGGTAAATCTCTACATTTACAATAATTTCAGGAACCATGAAAATATTTGCTTCACTCAGAAAAGGTTTATAGCTCATTTACGCGCTAAGGGACAGACCAATTCTTGGTGGCGAGCGCCATGACATCTATCGGTGATATTTACTGTTAGTTTCTTCAGATATTTTCAAAATGAGGGGATTTCTTTTCCCCCTGGGTGAGTTTATTTATCGTGTGATGAGAGTAACTATTAATTTCACGGACAAAAGATACAACTTTATTTTAAATATAATTTCTAACAAGAACCTTTACTATTGTTGCGATTATCTTCTCTAACATGTATGTGTTTAGATTGATGGGGCTAATGGATTCGACTGGGCTGTGGACAAAGTGCATTTTCTTAACTATTGACATGAAATATCTCAATCAAAAGCAGATAAACATTTTTAAGGATTTACAAAATATTGTTTATCGTTCTCGCTTCAATAAAATACTCGTTTATTATCGCTTTTATTTGACACTGGACCTCACTGTTATCTCTGAACGTGATACTCATTGATAACTTACCAAATCTAGTGATGTAGATAACTATTATTATTATTAGCACCGCGTCTTACTACCCGTTCGGGTTATACGCACTTACGCTAATGTGTAATGGTAGGGTGATTGTGAGATGAAATGAAGGACCTACAGTTTAACGTGGAATCCGAAACACGGTGGAGGCCTGGCATTCCCCACATTCACAAGATGTCTTGTCAGAGGTGAAGGAAGGGTTTGGAAATCAGATAAATCTGTGCCGGGACCGAGGATTGAACCCCGGCCGCCAGCTCAGAAGTCTGACACCTTACCCCTAGACCACCAGGTCACCTATGATGTAGATAACTAACACACACATATGAAAATAAATCAACATTAGACAACACCATTTACAGAGAGCTATATTTATTTTTATTTCCTGAGGATAGATAATAAATACTTAATTCACAGAGAAAACGCCAAGCTACATTTTATAAAACCGCTCTAAGATAATTTAAATGAATTAAATAATAATTAAATAAATAATAATAAATAAATTAAAATCTATTTAAAATTATCTGACTCATGAGGTTGGTGTACGAAGCTTGGAAGTACACTTTGGGCTTGGTATTTCTCAGAGGGGCTTCTTAGCCATCTCCGCTTTCTTAACGGGATAGGAAAAATATGGATAACATTAATAACTTTAATTAAAAAAAACTGCTTCAGTGACCGCATGATCCAAAGCTGCCTATGACAGTGAGATCGGGGCTTAAATCCCGGTAAGGTGTACTGAAGGCATTTTTTCCACTCTCCCTCCAGCAAATGCTGGTACACCACCTCTAAATTCAACCTTAATCTCTAACTAATTTAGAGTAATGATTAAATATTCGTATAGATTGAGACACGATGTTTAAGAAAAAAAAGACACATTAAAAAGGTCAGCACATAAATTATTATAAACGCTAAATCTCATCGCAAGTAAATTAAGTTAAACGGCCCACTTTGGTAGCCTGTAATATAATAGAAACTCACATATGGGAGCCAATTGACAATGGTATCAGACTAATCTTGTCTGTTTTACGTTTGATGAGGAGATGAGGGTGTCGAATCACAAATAAGTGTAGGCTATGATTCTTCCTCATCCCCTCCACCTTCACGTAAATATGTTGACACTCTAAATTCTACCTTAACCATCCGGATCCTATTTACTCTAAATATGCTGATATCCAGAACGAGTATAGTAAGACGTTGACCAAGGGAAAACATTGTTTGACCATTGTATATATCCTAATATTATCAGGCCTAAAACATAGGTTAATAATATACTATTAATTTATTTGTAAAATATCGGGTTGAGTAGAGAAAAAAAAATACATTTAAACAAATCAATCTATGTGGCGTAATATATCACGAAGTTGAGAACAAAATAAATTGTATCATCTGATTGGGTACAGAGTGTTAAATCACGTGTTGCTAGCCTCACATTCAACCTCATGCCCTACCCCCCCCCCCTTTTCTAAATCTCTCAGCCCCACCCCTCCTTCTCCCTTTTGTCTCATTACAGGCAATTAATCACGTCGGTCAGTGCAGGGATACATAGGACCAGCATACACACACACACTCACCTCTAGGATAAATAACGTTACACGAATACCAACCGGATACAATTTAATCCATTCCGAACCTATTGAAAGTTTAAATAGATGGATTGAGAGACTTCTGAAATGCAGTAGGGGGTAGCTAGAGCAGAGGCTTACTCTTTATATAGAACTTATTATAGCATGTGACCATGAGTGCTAAACGAGTTAACGTGGCATTTATTATTAACACATTGTTATAGCAGCACATGACTTACAAAATATAGTCGGGTCTTGACTTTGATGATCTAAAGATTATCAAATATAATCTATAAAATGAACTAAATATAATCAAAAATTATTTAAAACTTTTAAAAAGATTACCTAAAAAATACTAACAAAAATTTGTAATGAATGCATATGACTAAATCAAACCACGGTCTTTAAAAATGGAAACTTATAATATATATACTTTACCAATATTTGCTTCAGAAGTAATAGGCCTAACTATCCCCTCCCAAAGCAACCCTCTCCAGCTTAGTTTCAGTGTCACGACAGGATGGGTATTTTCCAAACATCCATGTAAACATCATACAAAGTTCATCACTGACATTATATTATTCTCATTCCAACAACTATACGTGTACAAATGTTATGTTTGAATATTTATGCATTTATTAAATATCGATAGTATTTAAAAACGTATACTTAATCAGGATAAATGCCTAGAAATTACTAAAAAAAATCCTAAAAATGGCGCAAACCAAGAAAATATGTCCTGAAAAATCTGAAAAAAAAATGATCAAAATTGATTGACCTTAAAAAAAAACCAGTTTCCATTGTTCAGGGTATCATGAAAATAGTTTATTTGGAGATAGTAAGTTAAGCATGTCTGTAATGTACTGTACCAAAAATAGATCTAATATGATTTTGGTAGGAATATCAGAAGACGTTGGTTAATAAAGTTAATAAAACAATTTTATTTATAAGTTATTCATACATCAAGTTGTATGATCTGCAGCTGTCACTTTAGATATATATTATCAATATTTATAAAATAAAACAAAGAATAAAATGATATATTATCAATGTTGGCCGCAAATAAATATGTTTGAATTTTCTATTCTATTCTTCCAACCAAAATCAGGGTATATGTCATCAAAATCCGGACCCCCGGTGATGACAATCAGCCCTTAGATTTATATAAATGTCCTTATTAATAGAAGATGTCAATCAATATTAGCTAATATAAGAAATATATAGGCATTTATTTTCATTGTTGGTTACTCAACATTTATTTGAACTTGAATACTGTAAAAAGTCTTATTCTAGCATGATCATACTATCATTTAAGGCATTATAGGAATTAAGGCTTTATTATTACCAATGCTTACTCCAAAATGTCATTTAAAAAAAATTGATTAAGCGGTGGTAGATCATCTATGTTTTATATAATTTTGATAAAAATGGTTTTCCCTTATATTTAGCACCACGACTTGCTACCTGTTCAAGCTGTACACATATGTAATAATTATGCTAATGAGGTAGGATGAGTAAGGTCGAATTTAGAGTTATTCTACCCACATTTTCTTTGAGGAAGAATGGAAAATTATTTAGGAAAACCACTCTCATTAAACCCGACCGGAACTCAAACCATGATATCCCTTTTAACGGCAGTCTAGTAAATTGCAATATTGGCAACCTAGACCATGCGACCAACGAAACAGGTGGTCTCCCAAATAAGTGGCACCAAGTTTCCTTTCTTACTAGTGGCCCAAATTCAACTCATTTTACAAAACAATTAATGTATTAATTAATTTTCTCTAGACGTTAATGTTACTAGGGATGTATAACGTTCATGTTCTGAATAAAGCGCATGAGTTTTAGCAACCAAGTGTGAAAGGGAAATTCTTAATATCAATTGTTTTTCGATTGTGAATAAACTCGAAGTTGGAACTTTTAGATCAGTAGTAAGATGCTCTGATGACCGAAATCAATTTCATAACAATTGTTCGGAGGTAGACCAATTTCTTTTTTATATTCTAACTTTTAAAGAAATATATGTTATCTATGTGAAAAAAACTCAATTTAATTAGCAGAAATATCACAATTTAGGATTAGGTCCATGTAGTCCTATTAAAGCACGTTTAAATGTTTGTTGATGTGTTTGAATTGTTTCCTGACCATTCATTTAAATGAAATCCCCAAATAATAACAAACGAATCATTCCGATTAACGACGGTATTTATGACGTAATAATTGCTGATGCTACAACTTGATCAAAATAAACACAAAACCGACTATATGTATGAAACCGATAAACATCAGCAATTGAATATTGGAGATGAACTCGAGATAACGGGGATCTAAAAAAAAATGGCGTTTAACTGGTTCTTCCTTGTGTGAAAGTTCCGCAAACACATCGTAATGAGTTGGAATCGATTTGGGAGATCGGTTTTTGGAAAGAGGGTGAAATAAAGGGTGGGGGGGTGGAAGGGAGAATAGGACAATTGTCCTTTGGGAAGGGACGTGTGTAATTTCGCTATAGGGATTCCCTTGTTGACAGTCAATTAAATTATCTAATACTATGCTATAAAGGGACTAGGGAATTTTACAGTGTTTTAGTTAAAGTGCCTTGTTTGGGTTGAGTTAGCTCAAAGTCATAAATATCACGATATTAAACTTTGCAATAATAAATTAGAGTTTATAGAACATAAACTATATAGGTCTAAGCTTGTCTCTTTAGTTGTTTTATGGTTTCTTAAACATAATTATTGTATAATGTAGTTTATAATTAGACACTCCTTTTAACATAACTTTTTATTTCATAAAAATACACTTTTTATATTGATAATTTGTTTGATTTAGTCAATATAATTACCATCCACTCTACTTATATTAAAATTTAATACTTAAATTAAAAAAATTGTTTTGTTTTAAAGTAGACTAAAATTCTAAAAATAGATTGCTTAGCTAACCATTTTGTAAACATATCACATTTGTATAAGAAATCAAACTAATATAGACAAAATACTTTTTAATTAATTTACTAAACAAAATACAAAGAAACTAAGCTATTGAGGCTTAAATATTTAAGTTAATTTTAAAAGTGACAATTCTATGTTTGACCTATGCGCTAATGCCTTTTTTATTTAATATTGTAGTTTAACAAAGTCACTAGGCTATATTATACAATATGATAGTTACCCTTCCCAGTTTTTAGCTACCAACTGTTTACGAAACCAACTTAAAAGCCCACGAAACTTTATCTCGGCACTAAATTACCAAGGTTTATTGCTAAACTCCAACCCCTATTACCTCCCTTAAAACAAGTGTTAAGGCAGCTGTTAACCTTGTATTAGTGGTTAGGCCTATTTCCAATATTAATTTGGTTTAACTCAAAGGGTGTGTGCTGTAGAACATTTGCAGTCACTTTTTGTATTGTTAGGTTGGTAAAGTTTCCCTCCCCACGTGTGTTTGAAGCTACAGGTGGTAGAATGCGTTTAAATGGTTAAATGTATATTATATTGTTTCTTTATAGCTTATTGTTTATCGTTTGTTGATTACAAAATAACATTAGAAAAATTTAATTTAATAATAGGAATAATAATAATTATAAGTTATATATTATAACACAAAAGGCAAATAAGGACTGACTTAATAAGCGAATTAAATCACTACTCTGGTATTTGTATTTAATTATTTACAAAAGGTACGTTAAATGAGTTTAAATATTTAGGGACAGTTTTAACTATCAATAACGATATAAAATTGAAAATTAGGAATAGGATACAGTCTGGAAATGCATACTTTTGCTTGGTAAAAAAGTTGTTAACATATAGCCTGCTTTAAAGGACTGTAAAACTAAGAATATACCAAACAATAACTCGGCCGGTTGTTCTCTATGGGTGTCAAACTTGGTTTCTTGTCTTACTTGACAAAAACAAATAAGGTTGTTTGAAAACAAGGTGCTTAGGGAGCTATGTAGTTCAAAAATGGATGGGGCCACTGTGCAGTGGAGAAGGCTACATAATTATGAGTTACATATCTTGTAATCATCACAAGACATTGTTAGACTAATCAAGTCTCGTAGTTAACGGTGGGTAGCACATGCAGCGTTAATGTGAGCTTATAGAACCATGTCCAGAGTATTGACTGAGAAAGCCAATGGGAAGAGACCATTTGGAAGCCCTAGACGAAGAATGAAAGATAATATTATAATTGACCTGAAAGAGATACGGCGTAATAAGGAGGACTGGATAGAAATATTTCAAGATAGGGAAAGGTGGCTTACTTCTTTAAAATGTGTCAATGAACTTTCAAGTTTCTAATGCCATGGAGTATATAAGATATGTTAAAGCTTTTATACACCCTCTATATTAAAATAAAAAAATTTAAAACTTGAAACGGGCTAACTTGTTTAAGGATTTAAATAAGAACAAACAGAATTGTTTGGAGGTTAGAACACTTAAATAAAGATTTAAATATTGTTGAACATGTGCCATAAAGAATAAAGAAGTTCTATCCTATTATTGGTTATCACAAAATTGTCTAGTACTAGCTAAATGTGTATTCATTTTATAAAAAAATTTCAAACTAATAATAAAATAATATTTTAGCTCTAGTATACATAATAAGCAAGCTTAAATAAAATTGATTTTAATTTTTATTGTATACAAATTTTGGCTGTTAGTACTTTATTTCATACCATTAGCTAGCTGAGCTTCAAATCAAAATTGAACAAATTAGTAAATAAAATGTGGAGTAATATGCCTATAACGATTTGAATTTAGATATTTAAATTTTACCTACATTCCATTAAATCACTAAGATATCTATGTATCAGTATGAACAAAAAATTTGGTTCTACTTCATTCAACAGAAAAAAAAAATTAAATTATCTAAGAAAATTTGTAGCTTCTGGGTTGACACCTTGAGCTTATACAGTTCTGTTATATAGTAGCGTCAGTTTGGCTGTGTACCCTCAAGGCGTTCCATTTCATTCGTTGCATCGAGTTCAAGTCTTTTCCACTAGGCTCGCTCTGTGTTTGCAACTGTACAAAACTCGCTCCTCCCCAACTCATTTCCTAACTGAATGAGACTGTGAGAGGAAAGGGGAAATAAAGTAATATTTCACGTCACTCATCCCCTCCTAAATAAAACCCATCATGCTGGAGGTTCTGATTGGTCTCTTTTCATGAACAACCCTTCTAACCCACCCTCCCTGCCTTTTGTGAGTCAATCATTCCCGCCAAAAAGCCTCTCCACCCTTTGGTTGGAAGAGATTGGCAAAGGGATGTGCATAGTGGAAGGGTTGAAGAAAGGGAGTAAAGGGGATTTTAGTGATAATAGTGTGGGTGTAAATTATCTTGGTGGTTAATTAATGTCACATTATTCTGGTAGCTCCTTATTTCCCGCGAAATTCACCCCATTAGGTCTACTTATGAATTGCATCAATATGTTAAATGTTAATTCATAACTATAAAAGAGGAATATGGAGGACTTTAAACCACTTGAATACTTGAGACATGTTTTTAATTATTATCGCCACGTCTTACTACCCACCTCGGCTATGCGCATGTATGATAATTTATCTAATGGGATAAGGATGAAGAAGGAAGCATTTTAGAGGTGTTATACTTGTATTTTCCTGGAAGAAGAGTGGGGAAACCATTTAGGAAAACCAGTAGTCAGTAGTCCCAACTGTTATTCAAACTCTGATCTTCCCGTCATCAGCAGCAGATTTGAGACTAATTAAAGTTAAAATCCAAAGTTAAACTAAATGCTTGAATATGATGTAATTCTCTGAAAGCCCATCTGTGGTGACACGGAGAAGGGCGTCAACAGTGTCTGTTTTGATTTGCTGGTGACAGGGATTTTGGGGTTTGATTTTCAACCAAGTGTACTGAAGGAGACTTTACCTAGGATGTAGCTCACTCTCCCTCCATACGGATGAGAGTACATTTCTTCTCAATTTTATATATCTCATCCAATTAATGTAATTAAAATGCATCATCAATTAAGAATGCGATTTAAGGTTCCTAGTAGTAATAACGATCACCATAATTAACTTACATAATAAGAGCAAAAAGGTTTAAAGTATCTTTATATTTTTTTTACAAGAGTGGCCTACCCAGCTAATAAGTTGTTTACAATTTGTGATTCCGATTATTTTTAAGGCAATGAACTGTAAATCAGTAGCCTACGTAGCTGTATTTTTAATTTAAACAACTATTTGTATCCTGTTAATGTTTTTCTATTCAAGTGTTAATGAGTAGTATTATAGGGTACAGAAATGATAAAGGACTTAAAGTTAAATGTTAACGACAGGAATGTAAACCAAGAACATTTATATAATATACGTTTAAACCAGTGGTTTCCTGATTGAATTCAGAAACGTTCTTAATTATTGTTTAATCTGTGTAATATTATTTATTCGATTAGAGCCGTGAATGTGGCACAAATGTCAAGCATAATTAGTATTGTTCTCCGACGACGAGGCCGCTGGTGTTCTAATCTTGGTTGAGTGTACTGAACTAAATAAATGTTTTCCCCCTTTCGCTCCTAAAAAATGTGAAGTTATTCTACCTTCCGTATACCTTTACCCTATTAGCGAAGAAATAAACATATGCGTACAACGTGATTGGTTGTACTGAGGAGGAATTTTCCTAAATTACTTCACACTCACTCTATTCAAATGCGGGTACATTTAATCTAAATTTAACAATACTAATGTCTAAAAAGGGAGAATAACTTTAAGTTCAAACACATATTGTTCCCATTGATACGTTTGCAGTGGTGGACCCAGTTTTCAATTAGTTTTCATTTGATCGACTGAATACTGAATTACATTTTAATAAATTTGTTAATTCGTGAGTTTACATGATGTTCAGTACAATTTTTCCCCCTTAAAATCAGGTGTATCTTGAAGTGTTATCTTGGTGGCGCGGGTTCCTAGGTTAAGAATATTTAGTTTCAAACTGTGACTTGTTCTATCACTCGGTAGAAAACTCGATGACTAGCTATTAAATGAAAGTAAATTCTCTAGAGATATGTTTATAACAAGAACTCCATTTTATTGGTCAAATGGAAATTTAGTTGGTGATTGATTACATATCAGGGGGTTGGGGCAAAACATGATAACCTTCATTTTATTTTTTTTAAAACGTATGTGAACAGTGATTCCTTGTAGCTTACCTCTTGAACTATAAGTTGTCTTTACATGACAGTCAAAACCTTGAAGATACTAATTAATATTGATGAATAATTTATTTTTTATATATAGATTAAAGTATTTAATCGAAGTTTAAATAGTGGATGTATCCCGCATATGAGGGCTATCATGTTTTTGCTCAGACCCCCTTTGCTCTGCTTACCCAGGCAACACCACACAGTACGTCAATTACATTTACTCTAATTATGGCAATATGTAGACAGCCTGTATGCGATACACACACAAAACTAGCAGCTAGTGGCACAAGAGCTTACGAGGAGAGAAAAAAAATCCTAAAAATATCCGACAAGTGGTGACTGAAGTAAAGATGCCTCCAAATACTACGGGCTGCCGTCACTAGCGCACCAAAGCGAAAGGATCCACTACATTTCGAGGGTGTGTGTACCGAGGCAGTATTTATGGCTACGACTAGAGATAGCAAGCGACCCGGAGTTTAGCCGAGGATTGCAGGGGGTACATTTACACCTCATGTATTAACCCCCCTCCCTTTCTCTCTCTCTCTTTTCCTCCTCCTGTAACGCCAACCATCCCCCCCTCTACTAACTTCCTTGATTAAATTACAGACGACCACCCTCCTTGCTATCTATACGTGTTCAGGGAACGTATAGAATCGCGACTACACCCCCTCTGCCCTCTCAACCCCTGCTGTTTTCAAATTTCACCACCACAGAGATATTTTTTTTTTTTTGTTACTGAAAGTAATGTTTGTTTTCTTCTTTTTTTTATTTTGTAATTGATGTCGGTTTGATAATAATAGGTGGCCCCTCCATAATTTATTACCGTCTTACTTACCGGTAGTAATGAAATTGAAACTATTGCATACTGATGGCGAATTAAATATATTGGTTCATTGATCGATGCCAGGAAGGGTCTAAATACATTTAAAGATTTTTTATATGTTCTTCCTATAATTTACAAGGTATATTGTAACTTAATAATTGAGTGTTGCTGAGTTACTTTTTTTGTTAGTAATTTTTTTTGTAATCGTTTTACTACCTTCTAAGGATATACGCGTATATGATAATTATTACAATAGGATAGGTGTGAGGAAAGAAGCATTTTAGAAGTCATCCACCCGAATTTTCGTGGAAGGAGAGTTGAAAAACCATTTAGGAAAAATCACCCCCGGTAGACTCAACCGGGGTTTTAACCCTGAGTTTTCCGTCTTCAGCAGGCCAGTCTATCACGAGAGTGGCGTTTTTAAGACCATTAGGCCACTGAAGTAAATATGGTCAATACAAGGATAATTTAACTTAATCTCATAAATAATCAATCGCACATTTTTTTTAATGTAAATAGCTTAAATATAAATAAAACACGTGATTTTTTTTGTAGCTGCTTTGTGTGAAAAGGAGCTCCTCTGAGTTCCAATGAGTTTGAATTCTCTGGGCAGCCCGGAGTCCTCCTATAATCAGGAAGTCCCAGGTGTGATATGTAGCTAAATTAACAAAACTACCTTTGGAACAATCACGGTTAATTTAAAATTCCTGACTTCCATTCGGAAACGCTACTGCATTGTTTTAGTTCCTGTCATTTTATTGTAAAATTAACTCAGCCATCATTTGGTACCTCTGTTTTTCAAAACGGGACGTCACGCTCAGATGTATTCAGTTCAGAAGCGTAAACAGGATTTATTTCTAAAGGTAGCCTATATATTAGGTATAGTTTTTTAATTCTTTATTATTTAAGGTATTTAGCATGCATTTTATGAACAGACTGATCAAATCAGTATACGACCGATAAACTAACTCAATTATAGATTAAACACACCACAGTACCTGGCCTTCCTGCCGTTCATTAATCACTGTGAAAGTTTAAAACTCAATTTAACCAATGATAAACTTTTCTACCATGCTAGGACTAGGAATCCAGGACCTTTAGCTACTAACTGAGCTTAGGTGTTGGACTCATGCCATCTACAGCTATCACTTTTGATAAATATTATCATCACCTTTTAAGTAATACTAATAAAGTATTAAAATGGTATAAATGTTGACCGCAAATAAATGTGATTGTATTTTTTTTTAAGTTCCTTTATACCGAAATTCTACTGTATTTATTATTTGTACACGGATTTGTTCTGCTAACAAATCAGCATATGTTTAAAGTTTGTTGTATAGTATTAGATGAAGGTTTACTATTCGAGATTAATTCAGTTTTTAAGTCATATATTGATGTAAAGCTAATCTATATACAAATAGTGTTCGATAAATACTTTGATATTTAAATAATATGCTTATTAGTGTGATTTAATGCCAACTATGCTAGATACTAATAAACTATCCCAACTTATTTTTTTTAAACCACACACCAACCAGATCCCAGACCGTGAGTCTACCACATAGTGGAAGGGAATGATAATAATTTTATCAATAGACATGTCACCTAATGATCTTAGCTGCCGGAACTTGGAGAGATATCAGACCCTGTGGATTTATTTATAATTATAACTTTTGCCTAGTTTTCTCGTTCTAATAATATACGTGATGTAACTAGACACAAGCGTCAGCAATAAAATTAAAACAGCCCATGACCTACAGTATCTATCGACTTACACTAAACGATGACCTTGATCGATAAAGGATAGAGATCAAGCTTAGAATTCATAAAGAGATTATTTGGTTCGATTCCCGAGTGATACATGTCAGAGGAAATGTTTGGTTGGATATAATTTATCTTAGTGGAGGTGTGAGTCTTAGTATATTCAATACTGCTTCTATTAATATAAAAATTAAAAAATATGGCTATAGGAGACCTACTTGGGAATCTGTGATTAAATCTTAAATTTTCAAAATATATTTAAGATACTTAACATGCACGTTCTGAACCAACTTATTATATCAACACACGATTTACAAACTAACTTAAATCAAGAATAGAAACAACACCCACCCCCTGGCCGTTAATTCATCACTCTGAAAAGTGAAACCCGCATCTTATAAATGATAAATTATCCGATCATGCCAGGAATTGAACACAGTGTCTGAAGCTCAGTAGAAAGACATGCGTCTTACTACCCGTTCGGGTTGTACGCACTTACGCTAATGTGTAATGGTAGGGTGATTATGAGATGAAATGGAGGACCTACAGTTTACCACGGTGGAGGCCTGGCATTCCCCACATTCACAAGATGTCTTGTCAGAGGTGAAGGAAGGGTTTGGTAATCAGATAAATTTGTGCCCGGAGCGAGGATTGAACCCCGGACCCCAGCATAAAAGTCTGACACCTTACCCCTAGACAACCAGGTCACCCTAAATCTAATAGTTCCCGACACTTTTGCTCAGTCGGTAATGCGTTAGTTTGTTTATGTAATAATCCTTAATTTATTGGTCTGGCAGGACCAAAAAATACGTCATTATAAAATTGGGTGCATTATTTTCCTTATTGTTAAATAAAAACCTGGTATTGAGTCTTTATGTTGGTCGTAAAAATAATTACTTTTATAGCACCGCAGGTACAAACAATTAAATTCTAGACTACTGTGCTTGAATGAAATTTTAACCTATTAATTTTCCTTTCTCCCATCATTAAAATATTACTGGAACTCTATTGCGGCCAGCTTGAAAACCGGTCTCCATTAGATCAAGGTAATTAGTGCTAAACGTATTACTGTCAATTCCACAAAACTTAGATAAATTTAAAGGCACAGGCTAAGAAAATTTAATACTAACTAAATTTATTATAATTACTTTCCTTGAGTAATGAAAAAAACCATAGAAAATTAAAATATGATTGTAAAACAGGACTTAGTGGACCCGGTCAGGTTTCGAACCAAATCCCAAACTCTAGGGTCAGAGCTATGATTAAATTGATCAAATTATTCGATTTCCCGGTTGTTGAGATTTGCTTACTAAATAAAAAATAAATCAAAGATCATCAAAGTTAAATTCTAATATTAAATAGAAATAAAATATCTGTACTCACCATTTACAAAATTATTCAGCTCCGTCTCCGCGTCTTATTTATCACCTGACCAGGCTATCCACACAGACTATGTAAAATAATGAGTCTTAGGATGATGTAGGTAGGATTTATAAGAACTGTAACCGCATTTTCTTGGTGGGGGAGGGGGAAAACCATTTACGAAAAATCACCTCCCCTAAGTCCACCCGGATGGGAACTGAATTCTGATCTCCACGTCACCATAAACTAGACAAGACTAGACTGATACCTTTAACCACTTGCTCAAAATAGAGAGTAATTTTTGTATCACCTTAAAAATATATTAATTACATGATTATTCTTTGAATTCTAATCAATCAAAGACACCAGAAATTTGCTTCTGATCCTCTAAGTTTCTCTTACAAACTGAAGTCACTAAATTGAAGTGACGCAAAACTTCGGATACAATTCTTTTGCTCCACCTTCTGAGGTGGGTAAAGTTTCTCTTTCCTCGTTGTCTCTAGGATTACCTCAAAGTGAAAGTTTTTCGTGTTTTTTTTTTGTTTTTTTTTGTGGTGACAAGGGTGAGAGGCTGGTTTCAGGTGAATGGGAGCTTAATATTTTGGTGGTGAAATCAGGGGGGTGGGGGGTGGGGGCTATGTGAGTCTTGTTTGTTGCGTCAACATCTCTTACCGTGGTAACAACAAAGAGAGCTCTAGTGACTTTCACCCACGCGGTTCCTTTACAGTCTTCAACCACAACGACCAGATCCTTGGTTAAAAAGGGGGGCGGGGGGGGTTAGAGGGAGCTCTAACAAGTGCCTTTTATTGTTACTCAAGGTTAAGTCAATGTGATATCCCTCCTCAACATTTCAAGGGTAGATAATACTTCCAACGTGTTGCCTTAGGATCAATGTAGACCAAAACCTCATGAAGAAACGACTTTGATAGGGGCCTTTTTCAAATACCTCTGTTTCGTTAAAAAAAATAGAGCTCTTTCATTTCCAAGGTTACTTAGCCCTAGTGTTTTATATGACCAAACTCTATTCAGAATAATTTGATTCATATCTAGGTGGGGTGAGATATTTGGACTTTCCTTGGTATGAATGCAAGTGAAGAACTAATTAGTCATCGCAGCTTCATTATTTATAACGATATTTTATTCTATCTTTTGAAAGTTTAGGTTAGTTACTCCTGTTTCATAAATTATTTTTATAAGTTTTGTCAGCGCCATTAATCCTTTGTTTCCCAGCTCCTTCAGAATGTCAGCTGATAGGTCGCCATCTCCAGAAGCTTTCTATCTTAAGTTTACAGACCTATGACTCGTAAGTTTCCTTTTGCGACCAATTAAACATCCATCTCCTACGTCAACAATAAAATAAACGAAACACACTTTCTTTTAAATAGCTTTTTAAAATGACCTCCCTCTTTGGTAAACATAAGAAACACCTTGTTCTGAAATGTCCAACATTCCTGCAAATTGATATTCCTAAATAATTTAATTTTTTCATGGACATCTCATTAATTTGACCCAAACTTTATCCCTATTTCTTTATTTTCCTCTGAAACATATGGTAAAAAAAAACTAAATGTAAGATAAATTTGTTTGTTAACATAATTATATAGACCTATAATTCATTTTAAATTACTGGCTATTGATTTGATACCAGCTTTTACGGTTTCTCAATAAATATGTTGTTACTTTTTTGAATCTTTAAGGTAGTGGATCCAAAGCTTATCAGTGAATAATAATTTAAATTATATATATTTGACGTGTTTAAATCCGAATAATAAGCAATCCTCTATCAACCCTTTATTTAAAATGTCCCACTATTACCTATTTTTCATAAAGTATCCCGATCTGTTGTTTCAATTCTCAACCAAACTGATGGGCAGTGTGGACGGAAACTCTTTTGAAAAAAAACTGGCGGTGTCGCCTCCATGTTGGATCTCTCCCATCGCATCACCTTCCCCCCTTCCCCCATCCCTTTCTCAGCATCTCTGGTCCATTTACCTTCCACGCGGGATAATGAACCGCATGTGTGGGACATGTGCCACACTTTGAAAAAAATGTTGGGTCCCATTCTGGGGAGTATGGGGCCTTAGGGGGAAGGGAAATGTTGATAAATCAGAAATAAGGAAAGCAGGGAATATTATAGCAGCATTATATGCCGATGAAGGGCAATGACCGCTTGAGAGGGTTAAATGTTTTATTATAGCTTTAATAGCATTATATGTCAATGTAGTGCAATCACTACTTGAAAGCTTTAAATCACGTTTTATTAAATCTTTCATAGCATTTCTTTATTCATCCATTATGTGTGATGGCTGCTAAAAAAAAAGGGTTGAATCACAATGTTTTACAATAGATTTTATAGCATCATATAGGCTTACTGGAATATACTTTTAAAACTAGTAGTTACTGAATAAGAGATTGTGAAAAAGGTTTGAATTATTTCTAGTATTTCCTTTATTTTAATAAATCAACCTAATCGTTTTTTGTTTTGCTATTTTCAGTTTAAATATTGAAAATTTACCAAATAATAAAGCATTCAAGGAACTTAGATAAAAAAAATAGATACAAGACGTGTCTAAAGGCATTGCCACTTATATTTTTTAATGAATTCTGTTTAGTTCAATGTTCTTGATTTAAAAAAAAGATGTACGGAGTATATTTGTTTGTGTGTTCTCTAAAGTTACTCAACATTATCAGTAATGTTTATCGCTTGACATGTAACTAGCTATTTTCAAGATCATTGCTCTTCTGTATTTGATCTCTTACCACTTCGTCCTCCCACACCAAGCACCCCTTCACAATTCCCTAACCCCTATCCTGGCTGACATTAGACAGACAGACAGATAGACACGTGTGTGACGTGCTGTGACGGACCACGTGTGTGTGTGTGTGTCTTGGCTCTGGGGGGGAAATAGCGTCTCATGTGGATGTGAAGGCAAAACTTACATGGCAAACTTGTCAGTCTTCCTTCCTGCGTGTTTAAGTGTATCCAAAAAGCAATGCATGTTTGCAAATATTATTGTAACGTTCATTCACTTCGAAACGGATAACAAAAGGTACATTTATGAGTATTCTCATTATTTTGTAAATAAACAATCTTTTTATTGTTCGAGAAGAATGTTTTAAAATACATTTTTAATCAAATATAAGACATAACGTAATAAAAAGTATATCGTGCATTTATTTAAAATATATTGTAATTTAAAAAAACAATTTATTTATTTTCTAAATACTATTTGATGAAAAGATAAACTGAGTGATAGGTGATGTCATCATAATTGCTTATCCAAAGTTGTTTCAAATAATGGGTGTGAATAATCCAAACGCGTCTTAATTTAATTAGATCACTATATATATATATATAGTGATCTAATTAAATTAAATTACTACTTGTTATTATATATATATCATAACATAACATACTTGCTATGATATATATATATATATATATCATAACAAGTAGTAAGAAGAAGTACAAATTCATTTCAATTCTTTAAGTATATAATTTTATAAAATTTCTAAAATGTGCTATATCTACTTTCATATACAAATGGTACATTTGAGAGATGGTTCCAATTTAGACAACTATATGTAAAATAAAGAAAGTTACTTTGGCAGGCTGTAGACTATTTTACAAAAAATACTTGATTGAAAAAAATTAATATTCATATGATAATCCAGCTTGATGTTTAAGATAATGTCTTGCCCCACTTTTTTAAAGTTTATATTTGTATCCTACTCCCTCTTGCTATTATATTTACCGACTACCATTTATTTAAAGAACTATTCTAATAAACGGAATTCAATAAATGGCTTCCGTGACTCAGAAATTATTTAGAAAAACAATATTAAATTAGACAGTGAAAACCATTCTCACTAAATCTTTAGGTGGTTTTGTTAATTTTACACACATAGAGCTACTGTACTATGCCTTAATTTTCAAGCTAACTTTATTTGCCCCCTCCTAAAAAATTTTACTGTTTTTTATTTTATAAATAATCTCAAAATTACATTGCTATCCTTACTAACTGATATGTTTAGTCAGTACTAAAAATCTTACAAATGCAATAACTGGCAATTGTTTAAAGCAAATGTATTAAAAACTTAACAAAAACTCGTTTGGTTATTGAATACCAAATATGTTTTATGGAAAACTGTTAGATCATTGATTTGGGATTTTTTAATACAGTTTCTAACATTAATAAAGTATAAGATGGATTAAGAGTGAATTAAAAAGCTTAGGACATTTGAAATCAATGAATCATTTTGTTGTAATTTTATAAAGGTGTCCTTAAAATGAAGAGACCCATTTGACTAGGATCAAGTCATATATATATATATATGCAAAAACTTGATTCAATTTTATTTGTGAAAGTCGATAGAGGGTGCTTTGTAAGCCCCACCAATATAATTAATAACAGTTTTACACCTAGATATAGTTTGACACTTTAGCTCAATCAGCTTGTCTTTCGATAGAAATATGTGTTGCTGGTTCAAACATTGCTGAAATATTAATTTAACCTTTCACAGTGAGTGATAAATTAATGGCTGGGGGCAGGCTGTTGTTTCTGTTATAGATTTAACTAAGTGTACGCCTTAAAGTTCAATAAAGTTGGTTCAGAATGTGCACATTAAATACTTAGAATAAAAAATAAAAATGAATAAGGACAACAAAAAAATGCCCACTTCACTGGCTGACGTTCCAAGGCACGGGTTTCCAACTTCATGTGAGGACGTAAGAAACGAGAGAAAAGGTAGAGTGTTTTTGCGATTTTTATATAACATTTTTGACCAAAATAAATAAACATTGTCTCATTAGAAACATAGTTACATTTTATTCACATGGTGATATCAACAGTTGTTGAATTTTGGTTATTACAAACATTTTATATGAAGAGAAAAAGTTGTATTCAATTTCCAGGACACCCTTGACAGATATTCAGAAATGTTTGAGGTCACCATGTGAAGAAAATTAAACTTTGTGTTATTACTGAAGCGATATTAGATTTATTTTTGACCAATAACATGTTTTGATATAGTAGGTTCATGAACTCTGACATTTTCACACGTGGCCTACATTTCCATCTTAAAGGTGTCCAAGGGCCACAATTGAATCCACGTGTCTAGTGACGGGCCGCATCATAATAGACTAGTTTTTTATCAAGCTATTCAAAAATCAGAACAGTGAACGAAATAAGGAGTGGTAGTTTAAACATTTCTAGTTACATATTTAAAAAAAATCTTCTAAAATATATTATCATTGATACGTCGATATAATACAGTGGACGTACAGAAAAATTTAATCATGAACATCAGATAGAGATTTCATGGATTTTTTTCCCAATCAAGCATGAGCTTTACGTTAAATTTTACTACAATAGATTACTTTTCAAAGAAACTTCGTGAGCAGCAAAAAACAAAAATTATTATTGTTAGCACCGCGTCTTACTACCCGTTCTGGTTGTACGCACTTACGCTAACATGTAATGGTAGGGTGATTGTGAGATGAAATGGAGGACCTACAGTTTTAACGTGGAATCCGAACCACGGTGGAGGCCTGGTATTCCCCACATTCACAAGTTGTGATTAATACACGCCTTGTCAGAGGTGAAGGAAGTATTTGGCAAGCAGATAAATCTTTGCCGGGACCAATGATTGAACCCCGGACCCCCAGCATAGAAGTCCAACACCTTACCCCCCCCTAGACCACCAGGTCACCTAAAAAACAAAAACAAACAAAAAACCCTCATACGACCCATGGGCTGCCAGTTGGAAACGGAAACCCCTGGTCCAAGGTTTCACTCATAATAGACTGGACTACCGATTACGGAAAGACTGGGTTTATAATCCCGGTGAGGTCTATTGAGGGTAGTTTTTTCTAAATGGTTTCCCACTCTTCTTCCACGCAAATGCGTTTAGATTACATCTAAAATGCTTCCTTTCTCATTCCTACCAATTAGAGTATGTATCATTATAATGTATGCGAATAGCCTGAACAGGTAGTAAGACACGGTGAAAAAATACTAGATTAGTGTGTGAAATAAAACAGATTTATAATAAAACGCAGTTGGAACATTTTTTACACTGAGGCTTACTACCCGTTCAGACTACTCGCATTTTAACTATGGAACAGGAAGGTATAATTAGGAGATATACCGTCATTTTCATGCAAGGTGTGTGGGAAAACATTTAGAAAAATATAAATTTCTGTACACCTAGTCCGGAATAGAGCTTTGACCTTCTGTCACTGATTAAACATACCTAGCAAGCATAACATACAGTTCACGTGCCCACAATTCTACAAAAATATGATGAATTGACTGATTTAATGTCATTCTTACTTTGTACTAATCGGCTTCACTCTTAAAATACTACACCCACAATAAAGTGACTGGTAGGGAAAATCATGAAAAATAATTCAAGGCCATTTTATTTATAATGACTGGTATAACCTGGTAAAAGGAGGAATTTATTTTATCAGTAAAAGAAAAGGAAAAATATAGTAAATTCCTGTTGGAAATACTAAAACACTAACATATTTATGAATTTGGGACATTTATAATTTATTTTAAAATGATTTTCAAGTGTAACATTTTTTTATAGGTCTGATATAATTTATTTCGTTGTAACGTCTTCAAGTGCATCCATAAATCAAATCCAATTAATCTGTTGCTCTCTTTGAAGGAGACAAGAAGAGTTGAGATATTTATGAAGCCGAGAGGGCGGAAATGGTTCTGTCGTTATTATTCAGAGTTTGTTTTATGATGTGTGCCGTAAGTGGGCAGTAGGGCGTGCACCTTAGGGTGGGTCATCCACTAAATCTTGAATAGTATTTATTTTGTCTCATTATTTGGCAAGCTGGAGAGGTTTTGAATGAAAATACGAGCGTCGTGCCTTTAGCCATTTCTTCATCTTACCAATATATAAAAAGGGCGTACCTGCTTCGGTGGTCGAATTGTCCAAGGCATCACTCTCGCAACAGATGGAACTACTGATGAGAGGGAGATTTGCAATCCCAAGCAGGCGTAATTAGGGTTGTTTTCTTAAAGTGGTGTTACACTCTCTCTCTCTCTCCACGCAAGTGTTTGTACACTTCTAATTAATTCAAACTTTCTCATCCTTAACACATTATATCATGATTTATATAAATGAGTACAATCCGAATGGGCTATGAGATGTGGTGCTAAAAATAAGCGTGTTTAAGAACTCCCTAAATTCCAAATAAAAAAACAATTTTTTTAATTTTCATATATTCTGATAGCATATATTTATAAACTCAAAGCATAGGCGCGTTAGAAAAAAATTATATCATAAGAAACTCCTTAAGATTCTAAAACACGTTAAAAAGAGACAAACATATCCAAAGTACATAATTTAAAAGATGAATGTTAATTAGTTACATTATTTATTTAAAATGGTAGGAAACTCCAAATGGGAAAAGTCCATCTCGAATGTATCCGGTTGAAATTAAGCCCTACCTAGTCAAATGAAAGCTCACTATATTAACCATAAAATATACCTCGTTGATTTGCCTTAGTTGCATTGAAGCTAGATATCTCACTAAAATAAATTAAAAAATGCAACTAGCTAGCTTTATTTTTAAACGATTCACAATATGTATCTATGAAATAGCTTAATATAATTATTAAATTAGTCTACTTAACTAACAAATGGAAATCTAGTTGAATAAGTCGATTTAATAAAAAAAAATAATTCAAAAACAATTTCTGAATTTTAACTCATTTTTGTGTGAACTTTATTCGCAATTAAACGAAAAATTATTAATCCAACTTTTTTTTTTAGCACTGCGTCTTACAACCCATTCGGGTTGTATATCTCTGCACTAGTTATGCTAATGGGTTAGGGATTAGGAAAGCTTAATTGAGAGGAAATGCACCCACATTAGCGTGGATGGAGAGCGGAAAACTATTTAGGTAAAACCACACACAGTGCACCCAACCAGGATTTAACCCTGATCTCCCCATCTTCAGTAGTTAAGTCTAACACAAAAGTAGTGCGTTAGACCACGTGGCAACAGAATGGGTCAATTATTACAACTATAAATCAGGATGTTTGTAACCGGGAACAAGTGGGTATTTAAGTACAGGTGATATAAAGGTAGCCTACTCTTTTTTATGCCAGGCGCTGACTAAATTAATTTGTTATATTTGTGTCTCGTTTACAAAGGCTGTGCCTGTTGCCACCTTTTTATATTTATTTTTATTACTTCTTAACTATATAATAAACTGTTCACAATTCTAAAGCAAACATTGTTCGGGAGCTTATAAAATATTTTAATGAATATAAAAACAATTTTAGGATAACATTTTAACTTAACTATTTTACTCTTTAAACATTAAAAGGTCAAACACTTTAACTATGTAGCAGCCTGTCTACCTGATTATCCAAGGGTTTGATTCCCGATATGTCTGAACAATTTATCATCAATGGGATGTGAATTTCGCCTTTTAAGTAGTATGAATCAGGATATTTCCCTTATAAAACTTTTAAATGAGGAACACACCTAGTCCCTAACTTACCTGCATCGTGATGGCTTCCAATTACAAACAAGAATAAAACCTTTGCTACCCTACGTTACGTTTCGTGAAATGTAAGTAAACGTTACGTAAACGATGTTGATCCTGATCATGATCTTGGCATTATACTGGCTTGTTGGGGTTGACAGGTAGGTTGAGGTTTGAATCTCAGCCAAGTGTACTGAGGGTGATATTTACTAAGTGACCTTACATTCTATTTTCACGTAAATGTGACCTTATTCCTCCTAATTTATGGTGACCATTCGTCCTGAATTTTCCGGGAAAGTCTCGGATTTTAGCACACTGTCCCTCATTTTTAAATGTCTTGAAAAACGTCCTAGATTTTGAAAATCATCTTGTTTGGAATAGACAAGCTTTTATTTTTATTAAACTGTTTTGTCAAAGCGTGTCAGGTCTATCGTGTGTTTTGATACATTAAACTAGACCTCAATGAGTCAGGATACAATAGAAAAAAGAAAAAAAATAGTAGTCTTGTTTAGTTCACCCAATTAACAAAGTCAGGAAAACCAAATTACTTGATTTGATCTCCCTTTCTGGTGAAACACCAGAAAATATTTCAAATTCACTTTTAGAAATATTGTAAAAGAAATACTTGAGAAATAATATCCTAGAATATTGCGCGGATAACATAAATGCCAATTTTGGTGGCCTCAAACGCAAAGGGACAAATAACATATTTTCGCGCTTAAATGAACAATCAAATCGACCCATAGTTGGAGTAGTCTCTACTGCTCGCATTGTTCACAATGTAATTGAAACTGCTGATAGCTTAGGACTACTTACTATTAAAATAGATTCCATCATAACTAAATTTACGGACATTTTTATATTTTCACTGTTCGAGTCGAGACGTTTAAACAGTTTTGCGATGATGCTGAAGTTGAGTGTCGTAAAATACTCGAAGATTGCAAAGCTAGATGGTTATCGCCAATGCCTGCTATTGAAAGAATTTTGCAATTATTTGTTCCATTGAAGTAATATTTTCTTTCCTGCGAAAAATGTGTGACAAGATTTGAATTTTTTTTTTTTCAATGAGGAGAAATCAGAGTTTTGTTTATATTTTTTACATACCCAGGCTTCAGTTTTTCATAGTGCAGTGAGAAAAAATGAAGGAGAAATATAAGACAGTTGTGTAAATTTCTGATAAAATTGACAACTTGATTATTAAATATAGAGAAGGAATTTCTTGTTAGTTTTTTCCCACCCACATTAAACGTAACATTGACTAATAATGTTAGAAAAGGTAAAAAAAAAAGAGAATGGTTTCTTGACCACATTATGGAATTTTATACAAATTGCTTATCCTATCTAGAACTGTGGGAAAAACGGTTTGATTAAACTTAACATTTTAAATGGCTTGGTTTGAAAAGTAAAGTTCAGTAGAATACCGTTGAAAAAACAATGGGGCATGCGATGAAATATTTAAATACAAATGAGTGATCAGTGGAAAATTATCTGTTCACTGACACTTCGTATCTCAATTCCTATGTCACTGATGACAAACTTTTAGATTGTAACTAAAAAAACACTGAAATTGACAAGTGGATTGAAATTTTTAAACATTTTTCAAGCAATAACGTTCCTTTTGAAACATTAAAGAAAATGGTTGTACTAGGCTTCAAGGGGCAAATGCAGCCACAGAAAGAAGTTTTCCATAGTTAATAATTTGTAGAGCGCAGGAAAAACACGACTGAGGATGAAAATATTAAAAGCAATGATTATAACATGATGTAATTTAGTGTACTCTTGTGAAGAGCTCAAAAACAAAATTGAAAGCAATGTCGATTAAAAATAATCATTCAGCAGAAAAATATCATTAAAACATAAGGAGTGTTTTTATAAAAAAAAATTCCTCAAATAAGAATCACTTATGCTTATATTTTAGACTGTATTTATATGATCTTAATACTGATCTCGTTTCTTTGATTATTGATTGTGATAGTTTTTGTGCACAATAAAAAAGAGTTTTAATGATGTTACTGTTAATTATTATATTTTACAATCTTTGTCCCAGATTGGCATAAGTAGGATATGGTCACCCTGCTATAAAATATCATACATCATTCATACGCCATCAGTGTATTAAAAACTGATGACCCAGATGGGTAGTAGGACTTAGTGTTATCTATCATTAGCTATGAATAAAACTATAGTTTTTTTGTTTATAAAATCCATGCTGAAAACTTCAAATAAAATTCTCACCCTCCTCTTTATAATGAAATATCCTGGGACCACCACTGTGGTTGAAGGGCGTGTTGGCTGGTAGCTCCTGAACAAATGTGTGACTATGTTTTTGTGGTAGGCCAAGCGACAATCACTGATGTAATGGAAAGGCTTCTTTGTAATCAATAGAGTGAAAAGGTAATAGTATTCAGTACTCTACCTGACTACGGATTATGTCAATCTAATATATATATATATATACTATTATGTGTTTTTATGTAAGCAACACTATTTTCCCAAAGAAAGTTGAATCGACTTGCCATCAATAGTTTCCATAGAATCTTTGAAAGTAATCTGGCCAACACTTTTTTTCTACCACTTTTAAGGTGCTATGTAAGAGAACGTGATATAAGTTATATTTCTGTACACATTTCTCATAGGAAAAAATAATTTTAGGGAAAATAAATAAAATAGAGCTTAAATAGATAGATAGGGTTTAGAGTCATACAAATAACAGTTTTTGAATATTTGTCATGGGCAACTTGCGATTAAATGCTAGCTATTTCTTTTAATTTATAAGGTTTTAATTATATGCTTTTATGATCCTAACAAATTTTCAAGAATCTGTTGATATTACTTGATGTAGGCTATTAAATCGAATCTACCTACTGAAGTATTATTTCATTAATTTTGGCCAAAAAATATTTTTTTGTTATAAAAATGGTAAAATACTGGCTTAACTTGCACGTTTTTCCATCTTACCTTGAGGTTGGAGTGTAGGAAACGCTGGTTAAGGTTGGTTTTGTTTTTGCAGTTTTTATAGCAAATTTATTTATTTGGACAAAATAAATACAATATCACCCCAATAGAGAGCCACCATTTATCCATGCGTTTTGTATTGTCCGGTTGTCACGGCAGTTTATCATCCGGTTTTTGATATTTATTTATTCACTGCTGTTGTATCGTCAGTCGTTGAAAAGAGTTTGCAGTACTGCCACCTCAGCCATTCGCTTGTTGTACCAAGATGGACCCATTTGTGTTGTATTTAGACTGTAAGGAGATTAAGTAAAGACGGCGAAGGAGATAGTCTCTTCACTCTATAAATAATAGTTCATAGAACATAATAATTATTGTTAACTGTATGACACTTTCACCCAATAAACAAACCACAAAACACGTGGCAGATAACACAGTCCGGCGGTGAAGAAGGAAGACAGGATCTCACAGGGAAGGAGAGGTTGGCAATCCTGCCATCGTCATCCGGTTGTATCTCTTTACCGTAATGCTCCTCCTAAGAACTTCCAACGATAAATAAATCGTTGCGTTCTATAGGTTACGACGATAGCCATTCAGACTACAACGATAGAATTATCGGACGATTTTGCATAAATGGACCCATGGGATTAGAGAATGGACGATAAATTGTCGTCGACAACTGAACGATACGAAATGCATGCATAGCCTGTGTCTATGGCTAACTAAGATTTGTTTCGGTTTTGCAGGGTTATGTTTGGGTCAATTTGGACATTTTTTCCCAACGGATAACACTAAAGTGTAATGGAAGTTAATGCGAACCAAGCTAAGGTCAGACCTTATTCAGTTCTTATAGCAAAAATACCTTAGGATATCGTACAATTAAAAAAATGCTTCAATAGATGCGTTTAGTTGGATTTAATATGTCTAATAATATCAACAAATCTTGAAGAATGGTTATGGGAATCCAGGAATTTGGCGACAATCTATTCTCTAAGTTTAAAAAGTATCTTATAAAATGTCAATATGCTTATGACCTATATTCAAGAACTGTTGATTTTTGGATGAATAAAATACTAAACCGAATATATCTACTGAAGCAGTATTTTATTATATTTGGACAATTATATTTTTTGCTATAAAACCTGCTAAAATTACTGACATAGACTTGCGTTCCATTGCCTCCTTACTCAATCTCGTAAATACCACATGTAGTGCCTTTACTAAATCTAAAACAAAAACATGCTCAGGTGTTTACATAAAGTTTTCAATAGTGTAAACACGACATGAATTTTATCGGCTTGTAATGGAATTTCTGTCTCTTCCGGAAGATTCAGCCATCGCACCACCGTTCCAGACGATTAGTGTCCCTATGTACATAACAATACAAAGTCAATTTGTAATCCAACCAAAAGTAAACTGAAACTTTTGTGTTTAAAACAGACCCCCCTTGGATGGACGTTAGGATGTCGATAGGGGGAAGGGGGGGGAGGGAAGTGGGTGTCCCTTTTGTGATACATCAGTAGGGCTTCGATGGTTTCGGAAATCTGTGTAAAAAAAAAGTAGCAAGGGGGAAATTTATTTGTATAAACCGGAATCATCAAAGAGATTTTACGCGTAGAATGAAATTGCAAATAATATTGACACACCCGTGAAGTGATTTACCAAATGAAATTGAGATCTCTTGTCAATGTTTACTCATTTGTCAACTGTCTTGCAAAAATGTTTCACATCATTGGCGATACAAGCAAAAAAAAAAAAGTACCCCAAGAGAAAATATAGAAAAACCCCTCTATTGAAATATTTCTGTAAGCCTATTGATGTCTTTATTTACTTAGTGATCGGAATGAATCGTTACATAAGCTTTATATTGTGTGTGGTATATTTTTTTTTGCAGGGGCGGATGCAAGGAGCGTTTCTATTGGTGGAATCATCGCCCCAAGGTGTTACGCAGTGGTCATCACCATCATCAACAGTACTTGGTGACAACGATACGTCCCCGTCGTCTGTTGTGTTCAGCTAGTAGACACAACGCCTTCAAGAAGAGGAAAAAATACTACAGCCACCACACAGAGAAGGACAGATTCTCTCTCGGAAGTCAACACGACACTTTCGTGGTCAACTTTACCTCATCCATCCCCCATAAGTGATTTTTTTTTTAAATAAGTTTTTTTATTTAGTATTCTTAACGCCTCTAGTTTACTTTTTTAATTATTTTGGTGAAACAAGAAGTGTATCAGTGTGTGCGTGTGGTGATATAGTTTGATTAAAAATACGAGTATTATCATATTTAAGTAGGTTTGTAAAGTAATAAAATATAATAAAAGGAAATATTTTCGTACGACGTAATGAGAAGTGTTTGGCCTGTGTGAAAAATCTTGAGTGATCTCTCTTTTCCCTCCCCAATTTCAAGTGCAAATTTCCTTGCCAGAGTGATATTACAAGTGTTTGTGAGGAGCAGTGTCGTATTGGGGAGCCCTGTATAGTCGCGTCACGCTAAGGTAGTTTGTCCCAGGGCTCTGGGTGTTTTGAAAGACACGGCCAAGGAAATAGTCCGGGGGTTAGCCTCCCGGACTACCCACACCGGCGCCACGAGTGATATGAGTTCCTACTTTGCAAACTCTTACATCCCGGATCTCCGGAATGGCGGCGTCGTTCCATCCGAGCACCCGCATCAACACCAGCACTATGGCGCGGCAGTGGGGCCGGGGACGCCGGGTGTCAACACGCCGGACCCCATCAGCTCGTGCGCCGCCGCCGGGGGTGGCGGAGACCTGCGGCAAGGTGGTATCCCACCCCACCATTATGGTGGACCAGGGCAGCCCCCTCAAGGGATGCCCTATCCAAGGTTCCCTCCCTACGACCGCATGGACATCCGGAACGCGGCATATTACCAGCAGCAGGGCGGGGGGGTGATGAACGATGGGGGAGGGTACCGGCCGAACTCACCTGGTGGCGGAATGGGCCACATGGTGACCGGGGGTGGTGGACCGCCTAATGGCCACCAGACGCCGGTGGTGTACGCGAGTTGTAAGCTCCAAGCGGCGTCGGTCGGAGGTGCGGGGCTCAACTCCGGGAGCCCACCGTTGGAAGCGGGTCAACCGCCGCTCAATAACCACAACCACCAGAACCACCACCAGCACCCTCAGCAGCAGGCTCCACCACATGGTAACCACCAGGCACCGCAGCACCATATGGGGAACCATCAGCCACCCCAGCACCATCACAACCACCAGAACCATATGATGTACAACCAGCCGTCGTGTGAGCAGGCCGGCGTGACGGCGCCTCACCATCAAGGGGTGGTACCATCTCACCAGCAAGCGCAGGCGCCGGGTCCCCAGCAGCAAGCACAGAATCCGGCGCCTGCCCCCAACCCTGCGGCGTCACTTCCCAGCCCACTATACCCCTGGATGAGGAGCCAGTTCGGTGAGTCTCCAACCTGCTACTCTCTTAATCTTTTGTCCTGGGTCGAACACTCAAAACATAAAACAAAAAACATCGGTTGGATCTCAACATGGCTTATGACAATTTTCAAATTTGTTTATAGCTCCTAAATATTTATAGCAAAGCCAATTGTACTTTATAAAATATATTTTCTATCCCTGTTTTCACGTTCTGTGATTTTATGTTTTGAGTCAAATCCACATTTTAAATCATAATAACTGGAAGGTTTCGACTTTCATTGTTATGGTTTGAAAACTTGCTGAAATACATGTTCCATCCTTTATTGTTAAAGCCGCAGCTACACATGCTAGGGGAAAAAGCATGATATGAGCGAATACACATGCTAGCTAAAGGCATGCTTGTTGCTAGAACCTCAATCAGCTTTGTGCTGCTAAGGATGGAAGCTTTAGTAATTATAAGTGAATTGATTAGCGTAACAGCAGTTATACTTAACGTAAATAAAATTTAACTTAAAATTCAATCAAAAAGACCAGCAACAACAAAAAACAGAACAGACATATTTGGGAGAAAAAATTTGGATGGTCAGAGCTTAAGTCAAGGAAAAAACTTTCTAATTAAACTCAAAACTTCTTGAGTAAAGTCAAAATTTTCAAAGAAATCTTTAAATACATTTCTTTTACTGATGCGATAGCTTGTAGCAGAGCATGTGTGGACATGCCAGCCACTCACACAACGCTTAAGCCCCCATCATTCCTTGCTCGCCACCAGCACATGAAAATAAAACACCTGGCGATTTACTGGCAGGACGATAAAAAGCGTGTAAGCAATTGCTAGCTTGTCGCCAGCTAATCCATGCTTAGGCAAAACTAATAAATAGCATTTCTATCTGCGGCTTAAATAAAGCCTGTGCAAAATGCTTGAGTCGTTTCTGCCTTAATATGTAGTCACAAATACCATTTAGTTTTATTCTAGTTGATATAATTTAAATTAGGCACGTTTATGAGTCGGTTTTAAATAGCTTTCAGAATCCAATTTCCTACTGAGAAACGTTATTTGGATTAACTTATATCAAACTAGCTTTACATATTGTATCTAATTCAATTAATTTTATATTATATAAGTATACATATATGTATTTTTATATGTTTATGTTTATGTTAATATGTGTTATATTTTAGGGATGGACTCCTTGAATATTCTAATCTTCGAATACCTCAACTCTTCTAGAATATTAGGGAATCTAGGATTCGAAAATGAATCGCAATAGAGATTATTATTCTTTTTAAATGTTATAAATTTTAATTGTAACCTTTTTGGGGAGATGAGAAAATGCATATTAGTTGTCTAGCCCATAGTCCAAACTTAACAACTAAGCTCAAGGCCATTAATATAAGTTACTTCTAAATGTGAACAAAATTAGAATTGAAGAAAAATAAATGGTGTGACACAATCGCACAAACTTTCTCATATTGTTTATTATGGTCTCGAAAATAATTTCCAAAAATGTGTTTTGAGTTAACTACCTTTAAGTTTGTTTTCCTCATAAAAACAAATCTGTCATCTTGTTAATCACAATATTTGTCATGTCAAACACAACCAAGACACCCGTTAGGAACCAAATCGTGAAAGCCATTTATAAAATATCCAAGTTTTTTTAATCGATCAAGAATGAGTTTCACAACCCCCCTCACCCCCAAAAAATATACATGGTTATTTGTCATACCACACATTTCCTAAATATATATTTTTGAACAAAATCGTTAAAGCTATTTTTTAAATGTTTAGAATTTTCAAAAATTTCTAATCGGTAAATTACTCTTCAACGAATTTTCGCCCAAAAACCAATCGTACACCGCTATTTGTCATGTTAATAAAATCCTAAATATATATTTTAAACTAATTGTTAGAGCCAATTTCTAAAAATTTTGATGCCAAACAAACCACTCATCCGCAAACTACCCTCAGTTGAAAGATTAGGGCAGAGAAATGTATAGATGTTTGGTATAGTCCTATAAAATCTAAATCTAATATAAAGTTTAAACAAAATCCATCAAACCATTTTGAATCCATGGCCAGGAATAGACAGACGGACAGACAGATGGACATGGGGGTGGATAGAATTGTAAAATCCACTTTCTTAGTTTCGTGTTTACATAAAACATAAAAATTCGTCATATTATCTTGGACGAATTTTTTCCTGATAATATTTGCTTTTGATAAGAGAAAGTAAAAAATAATACGATTGGGATAAAGTTGACCACTCATGCTTATAAACCTTTCCAAGATTTGGATTTGAGAGAAAATTGGCTTAATCTATCATGTGTATGTATATATATATATATATATGAGGAGAGATTGATGTTGAAGATCAAATATAGATTTAAAGGAGATAAAGTTCGATCCCATTTCCTTACTAGTATAATTTATTTCTTCTTACTACCTGAAACTCGTATGCGTGGCCACCTAGACAAAGGTGTTAGTCTCCTCTTATCTGGCTTGACATTAACGAGAAGGTAAACGTTCGAAACCCAATGGGATGTATTGATAATTTTTTTCTTTGAATGGTTTTCCATTCTTCCTCCTCCCTACACACAATACAATATTATATTATTATATTATTATATTTCCTGAATAATATATTGATGAATGATTCTAGTAAAATTTGATTCTCTTTTTAAATAGCTTTAAAGATTTTGCTCAAAATTGGTATCGTAGAACTTTTTAACATGATTAATAATATATCATTATTTTTCTAAAATATATTTACTAAAGTATAGTTTACTATGGCTTGGAAACCACTTCTTTAGAGCATAAGTACAGCAGGAATAGTAGATAAACTATTTCGGAACTGGTTTTGATGGCGACGTCATGTTAGACTAGACAGCCGAAGATGGGGAGTTCAGGATTCGATCTTGGTTGGGTGCAATGAGAGCAGTTTTTTTAAATAGTTTACCACGGCCCTGCACACAAATACGGGTGCACTTTCTCTAATCCCTAACTAATTAGTGTAATTAGTACATAGTCGTATAGCCCGAACGGGTAGTAAGACGCGTTGCTAAGAAGGTAAAAGTCGAAAGAAAAAACACCTAGTTTGGATACAAGAGCCCCGTATAACAGAACTGCTAAAGTATGCTCTAGTTTAACGTGAATTGTGTAACATTCTGTATCCCCCGCTGAGAAGTTTTTTTCTTACGTTTTTCTAAAAGCAATTGTTAGTTTATTTAATGTAAGTGGAGGCAGGCCACTAACCTTTTTTTTTTTTTGTTCGAAAAGTTTCTGGTATTATTGCACCTACAAACAATGCTAGGTAGCTAGGACCGAGCTGACATTTTTACCATCGCTCGGTCAGTCAGTGAGTTAAAACTACGTGTGACAGTCAACTTGAGAAGGGCTTGTACTACATACCACCTCATGACTCTCTGCCACTCGTCACGTGGACTTAAGGTCCGGTTCACAAATAATTGGTCGTGTGTTCATTGCGACAAGTCTGTCAGTAACCCTTATTGTCCTAGGTTAGGTTAGTTTTTGAGTTTTGTGCTCAAATAATACATATTTAAAAGTGTATGCTAAATAATCAAGTAAAAGTTTGACATTATGTGGATCAAAGTGGATTTTTGCTGCTATTAATAGGCTACAATAAATATATCAAACAAAAGTCTTATACGACATTAAAATTATTCCTGGTGACCTGGCGGTCTGATTGCCAAACCCTTCCTTCACCTCTGACAAGACGTGTATTAATCACAACTTGTGAATGTGTGGAATGCCAGGCCTCCACCGTGTCCGTGGTTCGGATCCCACGTTAAACTGTAGGTCTTCCATTTCATCTCACAATCACCCTACCATTACACATTAGCGTAAGTGCGTATAGACCGAACGGGTAGTAAGACGCGATTCTAATAATAAGCCTAAGATTACTCCTCAAATTACTCAATCTAAATGCACATTGAAAGGCATGTGGGAAAAGCATCAAGCCTGTCTAGTTTGGTTTTTCGGGGATGGAAAAGTGCAAGCTCTAATCCCGGCTAGATATACTTAGGGTATTTTTTTTCCCTACACATATATTTTCTACTCTCCCTCCAAGCAACTGTGGATACATCTCTAAATTTGACCTTTATCAACCCTAACCTATTGGTTATTCAAATGCGGATTGTCTGTAAGTATAGTAAGACGATGTGCAAACACACACATACATACATAATGAATCGAGCTTTCAAGTTGAGACCAACCAGGAAATATCTAAAATTCAAGAGTGACAGTAAAGTTATTTGGTTGAAAGCTCCAGATTTGAAAGAAAATGACTCAATTGTAGAATATTTCAGCCTTACTCTGTCAACAAAAAAAAGGTAAATTTTAAGACTAGTTCTCTCTGGTCTTAGGTATTGTCCAAGTAGAGCTTTATGGCCCTGCCCTAAAATAGAACGTTTCGTTTGTTTATTGACGAGTGGGAAGTTATATTGCTCTTCTTTCATTCAACGCGACAGATACAAGGACCTAGTTTTAGTTTCTCTTAAAGTCCAGGGAAGGACAATGACCCCAAAATTTGTGTTTGTATGTGAGGGTTGGTGGGCTTCGGGATATTTTCTCTAATGCAACAAACTTACAGTTTCGTTAGTAGTGTAACTAGAGTCCTTCTAATTTTTGTTTTAATTAGGCAGTAGTTGGTCGAAATTTTTGTTAAATTTGAAATTTATAGTGGGTACTTATTAAAAAAAATTGTTTATTAATTTACATCTTGCATAATGACTTAAGACAGAATACTTATTACATGATCTTCAGCTCAGGTAATCTTAAATTCAGGGTAATAAGCACGTTAAAATTGATAGCAAAAAAATTGAAAATCATTTAAATTACGAGAATGTCCGTTTAGAGGAGACCATAATCATCCAATTAAATTATATTCTTTGAATTGAAAAAGTGACACTCGGACACGGGAATCAAAACCAGTACTCCAATGCTTTTAACCACTGAGCTATCCAGGAATCGTTCCGTGCCCATGGTCATTCTTTACTCATATTTTAAGGCAGAGTCTATGATGGACGTGGGTAAATTGTCCATTACATATGAGCGATCAATTAATATGGTGAGCTATCAGATAACAAAGCCATCTGCGACTCAGGAGGGTTGAGGCCGAATATACAATACTGTATAGATAAATGCTAGATCTTTAGTGTGCTAAGCCAATGGTCCCGGTTTCGATTCCCGTGTCTAGGTGTCACTTTCCAACTCATTTAAATTAACCTTCAAACAGGTTTAACGTTTGTCTAATATTCTGTGAGAAGTTTTTGTTGTCAATTGCCATATATATGAGTCCAACACTTTATCTCATTAGATAGCGTGTTTGCCTATTGAGCTAAGGGTCTCGGGTTCAATTCATGGCATGGCTGAAAAACGTATTATTAGTGTTATATAGATATTATTTTTCACCATAATGAATTAACCGCTGGTAGTTGGTTGTTGTGTCTTTTCTAGATTTATGTTAGTTTATAAGTCGTGTTCTGGTATAATTGGTCGGTTTAGAAAGGGCACGTTTAGTTCCTAAAATTGTAATAATAATATTAGAAACTAGTTTAAAGTGTTAAACAGATGTTTTTACACAATATTAACTAATCCATTTAAAATTAATCTCTACTGACTGAAGATGGTTTGAATCCATTTTCTTTTTAAATTCAAAACGAAACTTAACTAAAATTAAGAATCTAGATATTCCAAATCAGAATCCTATAAAACATGGCAAACGTAATATGTTAGCTTACACCCACATTGGTAAGATTTGATTTTCTTGAGTTCTAATTTTATGAATATTAATTATTGAGAAAAATTACTAAATGTTATTATTTTCTTATTATAATACTTTTGTTATAACCTTAATACAGTAAGATACATGTCAAATCTAGTGGCCTGCTTGTTAAAATCTTTCCTCCAATTATGTCGGGAAAAACCACCACGTGGTCACTTACCTTACATGGCGAAAAGGAATTTAGGGTTTTCGAAAACAAGGTTTCATAATAAGATAATTGGTCCAAAAAGTGATAGGAGTACAGGGGAGTGAAGGAGGTTACATAATGATAAGTTGCATACACTGTACTCATCAAAGGGCATTGTTAGATTAGTCTAGTCTCGTTGAATACTTTGGGAAGGACTTGTACCATGAATGGAGGGGTATAGAGCCCTGTTTAGGGTACTGAGTGTCAAACCCAGTGGGAAGAGACTATTGGGAAGACCTAGACGCAGATGGAAGGATAATATTTGAATCGACCTGAAAGAGATTGGGTGTATTGAGGTGGACTGGATAGAAATAGTTCAAGATAGGAATAAGTGGCGTACTTTTGTAAGAGTGGTAATTAGCTTTCGAGTTCCTAATACCAAAGCGTAAGAAAGTAAGCCACAAATACAAATAGGCTTACTTATAGAACAAATTAAGATTGTAAATTCACATATATTATATCACCATATTTTTGAATCTCTAATCTGATATTTATTTTAAGGTCTTCAAATTTCGATTATCCTTGAAGAACTCTAGCTATCGTAGATGAGCTACGTTGACTTACCATGTCTTATGGTCGAGATTTGTACTCGATCCTAAAAACAAGTGCTAGGTTGTTTGCATGCAAAAGTTCATTCT